>CM038609.1:3959433-4133654 GCA_021533255.1 Ceriops tagal | reverse complement strand
TTCCTTCTTTTTGGTCACATTAATCTTCTTGAATGTTATAGTGTTAGTGGCAATGTCAATAATCTAACCCTTCTAATTCTTTCCCTATAATTAACAAATCGACAAAACTTTCTAGTGCACTTCCCACCATATTGTCATAGTAAAAAGCCTTCAATGTACTAAAGAAAGTGGAGATCAATTCTTTTTCTAATAGTAGGTTAGACTTGGATAGCCTTATTATGCCATTAATGCACATATTGGTTAAAAGTCTTCTCAAGCTTCTTTTTCATGGCTTAAAGATCCATCTGGGTAGGCTTTAACTTAGAAATGTACTTAAATATAGCTTTAAAGGCAATCACTAGTTCTTTCCAAGTTTTAACGTTTTTTCTAATCTTGCTTGATGTATGAACATAAGGCCATACAAATCAAGTTGTCTTAGAAGTAATGAATCAAAAGTTTCTCATTATTATATTATAGTTCTATCTTTTAAATGTACATGGTCAAATGATTTGCACATGGCCCTATGTCATCACACTTTTGAAATTCTAGAACCTTTAATTTTGGTAAGATGACTATATTTTGAACTAGACAAAGGTGTAGTGCACTTAAGGTGGTATGAACATCATCTTCTTCAATGGCTCTAACTTCCTCTTATAAGAGATCAATCTTTTACTTCATGGTGTATTCTACATTTTTTGCATTTTCATTATTTAGTTTGAATTCACTAACAATAACGTCAATAAAGTGAGTTGTTAAAGTGACATCTAGGACATAGATTTTAATACCTAATGACCATAGAGCTATTATTTGTCTGAAAAGTTTTGCATTGCTAACTAAGAATAGATGAAAAGTGTTAAAGAAGTCCCTGACATTAGTGCTGCTTGAAATATTTTGTCAAATAAGGTAAGAGAACTTTCTTAAAGTATAATGTCTTTTATGGTCGTCTTATTTTTCATGAATGCCTGACCTATTTGCTATATTTGCTCCTTTAATTTCTCAATTGAGGCCTAAACCTCGTCTATATGGCTAGTTAATTCCTTAACTTTGTCCTTAATTATTCTCATATGAGATCATATTAGGATTGTACATCTTATTAGTTGTCAACTCCTTAAGTTTGTTGAATTGTACCATTATTATTTTATTCTATTAGAAAGAGTGATTACCATTATAATGATTATGAATGATATGTTTGACATATGAAATACTTAAACATATATATATAAGGTTTTATAACTAAACAATTTTATTTAATAGTAATGCTACATAGAGAACAAAAAGAAAGAAACCCCTCTTATGTTCAAAAATTTGCTACAACTGACTACTTCCCTTAACCTTAGGCAAGATACTATTCATTACTACTTGGCCTATATTCATTGGTGATGGTTTCCAAGTCTTCAAAATTTAGATTAGCTTGTGTGTGACAACGAAGTTATTGATGATATGGATATTGGTATGGTGATAAGGAAATGCTTCACTATCTAGGTCAATATGTCCATCATAATGATATATGTTAGTTTGGAAAAGAGTCTTAAAAGGAGCACCTAAATTTACCATATTGCACATTCATAGAGGATTGTATTAATATCTCGCCAGGAAACTGGATTGGTATAAAGATCAACCAAGACATTGAAAAGGTAGTAGATAATTTTCTAGATGAATTGATTAATGCGTTTCTTGGTCTCTTTGTTTTGGATCCACACATCTAATTAAAGATAGGAAATGTAAAAGATGAATGGTAGGTGTTTAAAATTGTTAATAATATTTCTTGACTTAAAAAGATGGCTCAAGGGCTTGAACTAATTGTATAGGGGAAATCAAGCCCCTAAATTTTGTTCCCAAAATCTTATGAAGGCAATGACTATCGCCAATATATTAACATACCAATCATGTATCTGTTAACTAGGTAAGTAAACAAAAAGTCTCCTTATGGAAGTTGTTAAAATGTCTTAAGGAGCATTAGTAATTCTATTGAGCCTAAGAAAAAGCCTTTGCAACTTATGAATTAAGAAGGTCTCATACTTGTGGAAGGTATCCCTAGTAATTGCTTCAACCAACATCATTGGTAAGATGTCTATAAGATTAGGTGAAAAAAAAGCTTTGATTACCATTTAAATGTCTAGTCATTGTTGATCAAGGAAGGTTGTCTTCTTCCTCTTCAAAGTCAGGCTTTAAATCCTCAAGTTATAAGACATGAAAAACTTTAGGCAAATAAGTGAGACTTGTCATGTCTTTATAGCATGAGAGTTATGACCTACCTATTTCATATAGATGGATGTTAAGGTGTATTGCTTAAAGTTAGATTAGTGTTAAAACAACCTCCCCTATCACTAACATTCCTTTCAAGAATAATCTAAATCTAGTACATTCATTGGTATGTGATTTGGTCATATGCCATTTGTAATAATCATTAAACCCCTTCATTAGGAGAAAAAAAATGTTTTCAACAAGGTAAGTAAAGTACATTTTTCCATTGATATGATTATCAGTTACTAGCCCTTTAAAGAACTCTTTGGCTAACAAGTAACCCATTATAGCATAAGTTATTTGAAAACTACTACCTTCCATTTAAAGCAAACTATTTTATTATAAAGCCTTAAAAACTCATGTTTGAACAAGGGTGTAGAAATGTCATTATAAACATGTGAACATCCTTTACTTTTTATAGTGTTCACTAACGTAACAAACCATATATTGGATCAAAAATAAGGTTAAAAACATAAAGACATTTTTACCTAGGTTAACTATAAGTTTAGGGATATTTTTCCTATATTTATATTTATAATTAAACAGTTAAATGAGACTTAGTCTTTGGCATAGTAGTAGCCATAAACGGATAATAAGCTCTTAATGCTTGAATGAGTTTTCTATAAAATGACCAAGGCACTCGTCAAAAGGGTGCAGCGTCAAGGTTTTAGCACGCAACTCTCTGACCTTATCTGCTAGGTCTTTAGCTTTATTTATCGTCCCCCTAATCTATCATGACATTTTACTTTGACTTTTATGCCTAGCTATCATTAGTTGTAGCCTTTTTAAGGATTCCTAATCAAGCCAGATTTGTATTCTTTAATTAGATGAATCTTTTGTAATTAAGGTTTTTCTTATATAGATATGTTAAGAAACATTTTTTCCTTATAGGATTATAATATTTGCATGCCTACATAAAAGTTACAACTATGTAAAATAGGAATCAATAAGATTGAAGTATTTTTTAACAAGCTTTGCTTTGCTTTCTTGTGTTCTTGGAATAATACATTATCTTAACTTATTAAAGGAATGATCAACCTTTATGGCATTTTAAGATTGGGACTTTTAAGACTTAGTTTCTTAGGATTCTGATCTAATTAACTTAACTTGTTTCTTAGTTTTTCTAGGGTATGCATAACAAATTGATTTAAGGATTCCTAAAGTAAGTCTGTTGTTCCCACAGCCTTGTATGGGTTGTAATTGTTGTCAACTAGGTTTAAGTGTGCAAGAAAGTAAGTCACATGGAAGGGCAAGAACGTAAACGCCACCGGAAGAGCAGACAGCAGATCTGTGATGGCGTGAGACAAACGAACGACACGGCAAGGAGAGAACCGTGAAACGGACGAAGAGAGAGACACCATCGGAGACTGTCGTTGGAAGAGAGAGAAAAGAGGTATACGGCCAAAACACAGGAGTCGACGAGAAGAAGAGTGACGGCTAGACGGGGCTGGACGGCAGGATGAAGAAAAGTAGACCACCGGTAGAAAAGGGAGGAAATCCGTGACAGCCAAGTGGGTAAACGGAAAAGAGAAAGCCGACGGACGAAGAGAGAGAAAACAAAAAAAAGGGGCAGCCATCGTTGGAGATAAAAGAGAGGAAGAGGAGCAGTCGACGGACGTCGAGAGAGAGAGAGAGGAAGAAAGCAGCCAACGGACGAAGAGAGAGAAAAAGGGAGAAGAGGAGCAGCTGTCGGACGAAGAGAGAGAAAACACTTGGAAAAGAGAGAAAAGCTGTCGTCGGAAGAAGGAGAGGTCGGCAAATTGAGCAAATCGGAGCAAACCGGCGGAAGGAAAGAGAAACCCGTGAGGAATGGCACACCACCGGCACACTAATAGTCGGTGAGGAGACAACACAGCAAAGAGGTAGAGAGAGAAACAAATGACACAATCGGGTCAAAAGGGAGAAAATACAGAGACGAACAAAAAGAGAGACCATCGGTAGAACAGAGGAAATCCTGTTGGACGGCAGAACAAAGAGATCCGGCTGGACAATGAGAGAGAAAACGAAGAGCCACCACCGACAGAGAGAAAGAAAACGCGATTTGGCCAACCAAGTGAGTACGGAAAAACAGAACACATAGTGGACGGCAAAGGAGAGTGACCGGCCAAAGGAGACATACGTCCAAAACCAGCACGGCAAAACAAAGAACGAACGGCAAGAGATAACACAGAACAGAGGAACCGGTCAAAGTAGTAAACGGCAAAACAAGGGATATACAGCCAAACGATCTCTTGGCAAAAACCAGCAAAATGGAAAAACACAAAACCAGAGCACTAGGCTGGACGATGAGAGAGACAACCGGTGTGAGACGATACATCCTGGAAGAGAAAACGTAAACACCACCTGGAGAGAAACGGACAGGAACGTGCGACGGCTGAAACCAGAAATGAACAGGTCGTGTGACTTAAACCAGAAAAACCAAAAGAGTGGTGTAGGCCAGTAGACTTGCAACGGCAGTGAGGTAGGCCGTGTGACTTGAACCAAGCTGTCCAGAGGTGTTAAATGGACAAGTGCAAACCAGAAACATGCGTGACACATGTGACCAGCAAGGCGTGCAAACCAGAAACGTACATGAGGCGTGAAACCAGCAAAGGGTGCAAACCAAAAACGTGCATGAGATGTGTAATGCTAAACCAGAAACATGAGGCATGCCGTGAGACATGGAATGGCAAACCAAAAACGTGAGGCGAGCCGTGAGATAAGGAGACAGGTGAGACCGTGAGACGGTGAAAGCAGGAGCTGTGTGAGACAACCTAGAGAAGAAATTCGGCAAAGCACGGAAAGAACTCAACGTATTTCCAGATTTCTTCAAGAGAGGTTGAAGAACATTGCGGTGAACTTCTAAGCGGCAATGGAGCAGCCTTTCAATTCAACAGAGGCAAGACAAGCTAGAAGAAGGGTAGACACAATAAGTGACACTCTTTATATTGTACTTGCTTAGTAATTGCAATAGTAAAAGGAGCAGAGGATTAAGACATCCATTGTAACTGGAATTCTTAAGTATAGTGGATAGTCTCAGTAAGGGAGAGTCCCTACCACTGTAGATGTACATCACATTGACGGAACCACGTAAATCTCGTGTGTCCTTAATTTACTTTATGTTCTATGTTTTGAATTGAGTTGTGAACGCAGTTAAAGTATCAGCTAACCCATCACCTAATGAAGACCTAAACAAGCACATCCGAATTGTCTATTAGGCAAAGTGTCTAAAAGGTGACTTTGGGGACTATTGTGATTAGTATGTAGTAATAGATCTACCTTAGTCGAGTCTGAGAAAGAGTTCACTTTTAAGAAGAAGTTGAAGTTGTTCACTTACCTGCGAATTGCGAATTGTGGTGATACTGATTCACCCCCCCTCTCAGTATCACAAACTAGTAGATCCTAGGAAGAAGTCTGCAACTTCAATTGGTATCAAAGCCAGGTTCACTAGTTTAAAGCTTAATAGCTTGGTGTACTAGTTTGAAGGGATTTAGAAGTTTGACTTGTTTAGCATACTGAGAAATGGAAGCTAGTACCAGCACTAGCACCACTTACAGCAAGAAGGTTCCAATCTTCAATGGAACCAACTACTATATATGGAGAGCAAGAATGCAAGTGGTATTTGCAACCATGGGCATGAACGTGGTGAAATGCGTACAGGAGGGTTTTGTGGCTCCGGAAGAAGGTAAAGACCCAACCCCAAAGAAGTTAAGGCAATTTGAGATAAATGGGAAGGCCTCAAATGTCATCATTTCAGCATTGACAGATGTTGAATATGCTAAAATGATGGACTGCAAATCTGCTAAGGAGATATGGGAGAGATTGTAGAAGGTCTATGAAGGTGATGGCAGAATGAAGGAGGCTAAGTTTCAAGTGTTCAAGGAGAGATATGAATCTCTCATAATGCAGAAGAATGAGACAGTCCAAGAGTTCTTCACCAAGTTTATTGATGCTGTGAACGACCTAAGAAGTCATGGGAAGAACAAGAAGGACTCATTTGTTATGAAGAAGATTCTGAGAATTTTACCTGAGAGGTTTGCCTCAAAGGTAGCAGCCATAGAGGAGAGTAGAGATCTCAATTCTGTCTCTGCATGATCTCCAATGCAATCTCATTGCATATGAGATGAGGATAAAGTCAGCTGAAAGCTTTGCAACAACGAAGGTATCAAAGGAGGCAGCTTTCAAAGCTATAAAGCACTTGAAGATAAAAGAAGAGAAAGAATCATCCAGTGAGGAGGATGATGATGAGGATGAGGAAGAAAGTGAAGGTGAAGTATTGGCTTATTTCACAAGGAAATTCAAAAAGGGGTCTAAGAAGGGAAAAGGACAACTAGCCTTGAGATGTTAGCACTGTAGGCAGACTAGACACTTTGCTTCTCAGTGCAAAGTGAAACTTGATGATGAAGATGAGGATGGTGATGATGAGCAAAATTCAAGATAGAGAAGATCATCATTCAAATCAAAGAAGTCCAGCAAGAAGACTGCCAACCCACAGAAGAAGAAGGAAGCCTTATTCAAGAGCTATGTGAGTCAGATAAAAAAAACTGATGAGGAGGAAGATGAAGACTCATCAGATGAGCATGTCTTTATGGCATTAGCACAAGGTGGTAGCTCAACCTCTAAAGAGGAAAAAGAGGTTGATGAAGAAGAGCCAGATCTTGAAGCTGAGCTGGAAGTAGCTTCAAAGGAGATAATCAGAAGGGGCAGAACCATAAAAAGGTTGGAGGCTCACATAAAACAAGTTGAAGCAAAGTCTGAGGAAGCTGAAAGTCAAAGGGATGAAATAAGGACTGAACATATTGACTTAAAGAGAAGATTTGAAAAACAGATCAAAATATGTGAAGACCTTACAATAGAACTTGGCTCAAGGACTTCAACAATTGAAGAAATGGAGATAGAGTTGCTGAGACTTCAGCAACAACTCAAAAAAAGTGAGAAGAACTTGCAGAAGTTTGAAGTGATAGGAGAAACAAGCTCTGCAAGAAAAAAGAAGAATGAAGAGAAAGTGCAACAATCTAATGCTGCACTACCTAAAGAGAATGAGACTTTGCCACAAAAGTTGAAAGAGAAGGCTGTGACTCAGGTGAAGATAACTGAAGAAGAGACGACAGTTATCAAACCAAAGCCAGGGCCAAAAATGATGGATGTGGTTAAAGAGCAGCAGCCCATAGCTGCTATGTCTCAGAAAGAAAAGAAAGTCAGCCAGTAGAGGGCTACGGCTGAACAGAAGAAGGTGAAGAAGGTGACTGAAATGAAAGTCACACAAGCAAAGAAGCCAGCTACTTTGCCTACACAGCAAGTGATGAACAGAAGAAGACAAGCTGTGATCAGATCCAAGAAGAGGCAGTTTCAAGGTCATTGCCTTTATTGTGGAGTTTGGGGTCATAAGGCGAGTAACTGCTAGTGGAGAAGGCCAGTATATGTCTCCAACTTGAGAAGATATGATGCTGCATACAGGGGGAGACAATACAAAATTCAGAGAAGAACACCTGTCGTGAGTTCTTGCACATACTGTAAAAGGCAAGGACACATTGACAAGGAGTGTTGGTGGAAGCCCAAACTAGTGGTTTCAAAGAACAAGTTTGCTATATTAGCAGACTTGGAACAATGTGAAAGGTGCGGGCAAGATGGCCATAATGCCAAGAGATGCATGAAACTTCTCCCCAAGCAAGAGAAGGCACTCATTGGCACAATGAAAACAAGCGGTGCAGTCAAAGCTGAGAAAAAGGAGAAAGCTATCTTCCAGCCAATTCAAAAGAAGGAATATAAAGCAAAAAAGGAGGTAGCTAATATAGCTGAAATTGCACTAAAGGCTGATTATAAGGATAAGTAGTGGATCCTTGATAGTGGATGCACTTCACACATGACGGGAGACAAGAGTAAATTATCAAAGCTAAACAAATCAAGAGAAGGCAAAGTCAAGTTTGGCAATGATGATTCACTCAACATCAGTGGTCAGGGGTCAGTGAATATTGGAAAAGGAAAGCTGAAAGATGTTTTACACGTTGAAGGACTCAGATATAATCTAGCATCTGTCAGCCAACTATGCAACGACGACCACAAAGTGATATTCACAAAAACAGGTTGCCAAGTAAAAGGTAAAGAAGGCAATACTGTTACAGCCAAGAAGAGAACAACTGGAAATTTGTATGTGATTGATGAGGACAAGACGAACAGCTATTTACTTACAAAAGAAGAAGAAAATATACTATAGCATAGAAGGTTGGAACACTTATCACAGAAGAACATGAGGAAGCTAACCACTACTCATGCAATCAGAGACATTCCCGACCTCAAGAGAGAGAGAGAGAGTATGTTTGCTCAGCATGCTCTAAAGGAAAACATGCCAAAAGGCAGTACAAGACCAAAGAGTTCAGTTCTAAAGCAGTGCTTGACATTGTGCATACTGATTTGTGTAGACCGATGAGGACAAAAGGGTTGAAAAGTGAGAGGTACTTCATTTTGTTTGTTGATGATTATTCGAGAAGGACCTACCTCATGCACCTCAAATACAAGTCAGAAGTTTTGAATTACTTCAAGAGATACAGAAGATTGGCTGAAAATGAGAGTGGAAGGAAGATTAAAGTATTAAGGTCAGATCAAGGCACTGAATTTACAAATGAAGCTTTTGAAGATTACCTTGAGAAGCATGGTATTCATCATCAGATGGCAGTAGCAAGAACACCTTAACAAAATGGGGTGGTAGAGAGGAAGAATAAAGCTATGGTTAAAATGGCAAGAACTCTACTGCTGGAATCCAAACTTCACACAAGATTTTGGACAAAAGCAACATTTATAGCTGTACATCTATTAAACAGAGTATTACTAAGGCCCAATACTAATAAGACTCCATATGAGCTATGGAGTGGAAAGAAGGCAACAGCCAAGTATCTCAGAGTCTTTGGTAGCCCATGTTTTGTGAAGAACAAGGAGCAAAACTTGGGAAAATTCAACGCTAGGTCTGATGAAAGCATCTTTGTGGGATACTCAGAAAAGACAAAAGGTTACGGAGTTTTCCTGCATAAACTGGGAAAAGTGATCACTTCCAGTGATGTGAGAATAAATGAGAACTGGAAAACAATGTAGAATGGAGAAGCTGAGGACAATGAAGAAGATGACTTCAATATAGATGAAGAATCAGACCAACCTGAAGAAAAGGAACAAGAAGTAAGTTCAGACTCGGAGAAAAGTGAGTCTGAAGATGAAGAAAGAGATCCTCTTGCAGCTAAGACGGTGCAAGGAAGAAGGACAAAGAAAACATGGACCAGTGCTCATCAAAAAGATCAGATCATAGGTGACCCATCAGCAGAAGTTACAACAAGAAGAAGAATTGTGGGAGCTACTGCTTTACTCTCACAAGTTGAACCTAAATCTGTTGAAAAGGCTATTCAAGACAAAGCCTGGGTCAAAGCTATCAATAAGAAGCTGGATCAAATTGAGAAGAATGATACATGGGAGCTGGTTCCAAGACCCACTAATAAAAATGTCATAGGAACAAAATGGGTGTTTAGGAATAAACACAATGAAGATGGCAAGGTGGTGAGGAATAAGGTCAGGCTGGTTTGCAAAGGCTACACTCAGATAGAAGGAGTAAATGTTGATAAAACTTTTGCACCAGTAGCAAGGTTAGAAACTATCATAATGTTCTTAGCTTTGGTAGCATACAAGAGGTATAAAGTCTATCAGATGGATGTGAAATCCGCCTTTCTAAATGGGCTCCTGAAAGAAGAAGTGTATATTGAACAACCTGATGGAGTACAAATCAATGAGAATGAGACACATGTGTGTAAGCTGAAGAAAGCCTTGTATGGTCTTAAGCAAGCTCTAAGAGCATGGTACAGTAGGCTGGATGTGTACTTGAGAAGGTTGAACTTCAGAAGAGGAATGGTTGATAATAACCTGTATGTGTTCAACTCAGAGAAAGGCCAGCTGATAACCATAGTATATGTAGATGACATCATCTTTGGAGGGGATCACTCTGAGCTATGCCAAGAGTTTGCACAGAAGATAAGTGAGGAATTTGAGATGTCATTGATTGGAGAAATGGCGTACTTTCTTGGATTACAGATAAAGTAATATGAAAAAGGTATCTTTATTTCTCAGACAAAATATGCCAAAGAGATGCTGAAAAGGTTTGGCATAGAGGATAACAGACCTGTCAGTACCCCTATGACAGTGGGCTGCAAGTTAACAAAAGATCAGGAGGGAAGGAGTACAAGCCTTACAGAGTACAAGAAGATAATAGGGAGCCTTATGTACCTTACAGCATCAAGGTCTGATCTTATGCAAGCTGTGTGCACTGCTAGCAGATTCCAAGCTAATCCTAAGGAGTCTCATGTATTGGTAGTGAAAAGAATCCTAAGGTACCTCGAAGGAACACTGGAAATGGGTTTGTGGTATCCAGCCATGGATTCTGTTAAACTACAAGCATACACTAATGCAGATTGGGCAGGAAGTATAGATGATAGAAAATCAACCAGCGGCTGCAGCTTCTACTTGGGTTCAAAGTGTGTTGCATGGTTAAGTAGAAAGTAAAACAGTGTTACTTTGAGCACAGCTGAAGCTGAGTATATAGCTGCTTGTGTAGCATGTACTCAGGTCATATGGATGCAAAGACAATTAGCAAACTTGGGTGTTGAAGTGAAGTTACTAGTGAGTGTACTTTGTGATAATCAAAGTGCTATTGATCTCAGCAAGAATCCGGTTCAACATTCAAGGAACAAGCATATTGACATCCGGTATCACTTAATTAAAGATCAAGTGGAACAAGGTACAATTCAGTTGGAGTATATTGGCACTAAAGATCAAATTTCAGATATTTTAACTAAACCTCTATCCACAGAGCTATTTGAAAAGCATAGATTAAGTCTATCTGTGCAAATGCCTCCTCAAACTTGAAAATCAGGTGAATCCTCCATCTCTACTTTGTGAGTTTTTTAGATTTGTAATTGGTTGGCAAAGGGGGAGAGAAGCAACAGTGCATGGAGGAGCTGTTAAGAAAGAGGGAGTGCATATTTAGGGGGAGTTGAAACTGCTGCATAATGGCTTTTGTTATAAGTGTTGCCAACAATTACAAAGGGGGAGATTGTTGTTCCCACAGCTTTGTATAGGTTGTAATTGTTGTCAACTAGGTTTAAGTGTGCAAGAAAGTAAAGCCACATGGAAGGGTAAGAACGTAAATGCCACCTGAAGAGTAGACAGCAGATCTGCGACGACGTGAGACAAACGAACAACACAGCAAGGAGAGAACCGTGAAACGGACGAAGAGCGAGAAACCACCGGAAACAACCGTTGGAAGAGAGAGAAATGAGGTATACGGCCAGAATAGAGGAGTCAACGAGAAGAAGAGTGACGGCTAGACGGGGTTGGACGGCAGGACAAAGAAAAGCAGACCACCGGCAGAAAAGGGAGGAAATCCATGACGACCAAGTGGGTGAATGGAAAAGAGAAAGTCGACGAATGAAGAAAGAGAAAAAAAAAAAAGGGGTAGCCATCGTTGGAGATAAGAGAGAGGAAGAGGAGCAGCCGATGGACGTCGAGAGAGAGAGAGAGGAAGAGGAGCAGCCGACGGACGAAGAGAGAGAAAAAGGGAGAAAAGGAGCAACTGTCGGACGAAGAAAGAGAAAACACTTGGAAGAGAGAGAAAAGCCGTCGTCAGAAGAAGGAGAGGTCGATAAATTGAGCAAATCGTAGCAGACCGGCAAAAGGAAAGAGAAACCCATGAGGAACGGCACACCACCAATCGGCAAGGAGACAACACAACAAAGAGGTAGAGAGAAACGGACGACACAATTGGGTCGAAAGTGAGAAAACACAGACACGAATGAAAAGAGAGACCATCAGCAGAACAAAGGAAATTCGGCTGGACAACAGAACAAAGAGATCTGGCTGGACGGTGAGAGAGAAAACGAAGAGCCACCACCGATAGAGAGAAAGAAAACCCGATTCGACCAACCAAGTGAGTACGGAAAAACAGAACACATAGTGGACAGCAAAGGAGAGTGACCGGCCAAAGGAGACATACGTCTAAAACCAACACAGCAAAACAAAGAACGAACGGCAAGAGAGAACACAAAACAGAGGAACCGGCCAAAGTAGTAAACGGCAAAACAAGGGGTATACAGCCAAACGATCTCTCGGCAAAAACCAACAAAACGGAAAAACACAAAAATAGAGCATTGGGCTGGATGGTGAGAGAGACAACCCGTGTGAGACGATACATCCTGGAAGAGAAAACATAAACACCACCTGGAGAGAAACAGATAGGAAAGTGCGACGGTTGAAACCAGAAACGAACAAGCCGTGTGACTTAAACCAGAAAAATCAAAAGAGTGGTGCAGGCTAGTAGACGTGCAAACCAGAAACGGCAAACCAGAAACGTAAGGCGAGTCGTGAGATAAGGAGACGGATGAGACCGTGAGACAGTGAAAGCAAGAGCTGTGTGAGACAACCTAGAGAAGAAATTCGGCGAAGCACGGAAAGAACTCAACGTATTTTCAGATTTCTTCAAGAGAGGTTAAAGAACATTGCGGTGAACTTCTAAGCGGCAGTGGAGCAGTCTTTCAATTCAACAGAGGCAAGACAAGCTAGAAGAAGGGTAGACATAGTAAATGACACTCTTTGTATTGTACTTGCTTAGTAATTGCAATAATAAAAGGAGCAGAGGATTAAAACATCCATTGTAACTGAAATTCTCAAGTATAGTGGATAGTCTCGGTAAGGGAGAGTCCCTACCACTGTGGATGTACGTCACGTTGACGGAACCACGTAAATCTCGTGTGTACTTAATTTGCTTTACATTCTGTGTTTTGAATTGAGTTGTGAACGCAATTAAAGTATCAGCCAACCCATAACCTAACAAAGACCTAAACAAGAACATCTAAATTGTCTATTAGGCAAGGTGTCTGAAAGGTGACTTTGGGGACTATTGTGATTAGTAGGTAGTAATAGATCTACCTTAATCGAGTCTGAGAAAGAGTTCGCTTTTAAGAAGAAGTTAAAGTTGTTCACTTACCTGCGAATTGCGAATTGTGGTGATACTGATTCACCCCCCCTCTCAATATCACAAACTAGTAGATCCTAGGGAGAAGTCGGGAACTTCAAAGTCGTTTAACAAGTTCTTTATCAATAGGCATGTAACACACTAGCAAAGAACATAAATAGGATTTTAATAGGACTAAATGCTTAACCTATAATAAGAAGCATGTTTTCCACTTGGCCAATCATGCCTCCATCTTACAGATAACTAGATCCCATATGATCATTCTCGTTTAAAAATTTCAAATTACTATAACAATAAAATTTGGTGCATGATTTACTTAATAGGTGAGCAAAATGATAATTATGAAGGATTTACACTTGGATAACATTATTGGAAATCATTTCTTAAAGGAATAGCATAAAGAGCCAAAGGCTTACTTAAATTAATGCATACTATTACTTTGGCCAAATGACTACCTTATCACACTCGTAAAACAAATACTTTATTTTAATCATAGATGATTATAGTTGTATGACATAAGTTTAGTTTATAACATAAAGGTTTGAAATTTTCAATATTTTAAAAATTAAATAGTCTAGTTGAAAAATAAAGTGCTCATAGCTTAAAAGTATTGAAAAGCAATTGAAGAAATGTGTATACCTTAAATGAGTTTAAGAAATTATATAAAGATAAAGAAATGCAAAGTTAGTTTACCATTGGTTGTACTTTATAACAAAATAAAGTATTCAAGAGAGAATTAAATTATGATAAAAATAAAGGCCAAATCCATGTTATTTGAGGTAAGGTTACTTAAAAAGGTTTTAAGTAGATATTGTGTATATAATTGCTTATTTAACAAAGAATTAATATACAAATAAATTTGCAATTTTCTTATTTTAAAAAATCTAGCCTAAACTTTAAAAAGTAACAATTTAACTTTGTAGGATTTTTTTGTAACAATTTTAGCATAACATTAATAGAATTCATTAGTTTGCATACATAATAGATTTACATAAAAAAATTGAACATGTAGCATTAATTTTAAAATTAAAAAATGAAAATTTAGTTAAATAAATAATTAAATTTTATTTTAAAAATATTTTCTCTCTCCTTTCTCCTTCCTATAAGAATAGTTTACTAAGATTGTATATTATATATGTAATATATATTATAACTGTGATAATAATACATGAAATTGACACTAATTAAAAAAATTAAATCAAATATTAAGTATATGTTAATAATATGGTAAGTTATCTTTCATAATCACAATACAAAACCATAATTTTGTTTAAAATTTTATTTGTTGAGTTACTTAAGATTACCTTAATTTGAATATGTTTAATAATATAATTGACATGTCTTACTTAACTAAATTTATATAATTTATACTTCTCATATAACTGATCTAAAAGTTGCATGAGATGCAATTAGTAAGTTATGTTACTTACCTAATTTAGTTTATTTAACTTGTTGAGTTACTTAAAGTCAAATGAATTAAATGAGATTCTAACCTACTAGAAAATTTATCAAGATTATTTGAGTTAATAGTAAAAGTTATTAATTTAAGTAAAATAGTAGAAATATCCAAAATAAATGATTAAAGACATAATCAATTTTAATATATATGCAAGATATGTAAAGGATGATAATGACCAAGTTATATGTGTGATGTTAGCAAATAGGTTTCTCGAGCTTTAAATGTAACATGAGAACATATAGGCACATGCTATCATCCTACACCTTAAGGAGCTATTTGATGCACAACTTAAGACTAAGAGATTGAGACCTTTAAGGAATCTTTAAATAATTATTTTCCTATAAGATGATAGAAGGATATTTAATAAATGATCATGTACAAAAAATGATTAAATATTTAAAAAAGTTAGACCAATTAAGTATTTTCATGGAATGCGATTTAAGTGTAGAATTGGTATTGCAATCATTTTCATTGAGCTATTCACATTTTATAATGAACTTCCATCTAAATGAATTAGAAGCTATATTGCCAAAACTATTTCTTCAAACTACTAAGAAGTTTCTTTTAAGAAATCATTTTTATTCTTAATAATTCTTCATAAAGCAAGAAAGTCAGGACTAAGAAGAAAAATGAGAGGAAAAAGGCTCTAGTAGAAAAGGCAACGAAGCCTAAAGATGATGTCAAGACAAGAAATAAAAAAGTTATATGTCATGTTATGACAAGGAATGCAACTAAAAGAAAAAACTACAAAAAGTACCTGATAAGCTTGAGGAACAAGAAATTTATGAAAACTTAAGTTCCAATATGTTTATGATTGAGACTAATATATCTACTTCTAATCTTTCATCTTAGATATTGGATACTAGATGTAGTTCTCATATTTGTAAAAATGTGAAAAGAGTAACCAATCATTATAGAAAGGTAAGGTCGATTTATAAGTTGCAAATGGTGCAAGAATTACTATATTAGATGTTGTAACTTGTTATTTACCTTGGTTTTAGGCCTACTATTAGAACTTAATAATAGTTTGGCGTTTTTTGAAACATAATTTCCATTTTATGTATAGTATTGGATGAATTTAATTTTAATTTTAAGGATAAATGTTGTTCTTTTTATAATAATAATATTTATTATGGTTATGGATCCTAAATAAATGGTTTTTATGTGTTTGATAGGTCTATTTTTAACATAGATAATAAAAGACTCAAAATAGATAATTGAAATCTATCTTCTATCTGAAACCATTAATTAGACTACATCAATTAAAAAAAATGTCACCAAATTACATAAGAATGTTTATTTATATGCATTTGATTATAAATCATATAAAGCATATAAATCTTGTTTATTAGGCAAAATGACAATAACTCCTTTTAAGAGAAAAGAAGAGCATGCAAATGAATAGTTAAGGCTCATACATTTAAATATGTGTGGCATAATGACAATTCATGCTAAAGGTGGTTTCTCTTATTTCATTACATTCACTAATGACCATTCCATATATAATTATATGTATCTAATGAAATACAAATCTAAATCATTTGAAAAATTAAAAAAGCTTAGAAACGAAGTTGAGAAACAAATTAAAAAAGTATTAAAGTATGTTGATTAGATCGAGACCATGAATAAACTAGGAATTCCTTAATTACATAAAAGAGAATGGGATTTTCTCACAATAAACTCTTCTTGGCATCCCACAACACCATAGTATTTTAGAAAGGAGAACTTAAAACCTATCATATGTAACTCATTCTATGAAGACTAATATTGATATTCTTCCTTTTTTTTTAGAATTATGCCTTTAAAACTATTACCTAACTTTTAAATAAAGTTTCTTCTAAATCTATCAACAAGACTTTGTAAAAAATATAGACTAGTAACAGACCAAATATTTCATACCGGAAGATTTAGGGATGCAATACTTATGCAAAAGGTGTAATATTTAACAAGTTAAGATCTAAGCCAAATAAAATGCAAGTTCACGCAATATCCAAAGAAAAATCTTGAATACGACCTTTTCACTTAGTTGAGCAAAGGTAATTGTCTTAAAACATGCAACCTTTCTAAAGAGAGAATTTATTCCCTAAAAGAGTAATAAGAGTGGAGTAGTTTTAGAAGAAGTTCAAGAATAACAAGAATGAATCCTTTAGGAACCTATGCCAATTGATGATGCAATGGTTGTACAGGCTAATGCTTAAACACGAAATTTGAAAATCTAGTAAGATACATTAATCTACTAAATGTTATCAATTACTCATTGAGAAAAAGTGACTTGATGCTCATAAAAGATTAAGTCCACTAGTTATAATAAAACAATATCTAATATTGATTCATCTAAATGGCTTGAAGTGATGAAGTTTGTAATAGATTTTATGTATACTAACTAGGTTTGAATCCTAGTTGATCCACCTAAAGGGATTAAACTCGTAAAATGTAAGTAGGCCCTTAAGTAAAAGATTGACCTGAATAAAAATATATAAATTTACAAAAGAATACTAGCTACTAAAGGTTATACATAAAAATAAACAGTTGATTTTAATAAAATATTTATTAAGATATTTTTTATCATTGCAACATGCCATAATTATGATCATTGGTAGATGAATGTCAAAACAACATTTTTTAATGGGAAATTACTTGAGAAAGTGTACATAACACAACCTGACAATTTTGTATCCAATGAGAATTTGCAACTTTCCCAACTCTGCGGTGATTGTGTTGAGCGAAGTGGACAGCGATGAGCTAAAGGAAGTTTCTGAGACCTTCAACACAAATCACGAAAGAAAGATAATAGCAGATGAGCTCCTACATCTCCCCACGATGCGAGGTGACGGCCGGTATATGTTGAAAATTTATTTTCTGATGTGGATCCAACGAACCACTTTTTTCTTCTATCCACGTGAGCATGTGTATCATGCCAGCGTGTCACATCTCAGAATTTAATGTAAGAGATTTGATGACGTGTTATATTTGTGATTAAAAATTTTATGAGATCTAGATTGCTAATTTTTAAAAATTTTGTAAGATTTATAAAAATGTAAAAAGTTAAAATTATATTTGTATATTAATCATAATTTTTAATTTTTAATTTGTATAATATTTTTTATATCAGTGATAACAAAAATTATGTAGATTATATTTTACTCTTTTTTATTTTTCAATAATCTTTAAAATTCATATCAAGCTAGACATATAGAATTATCAAGGAAAATTTTATAAAAGAACATCAAATATGTTTTAATAAGAGTATTTGTCACATTTATTTTTTTATAAGTATAACAAATTTATCATTTTAAACTATACATCTTATTTTTATTTTAACTAGATTTCACTTAAATTTTTTTTCTTACATATAACAGTAAATTAATTTAACTTAATTTTTAAAGGGTTAAATTAAAAAACTCCTTTAACATCATATGGCCTCTACAATCTTTTTTTTTTTTTTTTTTTTTGTCTTTTCCCCTCCATTCATTTTCCATAAGCCCCCAACTCCCAATGATGGAGCCCAATTCCGCATCATATAGCTATTGTTGTTTAACCTTTTTGATTTGCATGTTTCTTTTTACCGGTTTAGATTGGTCTAAAATTTCAAAACATATGCACAAATTATATCCTAAAAATTTCATTAAAGGTATCAATTCAAACGTTATTGGCTTAGAGTATGTTTAGCCTTTAAATTAGAACTAACAGTTTTAGACTAATAGTATTAAAAACCACATATCTATTATTATTATTATTATAAATAAGAATTCGAGATATGCTTTAATCTTAACTATTGGTAATTAGTTAATAGAGGGGATTAAGATAACTTTCTTCAAAGTTTGATAGATAATTTTACAGGAACTTAGCGCTTCATCTTGTGCTCTCCAATGAGTTAATTTTTTTAGTTATGCCAGTGCTTTTTCTTACAGTCGTTGTACATTGATATCTAGCTTATTATTGATCAAGGTTTGGAATAACCTAGTCCTTTTTGGCTCTGCTCTGCCACCATTTCACCTCACTTTATGAGAAAAGCGAGATGGGGCCGAAATTGCGCGTTAGGAATATGGCTTTCTACGTAAATTACAATCAATTCCATTTTTGTATTGTGAGAGTTTTGACCAACCAACTTGACAAACCAAGGTGGTGGCAAAGAGATGACTAAAGGTGACGTGTTGGATTGAAGTGAGTCCAGGTTTGGTATCTGCAAAACAGGGAGAATGCACAAAGTGAAGGTTGACGTCCGCAATCCAATGCTCAAATACGACAGAATTAAGTGAGAGAAGTAATTGTAAAAAAAAAAAAAAAAAAAAAGAAGGTGAATTAGCATACCATTGTTTTCGAAAGATCAAAGGTCCCTTCCGATGGGTCCTTAATAAGAGAAAGAGATGATGGGTGAGGTGGCCTCCGCCTTCGACAGACGCTGGCTGATACTCTTTTTTTTTTTTTGTTTTTTTTTTAAGTGTAAATAGGTAAGACAGATATCTGTTACAGTGATATTCGGACAAAATGGGCTCAGAAGCCCACTACAAGACCAATTCTAGCCCACCAGTAATGAACCGCTAGGCCCAAATGCGATGGTAATATTAGAAAAGGAAACTTAAAATGAGAGTTTCAAGTAATGATTCTAATATGAAAATCTTTTTTTTTTTTTTTTTTTGGGGGTGGGGGGGTTGTTTTTTTTCGAGCAAGACTCTAATATGAAACTTAAACGTAAATGTAAAATAGCTACATAGAATAGAAGGAAAAGCAGCCTCAGAGACTCGAAAATGGGTTGCGGGGAAGACAACGGGGATGATGATGCACATGCATATTTGGAAGAGTGCACGTGCAGAACAGATTGCTGCTAGTTTGGAATATTGATTGGCCGTGCGGACCCCGCATTGTGGACGGTGGATAGGACTCCTTTCTTTAAACTTTTTTTTGTGTGCATTTTTTAGTGCAAACCCAACAAGGAAAATTCAAAATCGTGAATGAATAAATAAATAAATGACTAAGCTTCATGAAGTTCTGATAGAGTGGGGGCAGACCCCATCCACAGCTTACCTCAATTATCGACCTTTCTAGTTCTTCTTTATTATTATTATTATTATTATTATTATTATTATTATTATTATTATTCATTTTCGGTCTAAACCCCAACAACCTCAATTTTGGTTCTTTACAAGTTTGGCGATTTATGTTGAACCCCAAATTTTTTCCCAACTCCAAAAATACATCATTTGTCGAACTTAAAAACTCTAAATTTTGTATCATTAATGCTCAGCAAGTTATTCATCCATGTATAAATGCATGTCTGGTAGAGGTTCACAATAACTTTGCTGCATTAAATAAAATCCCATTTGTATGATCTATTTTGGTTGGAGTTGCACCAAGGAAGATGGCCTCAAGTAGACAAGACACCATTCCAACGGGTTAATGAAATAGATGGGCTAATCGCAAGTTGCTAGGTTTGCTCGGTCAGCGAAAAAGCAGCCTGTCCAAGAAAGAATTGAAGAGAAAAATCAAAAAAAGACGTCGCCAGAAAGCAATTACTCTTCCCCTTCAAGATATTGTTCCAATTGCATACGGCCTAATGGTCTCCTAATAAACAAAAAAGATACAGTTCCAATTAGGCAAAAGAAAAATAGCTTTAGATTGCAGCAACATACCATACCTGGACCACAGCCATGCAATTGGCTTCGATTAGCTAATCATTTCTCACTATCCATAGCCCTCTTAGTTTTCCCTTTCCTTTTCAAGGGATCAGTCCTGAATCTTTTCTGAACGGATCATGCACCGTCGTAACACCCCCCCCCACCCCAAAACCACAAATCACCATAGGTATTGTGCATATTAGAAGACCTTGTGTTGCTATCACGGACAACAAGACTTCACCCCAATCTTACAGATTCTACGCTGCATTGATTTAAAAATTTTCTCCTTACACCGAAAAGGAAAAATTCTTCACCATACTAACAGTTCTGTTTTGTAAGGGATAAAAAACAAGGGAGTAAAACAGAAAGCTACGTATAACCACTTTACAGATAGTGCACCACAAAATGTACCTGGTCTAGCAAGAATAAAAAGGCCCCTATCTCCTCTTGAGATGCGGAGATCCTCGTCTAGGTAGGTGATGAGAAGCCAGGACCTGGATTGATTCCCTGGAATTGGAAACTTGATTGGTGACTGGCCAGATATGGTTCTTGAAATATTTGCCACTGCCTCTTGTAGTGGATTGAGAGCTTGCCGAACAGGTGACAAGTTGATGTTCTGCCCAAAGAGGCTAGCATTTTCTGGAAGTTCAATGCTGGACTTTATCTCTGGAGGTTGCAGGGCGCCTTCCTTAAATTTAACCTGAACATGTTGAACATAGTAGAGCAGCAAAGTTTTAGAACTCATCTTTCAATAACAGAGATAAATTGATTGTTTGATTACTGGCAACATTACTTTTATCTTCATTTGTAAAAAGCCTTCTTAAACAGAGGGGCCCTATTTATAAAATTACCCTCACGACGCAGGGCTTAAAAACTGAAACTAACAAAAAGGTCACTAAAAATGCAATCATTCAATCCTCCTTTTTCATATTTGACACCAAGACCTCTTGTCTCACAATTTGAAGGAGTACCTGTAATCTTGAAGGACTTTGAACTCCAAATGTGGCAGAAGCACTGAAAGATAAAGTGGCAAAAGGACTTGAAAACATGATGGAATTCACAATGGAGGCATTGTTGATATCAATTACTTGGGTCATCCTTTTGACTTCCAACAACGGTAGTGTACCTACTGCCAGAAGAGGCAACAGCTCAGAGAAAGAAGTATACCTGTCATTGGTAGATCCGAATGAACAAATCAGGCTGAGGCACAACAATGAAGTCAACAAGAAAAAAACAATCCATCCTTTTCCCTAGAACAGGACACTCCTCCAGCATTTTCCACAAACCAAAATGAAAACATCAAACTGTGCACAAGTCCCCCAATACTACCCAGAAGCAAACAGTTGCATTGAATCCCAATACAAATTCTTCCATTGCAGCAGTGGTAGAGAGGAAAAGATGAAGCTAGTGTATGGAGATTTCTGGATAACATTATCATGCTTCATTTATTGAATTTCAAACAGAAATGTCACATCCCTCCTTCTGTCACCATCCTTTCTTTGAAGTCCACATAGATAAAAGCCGGATATACACAGCAATTTTTTTTTTCCTTCAATAGGCAAATGCTACGCATGATATTATTGTTAAAACAATGAATAAATGTCAACTTTGAGGAGAAAGAGAAAACATGAGGTCTCATGTATGCAAGAAGGCCAAATTCCTCTATGTTCACACCTTTTTCAGTTTATCATTAGGTGCTGAATTAAGTCCAAATATTATGCCAGCATAAAGGGAAAGCTTCGAACAAAGCTTAACAGACATTTAAAAGCTACGTATCCCAGAAGAAAAAATGGTGAAATGCAAACCTAAAGCAGGATTTGTTATTAGTAACTAGACTAACTGTTGATACATTCAGTTTGCCAACAACAACAAAACCTTAACCCCAAATATAATTAGAATTGGCTACATGAATCTTTTCTCACTATTATAAACTATGTTGGGAGTAAGATCTAACTGTTCTAAATTCCTAACTAAAGATTTGAAAAAATTTTCGTTATCTTTCTTTTGATGAACTGGAAAGAGACAGTTGGGTATAAAAAACCTGTCCATAGCTTTTAAGGTGTGGCTATTGGGAAAAACTTCAAACCAGAACTTCCCCCAACAGCAGCTTTTAAGTATGAAACACATCAATTGTTACCTTTTGTACATCATCTAACACAACTCTGACCTTTGGCACTCACAAAACAATGTCAAGCTCCCCATTACTATAGGAGGATGAACTGCCATGCTCCAGCTATATAATCTTAATGCTCCAAGGGCCATTGCTTGGCCTTAAATTGGGTTTCAAGTCTAGCTCTTGAATAGCACTATTTGCATTATAGCAAATAGGCTGCCTCAAGCATTTATGCATGATTTGGCATTTAGCTTGACACATCACAATTGACATGCCTTAAAACACCTCTACAATCCTGAATCAGTAGGATTAGTCCAAACAGTTGTAATAATATAATAGTGATGAATCACAAAACTGTTCCTTGTTAACATTGTAACTTTGCTCAAGAAACAGCAAGCCATGTTTTAATCCATCAAATAAAAAAATAAAAAATAAAAATAAATAAATAAACAAGAAAGAAAGCTTTACTGACATAACTTCTCATATATCTACTACATCAGATAAATGAAGATAGGAAATATGAAAGCCAGGAAATTGGTTAAAATTAATGGCATGTCAATAGCCAAATTAGGACAGAAAAAAAAGCATATAGACTTTTGGAGGAGTATGAATACCTGATTACAAGATTTGGGGCTTAATTTTTCTTAAGAGACTCCATTCAGATACATTGCCACAAGAAACACAGACGATAAATTGCAAAATATGAATATGATCATAAAATCAAATTTTCCTAAATTCACTATGACCACATATCCAAATTACATACTAAAATCCATTCTCCTGGTTTATCTGTACAAAGAATCCTCAAGCTCATTTAACCAGTGACAGACATCAAGTTTCTTATGCATGAATAATATCCATCCAATTTCAGCAAGATGACTTGAATATATGACATACCTAAATCTCATCACTTTATCCCTTTTATGAGAAAGTGACACCAGAATGGTGGCATGAAACATCATTGCTACAGACCCTACTTGCCAATTCTAGAAACCAATAAGGCTAAATGATGAGGCTGACTTTAGGATGATTGTTTGCAAAAGCAATATGATCTTGAGCAAAGGAGCAGCATAAGCAACACAGATTTTCTCCCACAATAAATCTTCGGAGGTATAGAAGCCCAAGAGGTGTCCCATCTCAATGTCAACAATGGGTAGATGAAGGCAGCCCCTTCTGAAATTACTGAATAAGACAATCAAATTTTCTACATGGTATCTCAATGTCAACAATGGTATTATGCACAATGTTGCCATCAGTCCATGGTGCTGTACAACAAGTTACTGTGCTGAAGTTACAAATAACTGCATCTCCACAATCTTGAAAAACTGAGACACATTGTTTCTGAAGCCAATTATAATACTGAATTTCAAAAACCAAATTTCTAATTCAGTCCATTCACATTAGCCAAAACTAGATAATATAGTTGCTCGGTAACCATCAACATCACGTCATTCCTGAAACAAATGATAATCTAATTTATTTATCCAAAATCAACTACTGCATGCAAGGTCCTAATGAAGGGCCAATGATTAAATTTGCCATGCTCCAAACAGAATCCTGCATTGAATGAACTATCATTTCGACATGGGTTTAGCACCTATTTATAAATCTTGTGGTCCCAGGCATAACAGCCAACTCAAACTTCCAAATCGTATAGTCATATCTATGGACATCCCCAATGCATGAAGCTTCTTACTATAAAAAAACGTTCCTGGTATTTAAATGAATTTGAAATTAAAGTTGGAATTATAGCTAAAAACACCTAAACCAGGATAAATCCCTTGATTTGCATAGATTTTGAAGTCTCAAGTTTATCCCTTGGAAACCAAAGCTTCATTTCCCTTCGCTATAAATGAAGAAATACCACCAAAGTAAACAACAAAAACAAAAGGTATACCATACAAAGTCATAATCTTGATAGAACCAGCATACTTACAACAAAACCCAATTGCCATCAAGCAGTTTTTTAGCTTCAACGGGTGCCGGCGTCGGGTTCGCAGCCTCTAACTGATTAACCAGCTCCGTAACCTCCGCCTCCGGGCTGGCCCGAAACCCAGAGTCCGTACCATAAACCGTATCTACAAGAGTCCTCTTCAAGTCCTCAACCTTGGCGTCGTTTACCACCATCAATCCTGTGCCCTGCGAGGCGGCGCTACCATTTCCCGAGGCGGCTTGTCCTTCTTCCCACTCGTCCTCGTCCTCGTCCTTAGGAGGATCCGAATCAGAAATTGTCGGGTACTCGGGTTCTGGTTCGGCCCTTTCGCCCCACTCATCGGTTATGTTGCCAGGACCGGGCTTTCCAGCGGTTGAAGGAATTGGGTCCGGGTCCGGGTCGGGCGTGGAATCAGGGGAGGCCGCGGAAAAGGAAGTGGGCTTCTATTCGTGGTGTCACTGTGAAAGAGAGGAATGGGTCGAAGGTGATTTCTGGAAAATGAGAGAAGTTGTGGGACAGTGGAGGAAGAGGGAAAGAGTTGGGTTTTGCTGTTGTTGTGGTTGTGGGGCCTAGCCAATAAGGGGGGAGATGGTGAGATGGAGAGAAATGCCATAATTGCTGCCCGTCTCCGTGTCTCCGTGCGAGTGTGGGTGTGTGTGTGTGTGTGAAGACTTTGTGTGTCGCTGTGGCGTGCGGGTTGTTGTAGTTATTATTAATTATTATTATTATGATTATGATGTATGGATTTCCCCCCCACCTCCACCACCCCCGGTGTTCCAGAAGGAAGGAAGGAAGGAAGGAAGGAAGATAAATGAGAATGGCAAATTATAGAAGAACCAGAATGAGAGTTGTTAGCAAGTTTTAAGTGGATGTTATCTCCATCGCGTAAGATTCCCCTTCTCCTCCCCTTCTCCCTTTTCGATGGAGGAAAACTTGCCTTGCAATGTCCCTGAGTGAGGAAGCAGACCTACTTAAAGCAGAAGAAGAAGAAGTAGAAGATATTGGAAATGTTATCCATACTCCAACGCGGAAGAGTCTCGAAGGGGATTCAAGAAGGCTCTGTTCCTTCTTTTTAAAGAGAAGGCTCGAGGTGGGTGCATGTTCCCTTTCTGCCTCAAAGGGATTACGGGGTCATTAGTTCCCATACTCGAGAGGATACTCCAAAAGATATCTCTGTTGACTTCATTAAGGATTGCGCCCGTCTCCCCGCCCCCCCCCCCACCACCGCCGCCGCCGCCGCCGCCACCAATATTACGTCGCTTTTCACGCTTTAAAAAGAAAAAGGAAAAAAGGGGTAAGACCATTAGAGAGCAATGGAGAAGGGCCCTCGTTGGTAAGCCATTGGGTCGCTCTATAAGGGTATACTCATCTAGGCGAATCGACTTGTGATTCTTTGGAAGTCAAAAGGAGAGTTGCGTGTTGTTAACCTCAAACATGATTATTTTATTGTTAAATTTGCTTACGCGAAAGATCACATGAATGCTTTGCGTGGAGGGCACTTGGATTATTATAATCGAGTACCACCTTTGTTGTTAAAGAGCGGGTTCCTAAATTTCAGTTCTGCGAGAAGCCTCCATCAACTCAGTAGTGGTTTGAGCAAGGTTTCTAGAAATGACAGTAGAAAAATATAACAATCATCTCCATCTCTAAGCAAGGCGGCCATCTTGGAGTGTAACGAGGAGGAGGTGCTTCCACGTGCAGATTCAGTTGCTAATCCACGAACAGATAATTTCAAGCATTGGATGCATGCCACGAAACGTGGGAAGAGATCTATGCAGAGAGGTTCTTGCGTTAAACTAGTGGGTAAGGAAAGCTCCTCAAATCCCTATATGAATAACTATAGATCATGTTTTACGATTTTGGAATCTGAGAATGATGTTGATCTATAACTTGAAACTAGGGATCCTATGAAAAACCTGGTAACATAGGTTACTCCTATTTCAAATTTGAATGGAGATTGTGTTAACCGAGCTGTTCAAGGCAAATCTTTAACTAGTTAGAAAGATTCTCAACTACAAAATCTATGGATAATAATTTGAAGGAAGGATATTGTTAATATTGGGATACTTGATAGAGAGAACCTAGCAGTTGTGGAAGGCCCCTTGCTACAGAATAATCTCCTGATGAGGTATCTAGTAGTAGTAGTAATTGACCTCTCGCTCCAGTGGACCTTACTAGTATCTGACAAACAAAAAAAAAAAAAAACGAACATAAAAAAGAATGTTGAGACTATTTGGAACTAGCCTTTCAACCTTCAATTTGCTTTCCCATCCCTAGCAATCCCAAATTTAATAGCCTTACTTGCTAAAGCCTTTAATAGACCAAACCAAGACACCTTACCATACCTAACTGGCTTGCAACCTAAAGTCACCTAATGATGGACAGTTGGTTCCATCTCCCATGTGTGGCAAGGATACTCGCTGGTGAAAAAATAGTAAGTTTACTTGCCTCCATCCTCATTCCTCTTCCTTTGTTGGTGAGTTTGGTGTAGGACTTGCAAAGGATCTTACAGTTGATGCTCTAATGGTTCCAAATGCATATGTTACAAGTGGTTTTTGAGTTTGCCGATCTATCTATTGTTCCTAATACTCAATGAATCTTTTTGTTTGGAATGTAAACAGGGAAAAAATGTATCAGCTCTATAATTCTTAAAAATTTTATTTGTTCAATACAATCTTGTATTATGGCGATCTTGGGGTCCCATATTAAGCTTACGAGGATTGAAGAGGTGATTTAAGCTTTGTTGTTTACTAATATTTGCCATGTTGGTCCCATTGGCTTCTCAAGTGGTGTATTGGCTTCTATGGGATAAATTTAAAGCTAAGCTTGAAGTTCTTTTTACCTATTCTCATGCAGTTTATGTAGTAACCCTTGA
This sequence comes from Ceriops tagal, assembly GCA_021533255.1. Taxonomy (NCBI): domain Eukaryota; kingdom Viridiplantae; phylum Streptophyta; class Magnoliopsida; order Malpighiales; family Rhizophoraceae; genus Ceriops; species Ceriops tagal. Next base: position 4,106,455 of record CM038609.1, on the reverse strand, counting down.
GCAGCAATGACTTTCTTAGTTTCTTATATTTTTCATTCTTTTTCTTTTTTTTTTTAAATTGAATTAAGCTCTTTTATTAGTATTATTTTCTTGAAGCACTTCAACACGTCAAATTAAGCTCTTCTCATTAAACATGTTGATTTTCATTCCTTGTTTTTTTTAATCATTTTTATTGAATTGAATTATCTTTTTATATAGTACACTCTGATGCTATTTAATTTATCTTTTACCATTGGCCTATATAATCTCTCTTGATGTATTCATTTAGAAAAGAAAAAACAAAAACAAAAAACGATTGACGTAACCCACTAACACTACAATTAAGGACAACATGAATCACCGATGGGTAAACACAATCACTAGGAATATTGCTAGTCAATTATGTGTGCATTTACACGACAACAAAAATTTGATACAATACGACTTATCAAACACCCCTGCGAACTGGAATGTTTAGTGAGTACTTGCATTTCTATTTAAAGGATCAAAGGCGTGTTCTTCTTCAATTCACCAGGCTTAGGGCCCAATATCCTTCACAACCATATCTCATATCTCGATTACATGAAACTGAAACAGAGCAAGAGAAAAGAAAATAATGATAATAAAAAAAGGGGTATGTTTCGGTAGCAAAGAAGAGTTTTGATCCATCCGAATAAATGGTATGAGATCAACAAACCTACAACATTTTTCTTTCTAACTATATTCCAACATTTATATAGATGTGCATATAGTTGAGTCCAATATAACTTGATATAATCTCGATAATCAAGGCACTGTTCATTTATATTCTCAATCTTAGTATTATGCACTGTCAAACTTTGGCAATTCAATGAAACATGTTTCTATTTATTTCAAATAAGTTTGTTTTCATAACATAATAATAATAATAATAATAATTGAGTTTGTGAAAATTAGAACCAGTCAAATTCCCAAGCCGTTGACGTCAGACCTTTGTTACATTCTTAACTTGAAATCTGAGATTTGACATCAAGCCTTAGTTGAATGGTGCAAAGAGCGAAATTTTCATGCCAGTTACTATTTGTTGCCTTCCAATACAAAAATGTAATGAGGAGATGGTGAACAAACTTTGAGCAAAGTCTATCTTACTTAGCTAGTTCCCATCGTTTATGTACACATGAAAAGTCTTGATACGAGATTATACTTTCTTCTCTTGAAGGTTTTTTTTTCTCTCTCTTTGTTCTATTGTTTTTCTAGCCTCTTTAATAGCAGGAGGTAGGAAGATGATGAAATTGACGGGAAAAATACCCCTACTAATGAAGGCAGATCAAAATGACAAAAGGCCCTCCAAAAAAGGGAAAAAGGTTGGTGAGTTTAGCAAAAATGTGGTAGTTGGACTTGTTGACGTGGTAGAGGTGTTCATTTGTTGGCCAATGATTTATGATAACATCTAGTTAGAAGTAGTTTTCACACTTTTGTCAAAAATGCCTTCATCCTCACAATATTCATAAACATATTTCCTCCCAAGGGACACTAGGTAGCTTATTCTTGACACCACCAACGCATATGAAAATTTGTCATATTTACAGCATAATTATAAATAAATAAATAAGCAAAGACTATTGTTAACATTACTTGCATACATCCGCATCATTTGGTGGAATGTTATCGCATTGAAGACATATAAATTATTTCAATTAACCTAAGCATTTTCTTTTTCTCATAGGACCCATTGGTCTCTTGAATTTTGAAGCATTGTTTCAGTTTCATCTTGAATGAACAAAACACAAAATTTTAAAAATTAAATGTTGACATTTAACTTTATAATAAAAAAGAAATTGGTAAATATATTGACTTGTTTCATATAATTTCTTAACATAATGTCATGACCTTATTTTTCTAACTCTAAATGATCATACAACCTTAACATAATATGTCACTAAGTAAACCTTAAATTTCTTCTGACTTATAAAATAAGAAAGAAGACTAAAAAAAAGCTAGTCAAAAAAACTAAGTAAAGCACACAAAGAAATCTTGTATTTGAGATAGGAACTCATAACTTTTGTGTATGGATATAAATGAGGAAGTCCTCCTATTTATAAGTCTCTCCACCTTCTTAAGAAACTTTATAAGGTTTTTAGAAAATATCTAGATGCCTAAAAATATCTTAATTATAAGAAAATATCTAATATAGTATAGAATATTTTAAAAAACTCTTAAGAAAACTAAAGTATTCTAAAAAGTTCTACACAATATTTTACAAGACTTAGAAAAAAAAAGGAATGTCTATGACATCCTCCCTTACTTAAGTCTGCGATGCCCCCGTCGCATCTTCTTCTCAAAGTCTTTGCAATTGGTTTTGGAATTGTCATAGTGCCTTTTTGTGCTCCTAGTTAGCTTTACTTTTTAGTAGGTTCTTTTACTTGACCAAGTACTTATGGTAATTTGGCACATCTTATTTTTGTATGAGTCTATCTGCTAATATGCCCTCAACTTCTTTGTCAAATGAAGTTAAAATGGTGGTTGGTGCCTGTTTTGAATCCACTTAAGAAGGATTTCTTATATCTCCATAATATAGTTTAAGAAGACTTATATGGAAAATTAGATGAATCTTAAATTTTAAAGACAATTGAAGCTGGTATGAGACCTTATTGACTTTTCAGATGACTAGAAAAGGACCTTCATACTTCCATATTAATCCTTTGTGAACTTTGCTCAATGACTTGAATTGTTAGAGAAGAAGCTTCACCATAACTTGGTCACTTTCTTTGAATTCGAGTTACCTTATCTTTTTGTCTACTTATTTCTTCATCCTTTTAAATGCTTTGTTCAAGTAAGCTTGGGTTAATTTGGCTTACTTATGCCAAGACTTTACAAACTTGAATCTAGGTAGAGTCTTGCATTTATAGTTTGTCGTAAGTGTAAGGGGTGTTGTATATTGTTGCCCCATTACCACTTTAAAAGGACTTTTGTTGGTTACTTTGCTTCTTTATAAATTATAAGAAAATTAGGCTATGTTAAGGAACTTTGCCCAATCTTACTAGTTGACGCTTACATAGTGTCTCTAGTATAGCTCAAGGAATGTGTTAACGCGCTCTATTTGTCCATCATTTTGAGGATGAAAGCTTATTAAAAAATTTAAATTCATCCTAAGTAACTTGAAATTTTCTATTCAAAATTATCCAATAAAGCGAGGATCCCAGTCATTGATAATGTTCATAAGGATGTCTCAAGACTTAACTACATGTTTGAGAAATAAATAAGCCACCTCTTTAGCTATAAAGTTCGTTAGGGTTGGGATGAATGTAACATACTAGTTGAAACGATCGACCATCACTATTATACTTCTAAACCTTTTAAACTAAGACAAAGAAGTGATGAAGTTCATCTAGACACTTTCCTACAGTTTTATTGGGATTAAAAAGGGCTTGAATAGTCTTATAGAAATTTGCTATCATTATTATTTGTTAGCACACAAAGCAAGTTTTTATGTAAGATTCCACTTCATCTTGCATTTGTGAACAATAGTAGACAATTTTTAACAAGGCAATGGTGCACTTCATTCCAGATTGACTAATTCACTTTGAATCATAACATTCCTTAATAAGATATTAGTGAAGATTCCCTCATCTAGGCATAAAGACACGATTTCCTTTGTGTAAAGTAGCTCATTAATAGCACAAAATCTTTACATCTTGCCTTTTTTGCTAGGGCAATAAGATTCTTGACTATGAGATCTTACACCAATCCTTCCTTAATCCAATCGAGTAAGAGGTTATCCATTCAACTAATTGAAACTAATATTTTTATCTTATGACTCAATGCATTTACAACCATGTTCGCCTTACCTGGCTTATAATCCAAGTGAAAATCAAAATAGGTCTTGTCATCGTGCTTATTTTGGGCTCAACTTTTATTGGGTTTAGAAGTAGTTTGTGGTAATATTGTTGGTCATAATTATGATTTTGAACCCAACAGATAATGTCACCATACTCTTAAGCAATGAATAATAACCATTATCTCTTTTTCTTATATGGTATAACATCATTTTGTTTCATTTATCTTTCAATTTTCATAGGCAATTGGGTACTTGTCTTGCATGAGAACTCCCTTGATGGCAAAGTGTAAGGTATTAATGTGCACCTTGTACGACTTGAAGTGGTTGGGTAGGCTAAAGATTGACTTTTCACATATGCCTTAAGTTCATTGAATGCTTGTTGGCACTTTATATCCCACTCCTAAGGACGGTTTTTCTTAAGGAAATTTATGAGTGAAACAGCTTTTATGGAATAGCTTTTAATGAAACGACGATAATAATTTACAAGATCAAGAACGGATTGTAATTCATATACCTTTATTGGTAGCTCTCAATCACGAATGACTTAAATCTTAAACTTGTTCATTATAAGTTTCCCATCCTTTAATTTATGTCTTAAGAACATCATCTCCTTTTGGGTGAATAAACACTTTGTCTTCCCATCCTAGATGCTGCAAATATTTTTTTTAAGGTACGACTATAGATTACAATGTTACCTAAGTATACAACCATAAATTTATCAAGGTACAAATGGAAAAGCTTATTCATTAAGGTGCAAAAAGTGGTTGGTACATTTGTTAATCCAAATAACATGATTAAGAACTCATATGATCTATACCTTATGACACATGTTGTGTTTAACTTATCTCCTTTTGTAATCCACACTTGATAGTATCTTGAATACAAATCCAACTTGGTAAAATATTAAATATGACTAAGTTGGTTGAAAAGATCAATGATTAAGGGTATTAGTACTTATTCTTAATGGTTACCTTATTAAGTATCTATTAATTAATACAAATCTAAAAGGAACCATTTTTCTTTTTCTAAAAAAGAACCAGTATGCCATAAGATGCCTTAGATGGTTGAATAAAACCAACATCAAGCAACTTTTTTAATTATCTTTATAACTCTATTAGTTCAAGTAACTCATATGGTAGGGTCTCATGACTAGCAACTTAGCCACTAGTTTTAGTCCAATCTTATGGTCCACCTCTTATCTTGGTGAAAGCTTTTATAGTAACTCCTCAGGCATCACGTCTTTAAATTTATTAAAGACTAATTGTACTTACTTTGAAACATTAGATAAATGATTTAACTTATCTTCTTCATGCCTTTTTAAAAAGGTAAGATAACTGTCCTCATCTTGTTTACCCTTCTTAAACTTAATTACAGATAACGTCTTGAGTTAGGGCTTGTTTGCCCTTTCGGCAATGACAATACAAGTTCTTCCCATCTATGATGTATGTTGTGTTGGCAAAGGGAACTGGAAGTGCCTTAACTTAATTGAGGAACTCTATCCCTAGGACTACCTTAAAGCCATCTAAAGGTATCACTAAAAAGTCCAATTGACTAATCCATATCCTAATGTTGGTTTGTATATTATAGGTAATACCTTAAATAGGCTTAACCGATGAATTAACAACTTTGATGGAACCTCTACCATTTATGACTTTAAGGGCTAATTTCTTTGCTTCTTCGATGGAGATGAAATTATAGGATACACCTATATTGATCATGGCCTTGCTTCCCTTTTCGTTAATATTGATGTCTATGTACATCAATCCCTTGGCATAAGACTTGGAAGAACACTGAATTACATTGAAGAGTTGCATAGACCCAATATACATATCTCCATTGTTGGATTGCGGGTCTTACTCATCGAATGTTGTAGTTAATACATTCAAGGCTTTTCTTTTTAGACACTTTTAAGTCTAATGGGGTCCATCATATATAAAGCAATTATATTTCAGTTTTGACTTATCAAAGCCTTCCTTCTACTTACTTTTATCCTTCACTTTATTTGAGTTTTGACTTTTGTGTCTTTCCTTACATAGACCTCTATTGTGGTCTCCCTCACTTTTGCTCGAAGCTCCCTTTTTATCCTTAAACTTTGACAAATTCTTTTGACTTGTGTAATCTATTAGACTTTTGGCTATGTCAATTGCTATTGTCAAATCTTGAATTCTATGTCTCCTAAGCTTTGTTTTAACCTATGATTACAGCCTACCTATAAAGAAGAAAAATGAGTCTTTCTTGGACATGTCAAGGATTTTTACTACTAAATTGGAGAATTCCTTCACATAATCACAAATAATGTCTAAGTATTTAAGTCTTTAAAGGTAACCATGATCTTCCTCTTCAGTATTTTCTAAATAGAATTGTCACTTCAACTCCCTCTTAAACACATCAAAAGTTACAATAGAACATACTCCCTCTTAAACACATTAAAAGTTACAATAGAACATATGCCTCTTCTAATGTCTTTTTGTCTTCTCCTCAACCAAAGCATGACATTGTTTGTCTATAAATACAATGTGGCAAAGTGAATTTTAGTTACATTTTCTTTTATGCCCAATGCAGAAAAGTATTATTGTAACTCCTATAAAAAGTTATCAACTTTGCGGGCATTACACGAACCCCTAAAGCTTCGTAGTTTAGGCACTTTGACCCATTATACTTCTAGGATAGTAGTAGATAAGCTAGTTGCAACCGCTCATTTGTACAATTTAAGATCAGAATATGCCTCTTCCAATTGACTAAGGACACCTTAAAGCTCCCTTTTGTGAACTTCATGCACACGAGAAACCTTTGCCATAAATCCCTCGCAAAGTAAACAAATGTCCTTTTGTAGGAATTCATTTACTTAGCCAATAAGATGACGTATAACATCATGGAAAGCACTATCTTCGACTTCTAAACCTTCACACCTTTGGTCCAACTCCTCCCTATAACCTCACATATTGGTAACGCCTTCCTTCACACAAGTCAAGTATTTGTTAAGGCTATTAATGAGATCCTTGGACTTTTCTTGAGGTTTTGGCATAAGTGGCTTATGTGTCTTTATATAAACTTGATTTGGTTGTTGAGACACTTTCCTTTGGCCTACCTTCGAGCTTGCAATTTTGTCCATCTTATTCCTTGCTATGTTAAATTAAGGCTATGATACAAATTATTATGACCTTACTTTTTTTTTTAATAACCATGCGACTTTAGTATAATATATTGCTAAATAAGTTTTAAATTTATTCTAACTCATGAAATAAGGAAGAAAATTCGAAAAAAAAACTAAGTATATAAGAAAAGCTTATATTAGATAATAGGAACTTACAATTTTTATTTATGGATACAAATAAGGAATTCTCCTATTTATAGGCCTCTTGACCTCCTTAAAAAACTTTAGAAGATTTTTAAAAAATATTATTTAAAAATATCTTAAGTTTAAAAAAAATATTTAGTACAGTGTATAACATTTTAATTTTTTTTTAAGAAAATTAGAGTATTTTAAAGAGTTTTATATAATATTTTACAAAATTTATTTAAATCAAAATATTTTAAAAAATACAATATATATTGACGCAGCGAGAAAACGTAATTAACAATAGGAAATCAATGACAACGATTGAATTCCAAAGAACAAAAAGCACAAGCCGCCTTAGAGAAAAGTTCTCTCGATTAGGGTAAAGTATAATACGTTTTGTCTCTCACTAATAAATCCTAAAATATATATAGTGCATAAAATTGTACTAAAATTACAAAAAACTCCGTTTCATAAAATTTAATTAAAATTACGAAAAAGTCCTTCAACTTGGACCCGGCTTTAAAGCCTTTCGCAACTTCTTATCCTTTTCTCGCTTGTCCATATACTCCTCGGCTATCTGGTCCACATCATTCTCTCCCACTAAAGAAGAACTCGACCCCGAGTTCTCTTCAGGATATAAAGGCATATCATTTGAATGGAAAAGAGATAAATTAGCTACATTGAATGTCTTGGAGATATTCATATCATCAGGAAGCTTGACAATATAAGCATTGTCGTTGATTTTGCACACAACTTCATAAAGACCATACTTCTTTGGCTGTAATTTGCTATACTTGCCCATAGGAAAGCGTTCCTTCCTCAGGTACACCATCACCTGATCACCAACCTCAAACAGTTTCTCTTTCCTGTGTCTATCAGTAGCCGCCTTGTATTTTGCATTTGCCCTCTCAATTTTCCTTTTTACCTATTCAGTGATGGTTTGACACTGCTCTGCCATGTTTTTAGCTGTTATGCTAACCTCTACCCCCTTGGGTAACTTCAACAAATTTAGGGCATGTTGTGGCGTTATGGTGTAAACCACTGAAAAGGGTGATCTCCCAATAGTTCTATAAACAGAACTATTATAGGCAAATTCAGCTTGGGCCAATGCTTGATCCCACTATTTTGGCTTTTCACCACAGATGCTCCTGATCAGATTTCCCAGTGTTCTGTTGGTCACTTCAGTTTGTGGATGAGATGTGCTACTAAAGTTTAACGAAGAATCAAACAGGAACCATAACGTCTTCCAGAAGTGACTAAGAAACTTGCTATCCCTATCAGAAGTAACGAACCTTGGAACACCATGTAAGCGCACCACTTCTTTGAAAAACAACCTAACAATAGATTGTGCATCTGCAGTTTTTCTACATGGAATAAAATGAGCCATCTTAGAAAACCTATCAACAACAACAAACACAGAGTCAGCACCTCATTGGGTATGAGGTAAACCCAAGACAAAATCCATCGACAAGTCTTCTCAGATGTTCTCAGGTACTGGTAATGGAGTGTATAACCTAGTGTTCTGAGATTGCCCTTTGGAAGTTTGACAGATGTAGCATCTCTTTACAATCCTACCGACATCCCTTCTCAGTTGAGGCCAGAAATACCTTTTTATCACAGTAGCTAAGGTCTTATCTCGACCCAAATGTCCTGTTAAACCTCTTCCATGAAGGTCTCTAATCAACTTGACTCAGGAATGCATAATTGATTTCCCTTCATTAAATACCCCTCATGAATATGATAATTATCACAAGGCTCCTTAATAGCACACTTCCTCCAGATCTCCTTGAAATTACCATCATCTTCATACAACTTTTTTATTTTTTCAAAGCCCACAACCTTAGCACTTAAAGTGAATAACAAATCAGCCCTTCTGCTTAAAGCGTCAGCCACTTTGTTTTGTACACTAGATTTATGTATTAACTTGAAAGGAAACCTTTGTAAGAATTGAATCCACCTAGCATGCATATCCTTGCTTATCCTGGTTTGACCACTCAGATATTTTAATGCGACACAATCTGAGTATAGAATGAATTACTTTCCTACCAAATAGTGTTCCCATACTCTCAGAGCTCTTACAACAACATAGAACTCTTTATCATAAGTTGACCAATTCCTCCTGGCCTCACACAACTTCTCACTATAGAACGCTATTGGTCTCTTCTCCTGTGATAACACTGCACCAATCCCTACCCCACTAGCATCACAGTCAACCTCGAATAGCTTATCAAAATCAGGTAGTGCCAATACAGGGGCCGGGCCCTACATAACCTTCCCTTTAGATTCACAAAGCTTGTGTCAGTCTCTTCACCCCATTGGAATTTCCCTTTCTTCAGACACTCAGTCAATGGAGCAGCAATTGTACTGTAATGTCTTATAAATCGCCTATAAAAACTGGTCAATCCCAGGAAACTCCTCAACTCAGTAACAGCTTTAGGAGTAGGTCATTCCCTGATTGCCCTCACCTTTTCATCATCCACCATGATACCCTCACTGCTAACCACAAATCCCAGAAATAACAATCGCCTTGACATGAAGACACACTTTTTCAAATTAGAAAATAATTTATTCTTCTTCAACACAGCCAAGACATACCTCAAGTGTTCAATATGCTCCTTTTTCGACTTACTAAATACCAGTATATCATTAAAATATACTACTACAAAGCGACCATTAAAGGGTTTTAATACCTGATTCATCACGCACATGAAAGTACTAGGCGCATTGCTGAGGCCAAATGGCATTACCAGCCACTCATACAATCTTTCTTTGGTTTTGAATGCTGTTTTCCACTCATCCCCAGGCCAAATTCTGATTTGATGGTAGTCACTCCTCAAATCAATTTTGGAAAATACCTTAGCCCCACTCAATCTGTCTAACATGTCATCCAATCGTGGTATAGGGAATTTGTATCCGATGGTGATCTTGTTGATGGCCCTGCTATCAACACACATTCTTTAACTCTCATCTTTCTTAGGTGTCAATAAAACTGGTACAGCACAAGGACTCATGTTGTCTCGAATGAACCTTTTGTCCAACAACTCTTGGACCTTCTCTTGTAGGACCTCAGTTTCCTTAGGACTTATCTTATAGTGTGGTAAATTTGGAAGACTTGCTCCAGGTACGAAGTCTATTTGATGTTGAATATCCCTCAGGGGTGGTAGTCCCTTAGGTAGGTCATTAGGAACCACATCTCTATACTCTTCCAATACTCCCTTAACCGCTTCAGGGACCTCTTCACTCACATCTTCATCCCCAACTATCATATTCTTGACAATGAGCGCATAAGCCACCTTTGACTCTTTCAAATCCTCAACCATCTCCTTCTCTGACTGGGCAATAGTCAAGAAAGAGCGTCCTTCTATCTTGCGGATTCTAGAGCGACCCTCTAACTTCAAAGGTAACAAGGTATACTTCACACCCTCCTTTTCTAGCTTATAAACATTTTCATTACCTACATGTTAGGTGTTCACATTGAACTGCCAAGGTCTCCCGAATAGCAGATGACATGCATCCATGTCAACAATATCATAGAAGATTTCATCTCGATACTTCTCTATAGAAAATGGCACCTTGCACCCCTCCTTCACATCAATCTTCTCGGCTGCCTTAATCCACCCAATAGTGTATGGGTATGGATGTTTTTCGACAGGCAACTGTAATTGTTTAACAACTTCTCTCCCGATGATGTTTCCACAACTCTCACTGTCTATAATCAAGTCAAACACCTTTCCCCCAATCGTGCACCTGGTATGGAACAACTAGTGTCGTTGGGTATTTGCCTCTTGTTTTGGTGCTAACATCATCCGCCTAATCACAAAAGCTAGCTCCACTTCACCATCCTCCTTCTCATCATATTCATCCTCTCCATCAGGCTCACAACACACATCTTCTTCATCATCCCTATCTATAATATGAACACTTCTCCTACTAGGACACTTACAACAATAGCACTTACCCAAGATTGGTTTGACATATAGGTTATTTTGCTTCTGGACTCCTTTAGACTCCGTAGGCCTCTTCCCTTCAGCCCTTTCATCCCTTTTGGCACTATCTTCGCCAAATTTACTCGACATATTTTTATTCTTCTCAACCCCCACCTTATTGACACTAGCAGTATCACTCACAAATCCATTTCTTCCACTTGCATATCTATTGCTTTGCTCCTGCAACATTAACTCGGCTCAAAGAGCTATATTTTTCACCTTATTCAAATTTCTCAGGACCACAACTCCTATTTTATCCTTGATTTGCAACTTCAACTCGTCCACATATCGTGCAACCTGTTGACCCTCATTTTCTCTCAAGTCATTCCGTTCCGCCAACCTCATAAACTTCGCGGTGTACTCATGAACAGATCTTGGCCCTTGGCGACATCGTTGATACTGCTGGAACAGTATCTGCTCATAATTTGGAGGTAAGAAATCACGTTGTAGTAGTTGTTTCATACGGAACCACGTTCTCACCGGATGTCTCCCTTCTCTCTGTCTCCTGGTCTGCAGCCTCTCCCACCAGGCAGAAGCTCCACCCTTCAATCCGCAGGCCACCAATTTAACCCGACGATCTTCTGGTATCTCTATGTAGTCGAAGAACCTATCAACATTTGCTAACCAATCTAAGAACTCCTCAATATTAAGACTACCATTAAAATATGGAATATCAACGTTCAAATGGTAATCACCCCCATCTCCTTGATCATACCCATAGTAGTTCCTTCGATACCCTACATCACCACCTCGTCTCTATGGTTGCCTTACTCCATACATAAACTCATCCTCCTTAACAGATTCATCATCCGAGATCTGCGCAATCCTATTAACAGCTCTGGGTCTGTTAATTGGATTAATACCCATCTCTTACCTTAGGTCTATTACCGCTAATATTTATCGAGTCAAAGCGTTCAATCAAATATTCAAAACGCTATTCTAAGCATTGGACTCTTTGATCTAAAACATTGAACTCTGCCCTAAGAACCCATTGATCGGCCCCTTGGACTCCCGCATCCTAAACACCGTCAAGAACACGACCGCTATCAATACCTTGATTGACTAACATCTTTGCAGGAAATTGTCTGGCTCTGATACCAATCTTATGTAGCGAGAAAGCGTAATCAACAACAGGAAATCAATGACAACGATTGAATTCTAAAAAACAAAAGGCACAAGCCGCCTTAGAGAAAAGTTCTCTCAATTAGGGTAAAGTATAATACGTTCTGCCTCTCCCTAAGAAACCCTAAAATATATATATATAGTGCATAAAATTGTTCTAAAATTATGAAAAACTTCGTTTTATAAAATTTAATTAAAATTACGAAAAAATCCTTCAGCTTGGTCCCGGTTTTAAAGCCTTTCCCAACTTCTTTTATATATATATATATATATATATATATATTAGTAAGCTTAACATTAACAAAATGAAATTTTTCCCTTAAAAAAAAAAAAGATTTTGAAATGGTCCAAAAGTTGACACCAAGGGGGAGGCGGCAACCAAGTGCGCCAATCACGGAATCCTCGCTTCTTATGCCGCCAGCTCCTCTTGGCTTTTTCTTGCGAAAAAAAAAGAAAAGGTTCTTTTATTAATAAAAACAAACAAATAAAATAACTTTATTTCACCGTCGGATGCTGTGTGTAGCGCACAAATTAATGTATGCCAATTGGTTTAAGATTGGCTACTGACTGGTGACTCCGCGTCTAAACATGAGCATATATTAAAAAAGATTGGTCTAGATATCAGAGAAAAAAGAAAATAAAAAAAAAAAGATAGACATTAGAAAAGAAGCATTTAAAACAGGACCATGTACGTGTCTGCCCCATCATCATTTGAAGACAAATTAAGGCGCATCACCGCCGGAAGCAAGAGTTTCTTCTTGCCTCTTTGTGAGTTTTTATTCTTTTTATATAATATATATATATTTATTTATATATATATATATTATATGTAGATATGTCTTCCTTTTGTGCTTACTTGGATCCGAACAACCGGGTCAATTCACTGTGAATCTGAGAAGAGAGAAGATCCACCAAAGGTGGGGTGACTAAGTGACTGTTTTCAAGGCAAATCTTTGATCTGTCTCTTTCTCAGGCCTCTCTGTTGTGCATGGTCACAGCTTTCACATTTCTTGAGATCCATTGAAGAGAGAGATCCAAATATTGACTCGATGGGAGGTGCAGGTGGGAAGTTTGATCAAATCTTGAAAATGAAACAAAGAATGGAATGATCCAACATACAAGTCAAAGCCAAAGGTGAATGTGCTCCAAGCCCAGAACTCATTTTCCCAACTTTTTTTTTTTTTTGATTGTTATCAGAGAAAAATTTTTTCTTTTTCTTTGTCCTTTTTCCCAGAGAGAAACATATCGATCATATATATGATATATATATATATATATATAGAATATTATTTGTATATAGGTTGAAATTTCCTTGTTAACATGAGCAACAAGCAACCAGCTGTGAAGCTAGATGACGAGCAGATCGCAGAGCTCCGTGAAATATTTCGTTCTTTTGATCGGAACAACGATGGAAGCCTAACGCAACTGGAGTTAGGCTCGCTCTTGCGTTCATTAGGGCTGAAACCTAGCCCTGATCAGCTTGATAACCTAATCCAAAAGGCGGATACAAACAGTAATGGTTTAGTGGAGTTCTCGGAGTTTATGGCTCTGGTGGCTCCGGAGCTGCTGCCGGAGAAGTCACCATACAGCGACGAGCAGCTGAAGCAGCTGTTCAGGATGTTTGACAGAGATGGCAATGGGTTCATTACGGCAGCTGAGTTGGCACATTCCATGGCAAAGTTAGGGCATGCGCTTACCGCAGAGGAGCTGACGGGGATGATCAAAGAGGCAGACACCGATGAGGATGGCAGAATTAGTTTTGAGGAGTTTTCTCAGGCAATCACATCGGCCGCTTTTGATAATTCTTGGGGTTGAATCAACGGGAAAGTCTCTTGGCATGAAATTTCCCCTTTTGGTTGCAATTACAATCTTGGAGGTACTGTTGATTTCTCCTAAGGGGAAAAAACAAAAAAAGAATGATTTTTCTAGATGAAATTCATATTTTAGTTTGCTAAAGATCCTTATGCTGTATGCACGGCCATTTTAAATCCTGTTATGGTTGTTGCTAATTAACAGGCCTCTTGTATGGTAAATGTCTTTTTTTTTTAATTAAAAAAAAAAGAAAAAAAATTTGTTAGTGTTGCTTTCATCTTTATATATATGCAGAAATTTGTCAATGGACTGCAATTGAGGTTTGAACAGCAATCAATAAATAGTCTTGAAAAGTGAAACCGAACACCCTCTTAGTGACATTGGCTGTTGGGAAGGTTGTAAGTTTCAGTAGGCAGGCGTCGTGATGTAAATTTTGACAGGAGTCAGAGGTTTAATTTGCAGGCCATCTGGTGCAGGTAAAGGTTGCATGAAAATGTTATCGTCTGCGTTGGGAAAATGTTAGTGGCTACAGTCCACTGACCATTGGCGCTTATTTACCTTCTTCTCCCGTTTGGAAAGGGAAACGCCGTTCCCTTGCTGCTAGTTTTTGGCTCTTTCCTGTATATAATATTCAGAATATGGTTGATACCTTGTAGCTTCTTTGTTTGTTGTTTTGCGCTTTTGTTTTTGGTTTTTTTTTTTTTTTTCTTTCGGTTTTTGGGTGTGGGTCCAACTCCAACTTTAAAACAGCCTGGTTATGCAGATGAATTAAACATTCCAGGGTAGACGGGGAGAAATCAACAAATGTAAATTCACCGCTAAATCTGTCTATTGTCTTCTTTCCTTTTCGTTTTTCTCTTTCTTTCTCTTTCTACCACAGTGAGTGATCGCCATGACTGACAATCAATTAAATTAATCTTGCAAATGACATGGTGAGAAGAAAAACGAGACATGGAAGAGCCTAAATTAATCTTCCAGGCCAATCATGTCTAGCACCACTCTTTAGGCTACATTAGATATCAGTATTTGGGTTGCAGTTTTGAATCGTAGCCAAAATCGAAACAGTTAAATTCTCAATGTAGCAAATGATTAACACAAGACCCACGCACCCCACTACCCGAGATTTCTATGCGGTGAGATACAAGAGTTGGAACTACACAATCTTACTACTACTGTTGTCACAAAAGGGCTGCTTTTGAAAACGAAAACATAGGAACATGATAACAACCACCTGCAAGAGATTCATGTGACAGAACTGGAAGTTAACACACTTGTTGCAACGGAATGCCATCGACGCTTTGGTTGTAAGCACGAGAAAGGGACAAAAATGCTACATGTGAATTCTTGTCTGAGGAGTTGCTCTCTATAAGTTCAAGGCTTAAACCAAGAACGCACCGTTCCAAATCAATACACCAATTATAAGGGAAATGACCATGGAATAGACAAATTTTGTTGAGAAATGCAATTGAGACCTTATTGCTCAACATGACACTGTAAACACCTCGGAATGGTATGGTTAGAATATGGACCAAAGTAAAATTCTGACACACAGTTGATAACACATAACAGAGGCCAGGAACTTTGATATCACAGTAACGTCTAATATTAACATCTACTCTGTTTTCATTAACATACGTCCAGGTTAAGAAAGCGAGCAAGGTGAAAAGGCAGTGCTTGAAAAACTAAATTGTACAATCAATAGTAATGAGCATTATTGTAGCATTATGCCTTTTTCTTCTGGGATTTAAGCATCACAATCCCAATAAAAATGCATAAGAAGCAGAGAACTGCAACCCCACCACATACAGGTATCAATACGGCATACTCTTGTGGCAGGAAATACCGGTGGATAAAGTGATCACCGTCTACAAATGGCTGTGAAACAACAAGGTGCAAGTTAGTACCAAACCAGCTTGTAAAATATGGAAATCCAAACCGTTGTATTAGTGAACTAACCAATATAATGACCCAGAAGGTGTAGTAGATGAAAATGGATAAACTGATTAAAGATAAAAGAAATCCCAGGGCTCTGTCTGCTAATTCCATGCCTGCTACCCAGCTGCTACTTCCTGCAAAAGCAAAACCTGCTGTAAATTTCCACAAGAAAGAGTTTGCCATTGTACAGCACAAAAAGATAAAAAAATAAAAATGAATAGAGATAAGGGAAAAAATAATGCATAGCAAAAGTGGAAATGATGGTCAAATTAAAAGTTAGAGGTCCCAAAAATTAGGTAAGGAAGAGGAGTAGAACAACATGTGGCAAAACAAATCTTGATCAATTGTGTCTTTATCATCCCAACAAAAACAATCTACGGTTGCGGGATGGACTCTGAGTTGTGAATGCAATTGTTAGATTGGAATGATGACGAAGATTGAATTATCTCTACACTTAAAGAACTATGAGACAATTTCAGCACTAGCATAGGCTTTTAGTTTCAGAACTGTGCATCTACATTTTTCCAAACTTCTTTCCAGCATTGTTCATCCTTTAATGGTTTAGCAATAAAATGCATGAGCATCCTCATCAGTTGCATAAATAATCACCAATGCAAGAATAAAAAATGAAGACAATTTTGAACAAGAAAAACTTGGGAAATATAGAAACTAGAGCAAAAAGAAAACAATTATGCTATTAGTGCCCTTGAATATAGACTGAACTTTCCTTGCCAAGCCTAAGGACATACTCAAGTGGCATCATTATCTGAAAAAAGTAAAACAGGTCCATTCCGGAGCTCTGACAGGTGTTCAAGCATCAAGAAAGCTGTGGTTTCATAAAAAACAATTGGATGATGACTACCATGTACCCTCTGATAGTTTGGACAATAATCATTATATTTTATTTCAGATAACAAACCCATTATTGCCTTATCCACAAATAAGGCAGTGGCACATTCTAGTTCAACCCAAAACTGTCAACTCTGAAAATTTCATCCTAGGCCAATGAATAGAATGAATAGAAGCCAAATACCGACCAAACTACATCAAATTCAGTTTGTTTGAAACAAGCATAGAATCTTGGTGCATCACCTCATAATTGCCAAATGTACAAACCATTATTAATCTGGATCTAAAATATTACTCAGCAGAACTAACTACTGTTGCCTAACTTTACAACATAATGTGATGTAGGCTTCAATCACAGCTCCAATTCAACAACTTTGCCAATCATGGTATGGATAGCAACTTGCAAAAGTTATTTTTATTTTTTATTTTTTTTTTGGATTGAACACATCTTCCAACACATCAAACAGCACAGTTATGAAAAGAAAAGTGCAATTATACATTTCTAACCGTGAATGACACTATGAAATACTTGGAATACACATTTATGCCCAATTTTCAAGCAAATCTATATTCAGCATGAACAAAAAATGTGAAATCCACCCATGCCTCAAGACACCAAAACTCATTTGACTATTAAAGAAGGCACTATCACCAAGTAAAAAGATGGAACAGAGTCTACTCATTAACTATGAACACTGCCAACTACTTTTTGTCAGGAAAGCATGAGCTCGATCTGTTCTGTTCAGTTTTACCAATGAGCTTCCATTTATAATCATTTTAGATTCTGCAACTACCCTTATCTTTAAAACAAAGCAGCATTCATAATACAAACCAATTGAGCCACCAGAATCCCATAATACCCAAGGCAGGCAGAAACCTATGAAAAAGATAACAATTTGCCAAACTTAGAGCATGATTTATTAAGTTGACACACAGCTTTCAGATCAAAGAACAATTCAATTATGCATTTGTAAGACAGGCAAGAGAAACAAAGTACTTGTCCCCCCCCAAAAAAACAAGTTCACTCCATTATGAAATAAATGCATATTCCAAAACAGCTACCATAAACTGATGGTACAAAATTTTCACAGAAGCGACTTACCTGTATGAAGCAAGAGAAGATTTTTTTATATACCAACATAAACAAAAGAGATGCCCACAACAGAAAGTTGTGAACTTCCCAAAATTAAAGTGAATCCAAGTAGATAAAAGGTCCAAAGATGGATGTAAATCATGAACTTTGAATCGCCAATCAGATAATATAAAATAATAAAAAAAATGAAAATGCAAACAAAAAGAAGAAGAATTTCACCTTCACAAATGAAGATGGATTTCGAATTCTCTCTCCTCCTCCTCCTTCGTCTTTCTCGTCCTCTTCTTCCTCTTCTCAGCATCGCGTTTCATCATTTTGTTTGTTGAGATTTACACATTGGGCTTGCAATAATCCAAAATAACGTATATGGGCATCTCGGCCCTGTTCTGGTAAACGGACTCTGTTATGTTATGATCCTGAGCTGAGGGTCCACTCAAAGACATCAATTTGGGTTCTTTCTTTACTCTGTTCTATACTTAATGAATGTTAGATAACAGGGGAGGGCCGAGTATTGGCTTCGCAAAGAAACGTTTTAGGTTCCGTTGAGTCATTACCAGTGTAATTGAGCTAGTTGAGCCACGTGTCTAGGCCTGTTTTCCTTTTGCTAACAAATCTCTCTCTCTCTCTCTCTCTCTCTCTTTCCACTGCTCTAGTTTTCTCGTCCCCTTGGTGTTGTTGTCTCTCTTTCCCCCACTCCAAATATATTAATGGTTCTAAAAGCCCAAAGCTCTTTAGAGGTTTCCCATTAGGTGGTCCAAGAGATGAGCAACTACGTGTGGAATGCATGATGATAGAAAGTGAACCGAGCAGCTATTGTGTTCGTCGACAGAAGGGTATGGGCGACAAGACTCTAATTCATTCCCGGGTCAATTGCAGGCCTTCCTGCACTGGGTTGCAACAACTATTCGTGCCATACTCAAAACATGACAAATGTCGGTGCCCATGCTTCTTTGGTTATGGCAGTGCTTATTTGGTGGAAATGATAAGGAGACCGTGGCTCTTCACGCAATTGAGTTTCCGAATCCAATTTGTGATAAGGGCATTAGACATCTTGGGAGAATATGGTGGTGATCTTGTGTTAGGGCTGCTGAAAAGCATCTGGTGGCGGTGGATTCAAATTGTTTTGAAACTGGTTCTGATTTCTGATAACAATTTAGGCATTATTGGATTTTTTGATAACAAATCTACTACAAATATATACCAAATAAATAAAAACCATTAACAACAATGATGTGGAACACTGATATGGGTCATATGATGACATGTCCTAGAGACAAAAAGATGAGATAATGTCCATATTAGATAGAGGGTTAATTGGGTGTTGTGGAATTTTTAATTCCAACTTATTTATAAATCAATTTAAATTGTTAACTTTTTTTTAACTAAACATTAAAAAAAAAAAAGGAAAAACTAAGCTTGCTAAATAGTGCAATTCCAGAAAACCAAAATCATCTAAAGATTTTTGCAAAAAAATGAATATGATATCAAAATTGCACCAAAATGTCATCTACATGTATTAAGGCAGTTTGACACTATAGATTACTAATATAATTGGTACATTCTTCATTATCATGAATCATTATGGAGAACACTAGAAAAAAAAATTTTTAAAGAAAAAACCTTTAATAGAAATTGAGCTAGTGACTTATCAAAAATCATGAGATTGCCTTTGATCTCCTCCACTATTAGTTTCAAATCCTTACCAATAACTAGCTTAAAAACCTATAAACAAATTATCATAGCATTTTTCAACTTGTTTACACATTGAAAACTAGGAGTCTCCATGGAAAATAAATAAATAACAACAAAATGATTTTTACACTCATGAAATTGAGAACATATGCCAATTCCCATCATCCATGAAAATGAGTGACTTTTTATTATGAAACCAAATTGTTTGCAACTTTGATTGTCTATTCATCAATTCTCAATTCCTTTCTTCATTGACAAGTTTTCTCCAATGTTTGCCATAGTGGTTCTCTGACTACCACTCATATTTTTTTGTCTTCCTAAGTAAAAGATCATTAAGTGAGATAAGAGAGAAGTTGTGGAGCCAAAAAGCATGTAAGCTACAAAAACACCGATTTGTTTTGCCTTTTTCAAATTTGGAATTTGAAATAAATTTCATATTTGGTTAAAAAAAAGTTAACAATTTTAATTGATTTATTAATGGGTTGGGTTTAAAAGATCCACAAGGCTCAATTAACTCTCTATTTAACATATACATCATTTCATCATTTGTCTTCAATAAATGTCATCATATGGCTAGATTAGTGTGTCACATTATTACTATTAATGATTTTGTCCATTTGGTGTATATATGTGGTAGATTTGTTATTAAAAAAAAATCTTATGATACCTAAACTTTTAAATTTTTGAGGTTGTAATATATTTGTTAAATTGCAATAAAGTGACTTTTTTTTTTCATATTTACCCTTATTTTTATCAAGTCAAGTCCTCATTATTATGTATATTATTACTTTTCACTAATTAGTTGTACTTATTTATTATTTTTAACATTTTCTTTAGATAGTTTAGAATAAATGTTGTTGTCTTCATTCTTGGATTTTCAACTAGTTATTTTGAAAATTCACTAAGTTGATTGTTTTTTATTTCTACTAGAAACAAAAATTAGGATCATAGTTACCCTTAAAGACCTCTAAAAATTAACAATAACTAATCCTTAGAAAATCAAATGTTTCTTGCAATTAAGGTGATACCATTATATCAAATAACACCTTGTTCACAACACAAGAACATCATATCATACTATTAGAATCAATGGAAAATAAGTTTTTTTTTTTTTTGTTTTAGAGCATGAAAGATTAACTAAAAAGTTTTTTTTTTCCTTTTTTGTTTATTGCTTTTTGAAAGCATTAAAATATTTTATTAATACAAATGCTACAATTTTTAACATGTTCTTTATAACATTTAGTTGTAGTAGGGAGGGAGTTTTAACTCCCTCCAACTTCCCTTTAATAAGTTAGGCCAATCCATCGTAGGCAAGTTGACCCAACCTAATATTATTTGTATCTCTCAATCCCACATGATAGGCAAGAGGAACCTGATAATTGAATGAATTGTATGACTTATGAGCACAATTATGCTTGGGAACATATTCTATATATTTACTAAGGGTATATAATTGCTATAACCCAAAAACAAATTATGAACCTTAGCATATATCTATATATAAAAATATATCTAACTATATCCTAGACATATTTGGTTGAATTAATCTTAGATTCAAAGTCAGTAACAAGTAGGTTTTGAATCTTTTGAAGTATATCTTCCACTAAGTTCAATTCCTATAGTTTTTTTTAGTGACTTTGCAAAATTTTACAATGTGTCCTTTCTTACCACACCTATAACAAGTAATATCTTTCAAATTTTTGAAAAAAGGTTCTTGTTGCTGAGTTTTTTGAGTTTTCTTTGGCTTTTAGTAAAAAGGAGACTTTGTTAAACACATTTTTGATAGTTAATGTTGGATTTGTTATTAACACC
Source organism: Ceriops tagal (assembly GCA_021533255.1). Taxonomy (NCBI): domain Eukaryota; kingdom Viridiplantae; phylum Streptophyta; class Magnoliopsida; order Malpighiales; family Rhizophoraceae; genus Ceriops; species Ceriops tagal. The sequence continues at coordinate 4,085,078 of CM038609.1, read as the reverse complement.
ATTTCACATGGTTATATGTATTGATTTGATATTGTGAATGCTATTGAAATGTAGTGAGGTCATTAAGAGAAACCGGTGATGATAGGTCAATCTTGACATTGAGGAGTCAATGTTGATAGTGACCTCAAATTTTAGGGGTTAAGATTGACCTTTGATTGTTGACCATTGAAGTTTCCAACTTCACCCTAGGATCTACTAGTCTGTGATACTGAGAAGGGGGGTGAATCAGTATCACACCTCTTAAAAACACACTCTGATAATTTAAGCCAAAGTATTCTACTTATTTAATACTTTAGCTCTCGTTAATACGCAGGTATATGAACAACTTCAAACTCTTCTCAGAAGCGAACTCTTTCTCAGATTTAACTAAGGTAGATCTATTGTTACTTACTAATCACAATAGTCCCCAAAGTCACCTTTCAAACACCTTGCCTATTAGATAGATTAGATGTTCTAGATTAGGTCTTCTTTAGGTTATGGTTTGATGATACTTTAGCTACGTTCACAACTCAATTCAAAACACAGAACGTAAATTCAAAGTAAGGACACAAGAGATTTACATGGTTCCGTCAATGTGATGTACGTCCACGGTGGTAGGGATTCTTCCTCTACCGAGACAATTCACTATACTTGAGAATACTAGTATGGTATTCCCTATGATTACAATGGATGTTTTAATTTTCTACTCCTTTCACTATTGCAAATACAAAGCAATTACAATACAAAGAGTGTCACTTACTGTGTCTACCCTTCTTCTAGCTTGTGTTGCCTTTGTTTGATTTGAATAGGCTGTTTCACTACCACTTGGAAGATCACCAAAACTCTCTCTAACCTCTCTTGAAGAAATCTGGAAATACTTTGAGTTCTCTCAATTGCAACACTGAATTTCTTCTCTAGGTTGTCTCAGCCAACTCCTGGACTCACCGTTTTACTGTCTCACAGCCTGCACTCACACTTCAGGTCTGCCGTTTCACGTCTCACGGCCTGCCTCACGTTACTGGTCTACCATTTCGCGTCTCTTGGCTTGCACCACGCTTTTGGTTTTGCTGGTTTACGTTTCTTGGCCTGCTCCCGCTTCTGGTTTTTCTAGTTCACGTCTCTCAGCCTGTCTTCAGCTTCTGGTTTTTCTGGTTCATGTCTTTCGGCTTGCCTCCAGCTTCTGGTTTAGCATCTCACGTCTCATGCATGTTTCTGGTTTGCATCCGCTTTGCTGGTCTCACGCCTCACGCATGTTTCTGGTTTGTATCCGCTTCGCTGGTTTCATGCCTCACGCACATTTATGGTTTGCATCCGCTTCGCTGCACGGTTTCATTGCACTCTGGTCCGTTTCACGGTTTTGCTGCACTCCTCCGTCCGTTTCACGTCTCACGGATCTGCTTTCCCCGTCACACACTTTCCAGGATTTTGTTGTTTCGGTCACACGTTTCACACCTTCGAGATACTTTTGTCCGTTTCACACCTTTGGGATGCTTGGTTTGCTCACTCGGTCATTTCACGCCTTTGGGATGCTTTTGTCCATTGGTGTGTCATCTCTTCCTTTACCGATGGTGCGCCGTCTCCTCTCACTGTGCATTTTCTATTGCCGTTGGTCACTCTTTTCTTTCAGTTGGTGGTGTGGTCTCATTGGTTCCAGATCTGGTCTGGTCTCACCTGTTCTAGCTCTGATCTGGTCTCACCTATTCCAGATCTACTGTTTTCTCTTCTGGGTGGTCTCACAGTTTTCCTTCAGTCGGTGGTGTCCTCTCTTTTGCTATTGTTCACCCTTGTTTTGCCGTCCACCCTGTTTTTCTATCCATCCTGTTTTTCCGTCCACTCTGTTTTGTTATCGAACTTATTTTTTGTCCACTTTGTTTTGCCGTCCATCGACTCGTCCATTTTGTTTTGCCGTAGACTCATCCACTCTATTTTGCCGTCCACCTCTTTACCATGTTGTCTCCTTCCCGTCCAGCTCGTGGTTTCCCTCTTGTTGCAGGGTTTTGTCTCACCAAGGTCTCTCTTGTCGTTGGTGTGCTTTTTTGCCATTTATTATCTTATGTCTTCCAAGGTCTTAGTTTATATACTTTCTTCCATGAAAACCTTAGTAGGGCTTACTTATATTGTGATTTACTTTTTTGCCCTTCCATGTGACTTTACTTTCTTGCCCCTTTATGTAGCTTCAAATTACTAGCACACTTAAATCTAGTTGATAACAATTACAACACATACAAGATTGTAGGAACAATAATCTCCCCCTTTGTAATTGTTGGCAACACTTATAACAAAAGCCATTATGCAGCAATTACAACTCCCTCTAAATATGCACTCCCTCTTTTTTAACAGCTCCCCTTGCATTGTTACTTCTCTCCCCCTTTGCCAACTAATTACAAAAAAAAAAAAAATCGCAAAGTAGAGATAGAGGATTCACCGAAACTTCAGGCTTGAGGAGACATTTGCACATACAGACTCATTTTGTGCTTTTCAAACAACTCTGTGGACAGAGGATTAGTTAGAATATCTGAAATTTGATCTTTAGTACCAACATACTCTAACTGAATTGTACCCTGTTCCACTTGATCTTTGATGAAGTGATACCGGATGTCAATATGCTTGCTCCTTGAATGTTGAACCAGATTCTTACTGAGATCAATAACACTTTGATTATTACAAAGTGCACTTACTGGTAACTTCACTTCAACACCCAAGCCTCCCAATTGTCTTTGCATTCATATCACCTGAGTACATACTGCACAAGTAGCCATATACTCAGCCTCAGCTGTGCTCAAAGCAACACTATTTTGCTTTCTACTTAACCATGCAACACACTTTGAATCCAAGTAGAAGCTGCAGCCGTTGGTTGATTTTCTGTCATCTATACTTCCTGCCCAGTCTGCATCAGTGTATGCTTGTAGTTTTATAGAATCCATGGCTAGATACCACAAGCCCATTTCCAGTGTCCCTTTGAGGTATCTTAGGATTCTTTTCACTGCCAACACATGAGATTCCTTAGGATCAGCTTGGAATTTACTAGCAATGCACATAGCTTGCATAAGATCAGGCCTTGATGCTGTAAGGTATAGAAGGCTCCCAATCATTTTATTGTATTTTGTAGGGCTTGTACTCCTTTCTTCCTAATCTTTTGTTAACTTATAGCCCACTGTCATAGGGGTACTGACAGGTTTGCTATTCTTCATGCCAAACTTTTTCAACATCTCTTTGGCATATTTTATCTGAGAAATAAAAATACCTTTTTCACACTGTTTTATTTGTAATTCAAGAAAGTAGGTCATTTTTCCAATCAATGACATCTCAAATTCCTCACTTATCTTCTGTGCAAAATCTTAGCATAGCTCAGAGTGATCCCTTCCAAAGATGATGTCATTTACATATACTATGGTTATTAGCTGGCCTTTCTTTGAGTTGAACACATATAGGTTATTATCAACTGTTCCTCTTCTGAAGTTCAACCTTTTCAAATACGTATCCAGCTTGCTGTACCATGCTTTTGGGGCTTGTTGAAGGCTATACAAGGCTTTCTTCAGCTTGCACATGTGTGTCTCATCCTCACTGATTTGTACTCCATTAGGTTGTTCAATATACACTTCTTCTTTTAGGAGCCCATTCAGAAAGGCTGATTTTACATCCATCTGATAAACTTTATACCTCTTATGTGCTGCCAAAGCTAGGAACATTCTAATAGTTTCTAACCTCGCCATTGGTGCAAAAGTTTTATCAACATTTACTTCTTTTATATGAGTGTAGCCTTTGCAAACCAGCCTGGCCTTGTTCCTCACCACCTTGCCATCTTCATTGTGTTTATTCCTAAACACCCATTTTGTTCCTATGACATTCTTGTTAGTGGGTCTTGGAACTAGTTCCTATGTATCATTCTTCTCGATTTGATCCAGCTCCTCATTGATAACTTTGACCCAAGCTATGTCTTGTATAGCCTCTTCAACAGATTTGGGTTCAACTTGTGAAAGTAAAGTAGTAGCTCCTACAATTCTTCTTCTTGTTGTAACTCCTATTGATGGGTCACTTATGATCTGATTTCCTTGATGAGCACTGGTCCACGTTTTCTTTGTCTTTCTTTCTTGCACAGTTTTAGCTGCAAGAGGATCTCTTTCTTCATCTTCAGACTCACTCTTCTCTGAGTCTGAACTTACTTCTTGTTCCTTTTCTTCAGGTTGGTCTAATTCTTTATCTATCTTGAAGTCATCTTCTTTATTGTCCTCAGCTTCTCTATTATGCATTGTTTTCTAATTCTCATCTATTCTCACATCACTGGACGCGATAACTTTTCCCAGCTTATGCAGAAAAACTCTGTAACCTTTTGTCTTTGCTGAGTATCCCAAAAAAATGCCTTCATCAGACCTAGCATTGAATTTTCCCAAGTTTTGCTACTTATTCTTCACAAAACATGGGCTATTAAAGATTCTGAGATACTTGGTTGTTGTCTTCTTCCCACTCCATAGCTCATATGGAGTCTTATCAGTATTAGGCCTTAGTAAAACTCTGTTCAGTAGGTGCACGGCTGTAAATGTTGCTTCTGTCCAAAATCTTGTGTAAAGCTTGGATTCCAACAGTAGAGTTCTTACCATTTCAATCACAGCTCTATTTTTCCTCTCTACCACCCCATTCTGTTGAGGTGTTCTTGTTGCTACCATCTGATGGTGAATACCATGCTTCTCAAGGTAATCTTCAAAAGCGTCATTTGTAAATTCAGTGCCTTGATCTGACCTCAATACTTTGATCTTTTTTCCACTCTCATTTTCAGCCAATTTTCTGTATCTCTTGAAGCATTTCAAAACTTCTGACTTGTGTTTGAGGTGCATGATGTAGGTCCTTCTGGAATAATCATCAACAAACAAGATAAAGTACCTCTCACCATTCAACCCTTTTGTTCTCATCGGTCCACACAAATCAGTATGTACAACATCAAGCATTGCTTCAGAATTGAACTCTTTGGTCTTATATTGCTTTCTGACTTGTTTTCCTTTAGAGCATGCTGAGTAGACATACTCCCTCTCTCTCTTGAGGTCTGGAATGTCTCTGATTGCATGAGTAGTGGTCAACTTCCTCATGTTCTTCTATGTTAAGTGCCCCAGCCTCCTATGCTAAAGTTGATTTTCTTCTTCTTTTGTAAGTAAACAACTGTTTGTCTTATCCTCATCAATCACATATAAATTTCCAGCTGTTCTCTTACTAGCTACAACAGTATTGCCTTCTTTACTCTTTACTTGGCAACTTGTTTTCGTAAATATCACTTTATGGTATTCATGGCATAGTTGGCTGACAGATGCTAGATTATATCTGAGTCCTTCAACGTGCAGAACATCTTTTAGCTTTTCTTTTCCAATATTTACTGACCCCTGACCACTGATGTTGAGTGAATCATCATTGCCAAACTTGACTCTGCCTTCTCTTGACTTATTTAGCTTTGATAATTTACTCTTGTCTCCTGTCATGTGTGAAGTGCATCCACTATCAAGGATCCACTACTTATCCTTGTAGTTAACCTTTATTGCAAATTCAGCTATGTTAGCCACCTCCCTTTTTGCTTTATATTCCTTCTTTTGAACGAGCTAGGAGATAACTTTCTCCTTTTTCTTAGCTTTGACTGCACCAATTGTTTTTACTGTGCCATCGAGTGTCTTCTCTTGCTTAGGGAGAAGTGTCATGCATCACTTGGCATTATGGCCATCCTGCCCGCACCTTTTACACTGTTCCAAGTTTACCAATATAGCAAACTTATTCTTTGAAACCACTGGTTTGGGCTTCCACCAACAATTCTTGTTAGTGTGTCTTTGCCTTTTATAGTATGTGCAAGAACTCACGACAGGTGTTCTCTTCTGAATTCTATACTGTCTCCTCCTGTATGCAGCATCGAATCTTATTAAGTTGGAGACGTATAGTGGCCTTTTCCACCAGCAGTTACTTGCCTTATGACCCTAAACTCTACAATAAAGATAGTGACCTTAAAACTACCTCTTCTTGGGTCTACTCATAGCTTGTTTTCTTTTGCTCATTACTTGCTGTGTAGGCAAAGTAGCTAGCTTCTTTGCTTGTGTGGCTTTCATTTCAGTCACCTTCTTCTCCTTCTTCTGTTCAGCCGTAGCCCTTTGTTGGCTAACTTTCTTTTCTTCATTTTTGTTTGCAACCCTAGGTTGCTTCTTTAAATCTTTTTTATTCTCAGCTATCTTCTTTTGAGTCACAACCTTCTTTTTCAACTTATGTGGCACATTCTTATTATCTTTAGGTAATGCAGCCTCAGATTGCTGCACTTTCTCTTCATTCTTCTTTTCTCTTGTATAACTTGTTTCTCCTATCATTTCAAGCTTCTGTAAGTTCTCTTCACTTCTTTTGAGTTGTTGTTGAAGTCTCAGCAACTCTTTCTCCATTCCTTTAATTTTTGAAGTCCTTAAGCCAGGCTCTATTGTAAGGTCTTCACATATTTTGATCTGTTGTTCAAATCTTCTCTTCAAGTCAATATGTTCAGCCCTTATTTCATCTTTTTGACTTTCTTCTTCCTCAGACTTTGCTTCAACTTGTTTTATGTGAGCCTCTAACCTTTTTATGGTTTTGCCCCTTCTGATTATCTCCTTTGAAGCTGCTTCCAACTCAGCTTCAAGATCTGGTTCTTCTTTATCAACCTTTTCTTTCTCTTCAGAGGTTGAACTACCACCTTGAGCTGATGCCATAAAGGCATGCTCATCTGATGAGTCTTCATCTTCCTCCTCATCAGCTTCTTTTGTCTAACTCACATAACTCTTGAATGCGCCTCTCTTCTTCTTCTATGGGTTGGTAGTCCTCTTGCTAGACTTCTTTGATTTGAATGATGATCTTCTCCATTTTGAATTTTGCTCATCATCACCATCCTCATCTTTATCATCAAGTTTCACTTTGCACTGAGAAGCAAAGTGTCCAGTTTGCCCACAACGATAACATCTCAAGAACAACTGTCCTTTTCCCTTCTTAGACCCTTTTTAAAATTTCCTTGTGAAGTAAGCCAACACTTCATCTTCACTTTCTTCCTTATCATCATCATCATCCTTACTAAATGATTCTTCCTCTTCTCTTATCTTCAAGTGTTTCATAGCTTTGAAAGCTGCCTCCTTTGATAACTTTGATATTGAGGAGCTTTTAGTTGACTTTATCCTTATCTCATATGCAATGAGATTGCACTGGAGATCATACAAAGACATAGAATTAAGATCTTTACTCTCCTTTATGGCTGCCACCTTTGAGGCAAACCTCTCAGGCAGAATTCTCAGAATTTTCTTCATAATAGATGAGTCCTTCTTGTTCTTCCCATGACTTCTAAGGTCATTTATAGCATCAATAACCTTGGTGAAGAACTCTTGGACTGTCTCATTCTTTTGCATTCTAAGGGATTCATATCTCTCCTTGAAAACTTGAAGCTTGGCCTCCTTCATTCTGCCATCACCTTCATAAACCTTTTGTAATCTGTCCCATATCTCCTTAGCAGATTTGCAATCCATAACTTTAGCATATTCAGCATCTGTCAATGCTGAAATGATGACATTTGAGGTCTTCCCATTGATTTCAAATTGCCTTAATTCCTCTGGGGTTGGATCTTTACCTTCTTTTGGAAGCTCAAAACCCTCCTGTATAGATTTCACCACGTTCATGCCCCTGGTTACAAATACCACCTGCATTCTTGCTCTCCACATATGGTAGTTGGTTCCATTGAAGATTGGAATCTTCTTCTGTAAGTAGTGCTGGTGCTGGTACTGACATCCATTTCTCAGTATGCTGAACAAGTTAAAACTTCTAAAACCCTTCAAACTAGTACACCAAGCTGTTAAGCTTCAAACTGGTGAACCTGTACTCTGATACCAATTGAAGTTCCCAACTTCACCCCTAGGATCTACTAGTCTGTGATACTGAGAGGGGGGGTGAATCAGTATCACACCCCTTAAAAACACACTCTGATAATTTAAGCTAAAGTATTCTACTTATTTAATACTCTAGCTCTCGTCAATACGCAGGTATGTGAACAACTTCGAACTCTTCTCAAAAGCGAACTCTTTCTCAGATTCGACTAAGGTAGATCTATTATTACCTACTAATCACAATAATCCCCAAAGTTACCTTTCAGACACCTTGCTTATTAGAGAGATTAGATGTTTTTGATTAGGTCTTCTTTAGGTTATGGTTCGATGATGCTTTAGCTACATTCACAACTTAATTCAAAACACAGAACGTAAATTCAAAGTAAGGACACAAGAGATTTACGTGGTTCCGTCAATGTGACGTATGTTCACGGTGGTAGGGATTCTTCCTCTACCGAGACAATCCACTATACTTGAGAATACCAGTGTGGTATTCCCTATGATTACAATGGATGTCTTAATTTTCTATTCCTTTCACTATTGTAAATACAAAGCAATTACAATACAAAGAGTGTCACTTACTTGTGTTGCCTTTGTTTGATTTGAATAGGTTGCTTCACTACCGCTTGGAAGATCACCAAAATTCTCTCTAACCTTTCTTGAAGAAATTTAGAAATACGCTGAGTTCTCTCAATTACAACACTGAATTTCTTCTCTAAGTGGTCTTACCCAACTCCTAGACTCACCGTCTCACTGTCTCACGGCTTGCACTCATGCTTCAGGTCTGCCGTTTCAAATCTCATGGCTTGTCTCACGCTACTTGTTTGCCATTTTGCGTCTCTTGGCCTGCACCACGCTTTTAGTTTTGCTGGTTCACGTCTCTCGGCCGAGGCACGCTTCTGGTTTTTCTGGTTCACGTCTCTCGGCTTGCCTCCAGCTTCTGGTTTTTCTGGTTCACGTCTCTCAGCCTGCCTTCAGCTTCTGGTTTTTCTGGTTCACATCTCTCAGCTTGCCTCCAGCTTCTAGTTTGGCATCTTACGTCTCATGCACATTTCTGGTTTGCATCCACTTCGCTGGTCTCACGCCACATGCGCGTTTCTGGTTCGCATCCGCTTCGCTAGTCTTACGCCTCACGCACGTTTCTAGTTTGCATCCGCTTCATTGGTTTCACGCCTCATGCATGTTTTTGGTTTACATCCGCTTCGTTGCACAGTTCCGTTGCACTCCCGTCCGTTTCACGGTTTTGCTGCACTCCTTCGTCCGTTTCACATCTCACGGATCTGTTTTCACCATCACACACTTTCCAGGATTTTGTTGTTTTAGTCACACATTTCACACCTTCGAGATACTTTCGTCCGTTTCACACCTTCGAGATGCTTGGTTTGCTCACTCAGCTGTTTCACACCTTTGGGATGCTCTTGTCCGTTGGTGTGTCATCTCTTCCCTTATCGATGGTGCGCCATCTCCTCTTACCATAAGTCTTCTCTCACCGTGCATCTTCTTTTGCCGTTGGTCACTCTTTTCTTTCAGCCAGTGGTGTGGCCTCACCCATTCCAGATCTGGTCTGGTCTCACCCGTTCCAACTCTGATCTGGTCTCACCCATTCCAGATTTGTTGTTTTCTCTTCTGAGTGGTCTCACAGTTTTCCTCCAGTCGGTGGTGTCCTCTCTCTTACCGTTGTTCACCCTTGTTTTGCCGTCCACCCTGTTTTTCCATCCACTCTGTTTTGTCGTCGACCCTGTTTTTCGTCCACTCTGTTTTGCCGTCCACCTCTTTTCTGTGTTGTCTCCTTGCTGTCCAACCTGTGGTTTCTCTCTTGTTGTAGGGTTTTGTCTCACTAAGGTCTCTCTTGCCATTGGTGTGCTTTTTTGCCATCTATTCTCTTATGTCTTCCAAGGTCTTGGTTTATATACTTTCTTCCATGAAAACCCTAGTAGGGCTTACTTATATTGTGATTTACTTTCTTGCTCCTCCATGTGGCTTTACTTTCTTGCCCCTCTATGTAGCTTTAAATTACTTGCACACTTAAATCTAGTTGACAACAATTACAACCCATACAAGGTTATGGGAACAACAACCATTGATCTTAAATTTTAGAAGTCAAATCTTGTCGTTAATTGTAGGGCAACCTTTGGAAATCAATGATGATTATGTAGCCCTAATCTCAAAGTTCTATAAATACCCCTATGTGTCTTGTAAGAAGGGGGTGTGCTACAAAATTTTGAGAGAGATGGCCAAAAGAGTAATCCGCTAAGGCAAAGAAGACAGCCACTAAGACAGCAATCACACCAGCAAACCCTAACTAAGGCAGCAACCAGCACCAGCAAATCCTCACCAAGGCAGTAGCCACACCAGCAAACCCTCACCAAAGTAGTCAGCTAAGGAGAGTAAAAAAGAGGGTAAGGTAGCCAATTAATGAGAGTGTAGCAATTACCAAGGAGAGGCAACAAGGTAGCCATTCAAGAAGAGTGTAGAAGCCACTAAGGAGAAGGAGCAAGGTGCAGCTGGCCAAAGAGGAAAGAAAGAGAGCAAGGTAGCTAGCCATCCGCACTAGCAAACCACTAAGGTAGTAGCTAGCAAGAGGTGCAGCAGCAGCCTGCAGGAGGTGAAGCAATAGTAAAAGGGTCCGACATTAGCAAACCACCAAGGCAGTAGCTGGTAAGAGGTGGAGCAGTAACTAACAGGAGGTGGAGTAGTAGCAGAAGGGTCCTGCACCAGCAACCAACGAGTAAATAGCTGCAATGCGTGCGGATAGTTACAGCAATGCGAGCAGACAGCGACAGTGAAGCAAACAGACAACTGTAGCGTGCAAGGATAGCAACAATGGCACAAGAAAATAGCTGCAGCACGCGCGGATAGCAGCAATAGCGCGATCAGATAGTAACAGCGGGGTGTGCAGATAGCAGTAGTGCGAGTGGATAGTAGTAGTGGCATGAGTAAACAGTAGTAGTGAGCTTAAATAGCAGGAACATCATGTGTGGACAACAGCCATAGTGTGTGAGTATAGTAGTAATGCGTGCGGACAAAAGCAACAGCATACGGGGACAATAGGACCAGCATGTGCGGATAGCAAGAATAGTGTGTGCTACAAGAAGCTATAGTGCATGCGGACAGCAGGAGTAGCATGTATAGAGTGCATGCAGATAGTAGCAGTAGCGCAAGTGGACTATAGTAGCTGTGTATGCTGACAACAGGAGTAGCACATGCAAAGTATATGTGGACAGTAGCAGTAGCACGTGTGGACAGCATTAGCAATGCATGCAAACGGCGTTAGCAGTGTGCATGGACAGCATTAGCAGCGCACACAAACAGCAGTAGCAGCACATGTAGACAACATTAGCAACGCGCGCGGACAGCAATGGCAACATGTACAGACAGCATTAGCATTGTGTGCAAGCAGCACCGGCAACGGGTGAGGCAACACCGATAGTGAAGGAAGGAGAAGATCCATATTCTGCTTTAACAGTTTGTACACATTGAGTGATTGTTCTCTAGGAAAGATTTTACAATAAACTATTGATAAATTTGTTGAAAAACAGCGTGGAATACCCTTGGAGTGATTGGGAGATCATTGTAAATGGTTAAGGAGTAGTCTTTCTACAAGTGGTGAAGGAGTGATCCTTCCATAACATTATTGTATTCCTTGATAGCAAGGGTGGATTGTGTGATTTAGGAGGGATCCTATCACACTGTGGACATAGCTCACACATTGTTGGTGAACCACGTAAAAATTGTCATGTGTTCTTGGGTGCTTGTGTGTTGATTTTTTAGTTGTACGATTGCATTTACATAAAGGAGAAAAATAAAAATTAGATTATCGGTTCTAATAAGCCATAGAGGTTAAAATCAAATCGATTTGTAAAAAGCGCATATCTCACACTAATTCACCCCCTTCTTAGTGTGAGACCTAAAACGGTCCTCATCAAATGCTATCAGAGCCGGTTCCTAAGTTGATCCAATTTTTCTACTTTGAAGTAAAGTTGTGCATTGCTATGTGAGTTTTTATCTCACTGCTACTTGAGATCATGAATAACATGAACATTGTTAATAGCAATGGCATCTCTACGTTTGATGGATAGAATTATCAATTATGGAAGAATAGAATGCTCTCATATTTAATGTCCCTTGGTCTTGATGTATTTGAGTTTACTGTTAGTGGCTTCCTGTTGCTAAAGGTAATCCTATGATGCCAGCTGATAAGAACTTGGAGTGTGATAGAAAGGTGAGAAATGCCTTATATGCCTCCCTATTAGATAAAGAATTCATTAAGGTGATGAGGTGCAACACAGCCAAGCAAATCTAAGACAAACTAAAGAACATCTATGAAGGAGACAAGGTTGTGAAGGAAGCCAAGTTACAAATCTGGAGGAGTAGATTTAAAGACATAAAGATGTAGAATGATGAGACTGTGGATGTATTCTTCACAAGAGTTAACAAAATTGTATGCTTTATCAGAGGCTATGGAGAGGAGATCCATGATGTTATTGTGGTAAGAAAAATACTTAGAACCTTGCCGGAAGCTTACAACGCCAAAGTCTCTTCCATAGAAGGTAGAAATTTGGATAGGTTGCCCTTAGATGACTTTCACATTATATTGGTGGCTCACGAAATGAGAATAGCCTTAATGAAGAAAGAAAAGAAGTCTAAGGTGGAGAAGGAGCTGACCTTTAAGGCAAAGAAGAAGTTAAGGATTAAAGATTAAGAAGAGGAATCTGTCAGCAGCTCTGGAGAAAAAGATGGTGATATTAAACTGGATGAGGTCATAACATACATCACTAATAATATAAGAAAAGGAAAAGGGAAGTACAAGGGAAAACTACCCTTGAAGTGCTTTAGCTGAGGAGTAATTGGGCACTTTGCCGTGGATTGCCTAAAGGGAAAAGAAGCAAATAGTGAGGATGATGATGAGCCGGTCCTAAGGAAAAGGACAAAGCAATCTATCTACTCTAAAGCTAAAAATTTAGGTGCGAAAAGGAAAAAGAAATTCTTTAGATCTAAAAGAAGGAATTTTCTGACCAAGTTAGATGAAAAGGATTCTAAAGAAGAAGTTAATGATGATTCCGATGATGAGGCTATAAAGGATGTGCTGGTCGCTCAAGCAAATGATGATTAAGACTCTTTAAGTGATGAGGAATCAACAGAAGAGGATGAGGATAAGTTGGTGTAACAACTTGAGAATAAATTGAGAGCTTGTTTGCACAAAAATAACAAGCTGGAAAAAGAGGTAAAACATCTTAAGAAGCTGTATGAAAATTCTACCATTGATGAATCTAATTTCCAAGTGAAAGAAAAGGAGTTTGAAGCAAAAAAGGAGGAGTACTTGAAGAGGATTGATGAGCTGATCATGCTTGAGGCAGAGCAAGGCATAATACACGAAGATCTTGATGCTAAAGTGATTGCTTAAGAGCAAGAAGTGCTGATTTTGCAAGCCAAGCTCCACAAGGTTGAGTTCGAGTTGAGGAAGCGTAAAGAAAGCTTTATATAGGCCATGGAAGTGAAAGGAGTGTTGTCTTCAAAAAATGCCATTAAGGAGGATGCTACCAGAAAGTTGAATGAGTGTCTAAATAATCAAAGACCTCATTCCATGGGGAAGAAAGGATTTGGCTACATTGAAAAGCCGAGTGAGAAGCTAGAAGAAAATTATGTCTGTACCCGAAAGCAAACATAATGATATGATGGAGAAAAGAGACCAACCTAAGTTAAAATGGGTTAGGAAAGATGTGGTAAAGACTCTCATCAATAGGAGACAGACTGTCAAAGATGGAAAGAAGGTTGCCACACTAGTTGTTAAAGAAAGAAGACATGGACTTGGTAAAAGAAGTAAATTTAGGTTCATAGGTTTCTACTGGAACTATGGCAAGTATAAGTACAAGGCTAATGCATGTTGGAATACTTGGCCTACAATGAAGAGGAGTGTGAGGTAAGAGTCTAAAGGGAGACTCTATCAAGAAACGAGATGTCTCAGGTGGAAAGAAGTCATATTCCACTGAGAAATAGTTTTGATTTGTTGGAAGAGATCTGTGGAATATGTAAAAGGGTTAGGCACACTGCTGAGGACTGCTTGACATTGCTATTCAGTCAAAGAATGCAAAAGAGAACATGCCAACCATTGCTACTTAGTCAAGGAATGCAAAGGAGAACACCTACACATTCGCCGACATTCGGCCAAAGAAGAAGAAGAAGAGGAAAAGAAATGTCTATGGTTATGGAAATAGCAAGAAAAGCCATAGACCTTGGATACTGTTTGCTATTCACATATGACAGGAGACTCCAAGATGTTCAAGGAAATAGTAAAATATGATGGAGGATTAGTCAAATTTGGCAATGATGGTGCCTTAAAGATTAAAGCTATTGGTACTACTGAAATTGGTATAGAAAAGCTGAAATCAAAGAAAGTGCTTTATGTTGAAAGGTAAAAAAACAATCTCATTAGTGTTAGCCAGCTTTGTGATGATGGACATAAAGTTACTTTCAACAAGAGTGGCTGTACAGTAAAGAGACTAAAAGATGGTGCTGTTATTACAAAAGGTGAAAGAACACATGGAAACTTATACCAAGTTTCTAGAAGCATAAACACATGTTACATAAGCACCAAAGATGATAATTTGTTGTGGTATAAGAAATTGGGACATCTTGAACAAAAGAGGCTGCACTTAAGTATTTAGCCATCCTCTAGAGGCTGAGGTATCCTCTAACCCCTTTCCCCTTCTTTCTTCTATTATTTTTTGGATTGTTGTCAAAGGGAGAGATATTTTGCATAAATCCAAAAAGAGTATATATTGATAAAAAGGGGGAGTAGCTTAATGGATAAAGGGGGAGAACTTGTCAAGGGGGAGAAGTAGAAAGGGAGAGTTAAACCAGATTAAGAGAGATGCATGTTTTAAGGGAAGCTGTTAATAACAATGCAGGGGGAGTAGTAAATGTCAACAATTGTTATATATGCATTATTGGATTTGATGTGTTGCTAACAAATCTAAAGAGGGAGATTGTTAAGCCCATCTTTGATGACTAATGTTGGATTTGTTGTTAACATCATCTCACATGGTTATAAGTGTTGATTTGATGTTGTGAATGCCATTGAAACGTAGTGAGGTCATTGGGAGAAATCGGTGATGATAGGTCAACCTTGGCAATGAGGAGTTAGTGTTGACTATGACCCTAAATTTAAGGGTCAAGACTGACTTTTGATCTTTGACCATTGACCCTAAATTTTAGGAAGTTAATGTTAACCATTGACCCTAAATTTTAAGGCACTATCTTACATGGTTATATGTGTTGATTTGAAGTTGTGAATACCATTGAGGTGTAGTAAGGTCGTTGGGAGAAATTGGTGATAACAAGTCGACCTTGGCGTTAAGGAGTCAATGTTAACCGTGACCTTAAATTTTAGGGGTCAAGATTAATTGTTGACTGTTGACCATTGATCCTAAATTTTAAGAAGTCAATGTTTACCATTGACCTTAAATTTTAGGATTTAAATTTGGCCATTGATTGTAGGGTAACTTTTGGGAATCAACGATAACTGTTGATGATCGTGTAGTCCTAATCTCAAAGTTCTATAAATACCCCTCTGTGTCTTGCAAGAAGGCGGTGTGCTGTAGAATTTTAAGAGAGTCGACCAAAGGAGAGAGAACGACAAACCTAAAGGCAAGGAGAGGGTGAATGGCAAAGAGAGAGGTAGCCACCATAGGAGTGACCGACTAAGGCAAAGAAGACAGCCACCAAGATAGCAGCCACACCAGCAAACCCTTACTAAGGCAATAGCCGACACCAACAAATCCTTATTAAGATAGCAGCCACACCAACAAACCTTTGCTAAGGTAGTGGCTGCGCTAATAAACACCACCAAGGCAACAGCCGCACTAATAAACCCTTACCAAGGCAGCCTTGGTCATCCTGTAGGGATGTCTATTGCTGCTAGTATATCCTTCTGGACATACAGGGATGTGCTGCTAATGTTGTATACCCTCCTGGACTTGTTGCTACTGCTGAGACGTCTCCTGGATGTGCTACTACTGCTGGGAAGTCTCTTGGACGTGCTGCTGCTGCTGCTGGGAAGTCTCTTAGACGTGTTAAGACGTGTTGCTGCTGTTGGTATACCCTTTTGGACATGCAGAGACGTGTTACTGGTCCGCTAGAAAGCCTCTTGGATGTGCTGGTGTGGTGGCCGGCTGCTACTGTCACCTTTGTGAGGGTTTGTTGGTGTGGTAGTTGTCTTGGTGAGAGTTTGCTGGTGTGGGTGGCCAACTACCATGCTCTCTTTCTTTCCTCTAAGGCTGGCTACACCTTGCTGCTTCTCCTTAGTAGCTGTTGCATTTTCCTCAACCGGCTACCTTGCTGCCTCTCCTTAGTGGTTAGTTGCCTTGCCCTCTTTCTTTCTCTCCTTGGCCGGCTACCTTGTCTTTGCCATTCACTCAATTTTCTGCAGCCCCTTTATTTATTTATTTATTTTTTTGTAAGACACTTAAAGGTATTTATAGAGCTTGAGGATTAGGGTTACACGATCATCAACGGTCATTGTTAATTCTCACATGTTGCCCTATAATTGACGGCTAGATTTAAGTCCTAAAATTTAGGGTCAATGGTCAACGGTCAACGGTCAATCTTGACCCCTAAAATTTAGGGTCACGATAAACATTGACTCCTCAACGCCAGGGTTGACCTGTCATCACTGGTTTCTTCCAATGACCTCACTGCATCTTAACGACATTCATAACATGAAATTAACACATATAATCTTGTGAAATGTTATTGACAACAAATCTAACATTTAGCCATTAAAGATAGGCTAAACAATCTCCCTCTTTGGATTTGTTGGCAACATATCAAATCTAACCATGCATAACATCCCTTGCACAAAGTCATTTGGCTCCCCCTGAAACATGCATCACTTGCTACTCCCCTTGTTTACTTCTCCCCCTTGACAAGTTCTCCCCATTTATCCATTAAGTTACTCCCCCTTTTTTATGAGTATTACACTTTTTTTAGATTTATGCAAAATAACTCCCCTTTTGACAACAAATTCAAAGAATAATAGTAGAGGGAAAGGGAAAGGGGCTAGAAAATACCTCAACCTCTAGGGGTTGGCTGAACACATAGGGTCAGCCTCAGCTTTTGGAACATCTCTTTTGACAAAGGTTTAGTGAATATATCTATCACTTGCTTCATGGTTAACACATACTCCAGCTTTCCTTTATTTTTCTCCACCTTCTCTTTAATGAAGTGGTACTTGATTTCAATATGTTTAGTTCTAGAATGTTGGACAAGATTCTTTGACAAATTGATGGCACTCTGGTTGTCACAACTAATCAGCAATGGTAGCTGTATATCTATCTTCATATCTTCAAGTTGTTTCATCCATAGTAGTTGAGAACAAGCTTGAGTGGCAGCCACATATTCAGCCTCTGTAGTACTTAAAGTCATTGAATTTTGCTTCTTGCTATGCCATGAAACACATCTACTACCTAAATAAAATGCACCATCGGACGTTGATCTTCTATCATCATAATTTTTAGCCTAATTTGCATCTGTATACCTATACAGATTAAGTTGTCCGCTTATATCATAAAGCAACCCATAATTTGTTGTGCCCTTCATATACCTTAAAATTCTTATAGCCACCACAAAATGAGACTCCTTTGGGTCACTTTGAAATTTAGCACAAAGGGTTATAGCAAAAATAATATCAGGCCTTAATGCTGTCAAATACAGTAAGCTTTCAATCAACTTCCTGTATTCATTTTAATCAACTATGTTGCTTTCTTTATTTCTTACTTAACTTTGTTCCAACTATGATGGGAGTGCTTACTTCTTTAGAATTCTCAATCCCAAATCTTTTTAATAGCTTACAAGCATACTTTTCTTGGGAGAGAAAAATTCCAGCCTCGCTTTGCAATACCTATAATCGTAAGAAGAATTTCATTTTACCAAGCATGGACGTCTCAAACTTCTCCTTTATTTGCTCGGCAAAGGCAGTGCACAGGGCTTCCTTTTTTGCAGTAAAGATTATGCCATCAATGTAGACCACAACAATTAATTGGCCCTGGTTGTCTTCTTTTACATACAAGTTACTATCCATATTCCCTTTTTTGAACTTCATATTCTTAGGGCATGTATCCAACTTAGAATACCATGCTTTTGAAGCTTGGTTTAAGCCATATAAAGCCTTGTTCAATCTGTACACACTTAAACCATCATGATCAAGTATAAAACCATTAAGTTGTTCGATAAATACCTCATCTTTAAGCTTTCCATTCAGAAATGCAAACTTCACATCCATTTGATAGACTTTGTAGTTCCTTTGAGCAACAATGGCCATAAATATTCTGATTGCTTCAAGTTTGGCCACTAGAGCAAAGGTCTCTTTAAAGTCAATACCTTTTACGTGTGAGTAACATTTGCAAACAAGTCTTGCCTTGTTTCTTACCACCTCACCCTTTTCATTGAGCTTATTTCTAAACACCTACTTGGTTCCAATGATGTTATTCCCAAGTCTAGGAACTAAACACTAAGTGTTATTCTTTTCAATTTGGTCAAGCTCCTCATTCATAGCATATACCCATTCCTTGTGCTTTAATGCTTCTTCCATGAACTTGGGTTTAACCTCAAAAATCAGTGAGGTTTGTTCACCACCCTTAGTCTTCTTCTAGTCTGCACAGAATCCTCTTTTTTGCCAATAATGTTTTTGGCCTCAACTTCAACTTTGACTCTTTTATAAGTCTAGAAATGTCTTAATTCTTCTTTTTCATCACTTGTAACTTGAGAATCAACATCTTCCTTATGCTGAATGGCCTTGGATTCATCATTGTCAAACTCTTTTTAATTGTTATACATGGCATCTTCAGCTTCCATATGCTGTGATTGCATTGCATCACCATCTTCAATCACTTTAACATCAAAGCTGTCCATCATTTTCAGTAACCTTTTGTTATAACATCTGAAACCTCTTCTAATTGGTACATAGCCCAAGAATATACCTTCATTAACCTTCTCATCAAATTTGTCGAGATGCTTACCTTTGACTTTAATGAGGCATGGGCTCCTAAACACTTTAAAGTGTTTTATAGTTGGCTGCTTTCCATACCACAGCTCATAAGGTATCTTTTCGGTATGTGGTCTCATTAGGCATTTCTTTTGAACGTGAGTTACAGTGGTGATAGCCTTTCTATAGAAGCCATGTGATGTATTATACTCATCCAACATAGTTCTTACCATCTCCACTAAGCTTTTATTCTTTCTTTCAACCACTCTATTTTGTTGGGATATGTAGGGACTAGCATATTCATACTTCACTCCATACTTCTCCAATAATCTTCAAATTCACCGCATGTGTATTTTGTCCCATATCTATCCTGAGCCTTTTAATTTTTCCCCCTAACTGGTTTTCAGCTAGCTTTCTGTAGCTCTTGAAATTATTGAGAGCATTTGATTTATGTTTCAAGAACATAATGCAAGCCATTCTTGTAAAATCATCAATGAAAGAGATGAAATACCTATCACCCTTTGTTGATCTTTGTCTCATAGGCCCATAAATGTCCGAATGCATGAGCTCCAATGGCTTTTTCGTTTGGATCTCCACATTTTTGTGAGGAGCACTCACCATCTTCCTTTTTTGACATGTGCTACAAATTACTTCACTCTCTCTTATCGGCTTGGGTACATCTCTCACAGCTTTATTTTTAGATAGCTTGTTTAGCCCTTTTTATCTGAGATGTCCCAATCTTCTATGCCACAATAAGTTCTCATCTTTGGTGCTCATGTAGCATGTGTTTATACTCCTAGAAACTTGGTATAAGTTTCCATGTGTTCTTTCACCTTTAATAAGAACAGCATCATCTTTTAGTCTCTTTATTGTGTAGCCACTCCTGTTGCAAGTAACTTCATGTCCATCATCACAAAGCTGGCTAACACTGATAAGATTGTGTTTTAGCCCTTCAATATAAAACACTTCCTTCAATTTTAGCTTTTATGCACCTATTTCAGCAGCATCAATACCTTGAATCTTTAAGGCACCATCATTGCCAAATTTGATTAACCCTCTGTCATATTTGGCTACTCCCTCCAACATCTTGGAGTCTCTTGTAATGTGTGAAGAGCAACCATTATCCAAGATCCATGGCTTTTCTTTCTTGAAAGCTTTTAAAGCTACTTTTACAACCATAGACATTCCTCTTCCTCTTCTTCTTCTTTGGCTGAATGTGGAAGCATGTGTAGGTGTTCTCCTTTGCATTCCTTGACTAAGCAGTAATGGTTGGCTTGTTCTCCTTTGCATTCTTTGACCGGGCAACAATGTCAAGTAATCCTTAATAGCATGTTCAACCCTTTCACATCTTCCACAGAACTCTTCTAGGAAATCAAACCTATTTCTTAATGGAATATGACTTCTTTCCACATGAGACTGTCTCCTATCTTGATAGAGTCTTCCCTTAGACTTTTGCCTCATGCTTCTCTTCATTATAGGCCAAGTATTCCAACACATATTAGCCTTATGCCTATACTTGCCAGCAAGGTTCTAAGTACCGATAAGGTTCTAAGTATTTTCCTTACCATAGTATCATCATGGATCTCCTCTCCATAGCCTCTAATAGAGCATATAATTTTGTTGACTCTTGTGAAGAACGCACCACAGTCTTATTATTCTGCATCTTTATGTCTTTGAATCTGCTCTTCTAGATTTGTAGCTTGGCTCCTACTTCATAAATATTCTTTAATTTGTCCCGCATTTGCTTGGCTGTGTTGCACCCCATCACCTTGGTGAATTCTTTATCGGATAGGGAGGCATATAAGGCATTTCTCGCCTTTCCATCATACTTCAAGTTCTTCTTATCAGCTAGCGTCATAGGATCACCTTCAATAACAGGGGTGAAGCCACTAACAATAGACTCAAACACTTCAAGACCAAGGGACATCAGATATGGAAGCATTCTATTCTTCTATAACTAATAATTTTGTCCATCAAACGTAGGGATGCCCTTGTTGTTGACACTGTTCATACTATCCATGATCTTAAACAGTAGTAGAAATAAAAACTCACATAGCAATGCCCAACTTCACTTCAAAACAGAAAAATTGGATCAATAAAGGAATTGGCTTTGATACCACTTAAGGAGGACCGTTTTAAGTCTCATACTAAGAGAAGGGTGAATCAGTGTAAGATATGTGCTTTTTATAAATCGATTTGGATTTAACCTTTGTGATTTGTTAGAGCTGATGATCCAATTTTTATTTTCTTTTATGTGAGCACAATCGTATGACTAAAAAATTAATACACAAGCACCAAATGACACATGACAATTTTTATGTGGTTCACCCATAATATGTGAGCTACGTCCATGGTGTAGTAGGATCCCTTCTAAATCACACAATCCACTCTTACTATCAAAGGATACAATAATGTTGTCGAAGGATCACTCCTTCACCACTGATGGAAGTATTACTCCTTAACCACTTACAATGATCTCCCGATCAAGGAGTTGATCTCTCGATCACTCGAAGGGTATCCCACCCTATTTTTCAAAAAATTTATCAAGAATTTATGGTAAAACCTTTCCTGGAGAACGATCACTCAATGTGTATAGACTATTAGAGCAGAATATGGATCTTTTCCTTCTTTCACTGCCAATGTTGTCTTACCCACTGTCGATGCTACTCGCGATGCTAATGTTGTCCATATGAGTTGCTATTGCTATCCGCACGCATTATTAATTTTGTCCGCACGTGCTGCCGCTGTTGTTTGTGTGTTGTTACTGTTGTCCACGCGTTGTGCCACTGCTATCTGTGCACATTGCTAATGTTGTCTGCACGCGTTGCAGCTGCTGTCCATAAATGTTGTTCTTGTTATTCGAGTGCACAATGCTACTACTACTATCCCCGCGCATTGCAGTTATTTTCTTGTGCTGCTGTTGCTATCCCCGCGCATTGCAGTTGTCTTCTTGCACTACTGCTAGTTTACTGGTTGATTCCCAGACTTGCTGCTGCACGACTTGCTACTACAGTTTCTGTAGGTAACTATTGATTCCTGAACCTACTACTGTACGTTCTGATTTTTTGCTTAATTCCTGGGCGTGCTTTTACTGTTGAAAAGCCTCCTGATGTGCTGCTGGTGCTGGTATACCCTCCTAGACGTGTAGAGACGTGCTGTTGGTGTTGGTATACCCTCTTAGACATACATGAATGTGCTGCTGGTGCTAGTATACCTTCCTAGACCTGTAGGGATGTCTATTGCTTCTGGTATACCTTCATGGACATACAGCGATGTGCTGCTAGTGCTGGTATACCCTCCTGGACTTGTTGCTGCTACTAGGAAGTCTCCTAGACATGCTGCTGCTGCTGGGAAGCCTTCTGGACATGTTGTTGTTGGGAAGTCTCCTGGACGTGTTAGGACATGTTGTTACTATTGGTATACCCTTTTGGACGTGTAGGGATGTGTTGTCAGTGCTAGTATACCCTTTTGGACCTGCAGGGACGTCTGTTGCTGCTGGTATACCCTCTTAGACATGCAGGGACATGCTGTTAGTCTACTGGAAAGCCTCCTAGATGTGTTAATGTGGTGGTCGGCTACTGCTGTCACCTTTGTGAGGGCTTGATGGTGAGGTGGCTACCTTGGTAGGGGTTTGCTAGTGTGGGTGGCTAGCTACCTTACTATCTTTCTTTCCTCCTTAGCCAGTTGCACCTTGTTGCTTCTCTTTGGTGGCTACTGCACTCTCTTTGGCTAGCTGCCTTGCTACCTCTCCTTGGTGGTTGTTACACTCTCCTTGGTCGACTGCCTTGCTGCCTCTCCTTGGTGGCTATTGCGCCTTCCTTGGCCATTGCCTTGCTGCCTCTCCTTCGTGGCTGCTGTACTCCCCTTGGCCGGCTGCCTTATTACCTTTCCTTGGTGGTTGCTGCACTATTCTTGGCTAGCTGCCCTGCCTTCTTTCTTTCTTTCCTTGGCTAGTTGCCATGCCTTTGCCATTCACTCAATTTTCTGTAGCCCCTTTATTTATTTTTTTGCAAGACAACTAGAGGTATTTGTAGAGCCTTGGGATTAAGGCTAAACGATCATTAACAGTCATCATTAATTCCTATATGTGGCCTTATAATTAATAACTAAATTTGAGTCCTAAAATTTAAGGTCAATGGTCAATATTGACTTCCTAAAATTTAGGGACAATGGTCAACAGTCAACGATCAATCTTGACTCCTAAAATTTAGGGTCATGATCAACATTAGCTCCTTAATGCCAGGGTTAACCTATCATCACCGGTTTTTCCTAATGACCTCTTTATATCTTAACGGTATTCATAACATTAAATCAACATATATAATCTTGCGAAATGTTGTTAACAACAAATCCATTATTTAGCCATTAAAGATGGGCTCAATAGATAGTTTTAGGTTTTTCAATGAGAGTGTGATGGCTTCAGCAAAGTCATCATTTTCTGGGTTTAGAGATGGTTTTGAAACCTGATATGGGTTAAAAACAGGTTGTTTAAAGGGCTTTTGGTTAGGAAATTTTATGGTAACCTAGACACCAATTTTTTAAATATGTTTTTCTATTATTGCAAGTTGATCTCTAAGGGTGTGTAAATGAGTTGTTGTTCCCACAGCCTTGTATGGGTTGTAATTTTTGTCAACTAGATTTAAGTATGCAAGCAGAAGTGGCTCATTCAAGTGTTCAAGGGATGAGTTTTCAGTAGAAAGAAAGGTGCAACAAAAATAAATTAAGAAGGAGGATAATGCTGAATTTTGAATGGAACAATAATATGAAGCCACATGGAGGGGCACGAAAGGAAATTCGTCGCAGCTCCAGTAAACCCTACTAGGGTTTGCATGGAACAGTAATATGAAGTCACATGGAGGGGCAAGAAAGGAAATTCGCTGCAGCTTCAGTAAACCCTATTAGGGTTTGCATAGAAGGGAGTATATAAACTGGTAGAGCAAGAGAAGATAAAACGTTGGAGAGAAACGGGATAGCACACCACCGAAAGGGAGATAGCCACCACCGTAAGAGAGATACACACCACTGTAAGAGAGAAAGCCACCACCGTAAGAGAGAAACACACACCACTGGGAGAGCAAACCAGATACGCACCACCTACAAGAGAAGAAATCAGATCCGTGAGACCTGGAGAAGGTGAGACGTTAGAGCAGACCAGACCTGGAGAAAGAGAGGACGTGAGACCTAGAGAAGGTGAGATGTTAGAGCAAACCAGACCTAGAGAAAGAGAGGACGTGAGACCTGGAGAAGGTGAGACGTTAGAGTAGACTAGACCTGGTGAGACCAGACTTGGTATCCGTGAGACCACCCAGAAGAGAAGACAATAGACCAGAAGTGTGAGGCGGCGGAGAAACGTGAACCAAAAAAACCAGAAGCGTGAGGCAGCTGAGAAACGTGAACCAGCCAGACCAGAAACGTGAGGCAGGCTGAGAGACGTGAAACGCCAGACCAGAAATGTGAGGCAGGTCGAGAGACATGAACCAGTAAAACCAGAAGCGTGGTGTAGGCCAAGAGACGTGAAACGACAGACTAGGAGTGTGGTGCAGGCCGAGAGACGTGAAACGGTAGACTAGAAGCGTGAGGCATGAAACGGCAAACCAGTAGTGTGAGGCAGGCCGTGAGACGTGAAAAGGTAGACCTGAAGCGTGAGTGCAGGCCGTGAGACGATGAGACGGTGAGACCAGGAGTTGGGTGAGACAACCTAGAGAAGAAATTCAGTGTAGCATTTGAGAGAACTCAACGTATTTCCAGATTTCTTCAAGAGAGGTTAGAGAGTGTTTTGGTGATCTTCCAAGTGGTAGTGAAGCAGCCTATTCAAATCACACAAAGGCAACACAAGCTAGAAGAAGGGTAGACACAGTAAGTGACACTTTTTGTATTGTGATTGCTTTGTATTTGCAATAGTGAAAGGAGTAGAAGATTAAGACATCCATTGTAATCATAGGGAATACCACACTGGTGTTCTCAAGTATGGTGGTCTCGGTAGAGGAAGAATCCCTACCACCGTAGAGTACGTCACATTGATGGAACTATGTAAATCTCTTGTATCCTTACTTTGAATTTACATTCTGTGTTTTGAATTGAGTTGTGAACGCAGCTAAAGAATCATCAAACCCATAACCTAAAGGAAGACCTAATCAACAACAACCAATCCGTTTAATAGGCAAGGTGTTTGAAAAGTAACTTTGGGGACTATTGTAACTAGTAGGTAACAATATATCTACCTTAGTTGAATCTGAGAAAGAGTTCATTTCTGAGAAGAGTTTGAAGTTGTTCACCTATCAATTAGAAAGAAGGGGTGTAATACTGATTCACCCCCCTTCTCAGTATTACAGACTAGTAGATCTTAGGGTGAAGTGGGGAACTTCATAAGTGTTTGAAAAGTTGTTTTATTGGATAATCATCTCAAAAAGTTTTTTGGGATCATCATCCTGTTGAGGAACTTTGCAAGGGGCTTGGTTAACTGAGTTTTGTTGTTTACTAACCTTAAGTTGCCTAAGTGAAGGATGTTCAACTTCTATGACTCTATCATTTGAAGTGATCCATTCTCTTACTTTATGTCTTTGCACAATAGGGTTAGATGTTTTGTAAAATGGATATGCACTGTAGGTTTTAGATGTATACAGTTCAAACTAATCAAAGAAAAGAATATGAACTTTAGGCTAATGCACAAAATCATAAAATTGGTTATGTATGTCTTTGTAATTTTTTGAAAAACCATATTTTCTTTGCAGAATTATGTTTTGCACAAAAATCATTATGTAAAAGTTTTATGTCAACTTGAAAATCCTTTTCTAACACATTTAATTCATGTGTGAGATTTTCAATCATTTCAGATGCTGTTGGTGAGTTTAGTGCTAATAGGTTTTCCTAGTTTTGGTATTTTGGATGAGGGATGTTTGTTTAGTAGTTAGCATTTTGGAAAGAGGTATTTAGGATATCTAAGGTTGACAATCTCAGTAATTGGTTTTTGTAAGGTAGATTTATGACTAATGAAAAGTTGGATGCCTGTCTTAAATCTATAGTTGAAGAGATGGAAGAGGTATCAGAAAATCTCAAGCTTTGAGATCTCCTATTAAAGGTTAGGGTAACCTTTCCATCTTGGTATTGCTAAATTCTAGTGAGCTTAGTGTTTAGTTCTACGTGAGGTGGTGGCTTAGGGTTTGTGGTATTTTCAAGGATCCAGTCTTCTTGTAGAGTGACATCTTTCCATTAAATTGATCTCAAAATTATAGTATTAGAACAAGATAAAGCAGTTTGCAAAAAAAAAAAAAAGAGGTTTCTCTTTTTGGAGAGCACACTTATTTGTTGATACAAATGCAGACAACATGGCCTTATAGTAAATTTTGTAAATCAAGGCCATTGGAATTGATCCTTCCAGCATCCTGTAATTATGGGTTTTGATTTACAACATAATACTTTGCAAAACATTTTCCTCTTTCAAAGATATTGTGAGGTTTGGAAAACTGTTGAAAGATATTGGACCACTACAAAGACTTAACTCTATAGTGCTCAACAGTGAATCTTCATACTTGAGAAACCTGCCATCTTGGAGGACAATAAGTATGGAAGTATTCAAACCCTTTTTTGTAAAAGGTTTTATTTCAACTTGGACCAATCCAATATGGATGTATTTGTACCATTTCTCACGGTGGTTTTAAAGAGTTTTTAAAGAAAGAAATAATTGGTTTCAAAGGGTTTTAAAAGTTGAACATCTCTTTCTTCTGTTTTAATTGTAAAATCAGTTTTCATAAAATCAAGTTTTGATTGGATTTTTCATAAATTTGGTTTTTATGAATCTTAGGAATTTCCCAAACATTGATCCCTTTTTGAAAATTTCCAATAATGATTTCATAGGTAAAAGAAGAAGAACAAGAAGTTGTTCTGCAAAAGACTAGGTTCATTTTTTCAAAAGACTAGAAACAATGATATATTGCTTCTTATGATCCACCTTAAGAAAATCTGAATTCACAAAACAAATGAAGAAAAAATACCTAATGCAACTCACTCCTCCCCCTTAGGCTCTAATACCACTAAGAAATCATTAGAAAAAACAAGAGAAATTTTTATTAAGTATTTTCTTGAAGTTACCTATTCAAGAGCAAATAAAAAATCTTCTGAGATTTTTTCTATGTTTTTAAGGTTTTGGGATTCCTTTAGTTCTTTTGGTTCATTAGGTTCAAAGTTTTCATAATGTTTTGAGAGAAGAAATTGTATTACTTCCTCTCCCTTTCTCTAGTTTTCTTTGAGCTCTTTGAGTTCAATTTTAAGGGCTTTGATATCTTTTTAGAGGTCTTAAAGGGTTAGGTTTAAGACTTTTGATTTTTGTTTTAAAAGGATTTCAGTATGATTGTAAAGAACCTTACTGAGGTTTGGATGTTCAAGTATTTTAGGTTGGTTTTCAAGGGTTTTCAGAAGTTTTTCAAGGTATTCTTTTTGTAAGGAAGGGTCAATAATATGCTTAATAATATCAAGTAATAATTCTTAATTCTTAGTAAGCACATTTACCTATTTTGGATTAGTCTCAACTTTAGATGAAGAGGTCTGAAGTTCATTTATTTGTTTTGATTCTTCATTTATGCTACCTGTAAGCTTAGATTCAGAGTCAATAATAAATAGGTTTTGAATTTTTTGAAGTACATCTTCCTCCAAGTTTAATTCCTGGAGTTTTTTAATGACTCTGCAAAATTTTGTAATGTGTCCTTTCTTACCACACTTATAACAGGTAATATCTTTCAAATTTTTGGCAAAAGGTTCCTATTGTCAGGTATTTTGAGTTTTCTTTGGCTTTGATTAAAAAGGAGACTTATTTGTTTTGCAAATGTTTTGAGAGGTTTGGAAAAAGATTTTTTTCTTGGATTTCGAAGTTCCAAAAGATTTGGGAAATCTTAAATCAAATTGTTGATAGATTGTACCTGCCTCAAAGTGAGATTGCTTGAGTTCCCATTTCAAGTGTTTTTGGAACTTGAGATCTTGACAAATTATAAATCCTTCCTTCTGAGTGTAACTTACTAACTGTTCATAAGTTAGTCTGTTATATGGGATGGGATTTCCATAGGCATTCCTTAGAGTATTTCTTACTCTCTTTCCTAAAAAAGCAGGAAGGCTTGCCAAGAACTTTTCTTTCTAGAAAGGTTGGTTAGAATCATCTCTAAGTATGATTTTGGTAAGAAAGGTGGTTTTGTAGTTTTGGAATTCAAAAAGTTCTTGGCATTTGAGATTGCTGAGTAATTTAGCTTTTTTGTCCTTAAAGTAAGAAGGATCTCCAATAAAATTAAGAGAAATAATGAGGATGAGACAAGTTGTTGCATCTTTGATCGTGTTACCTAATGAATCAAAGATAGGAATATTTTCTTTTATGGTTTTGATTGCATTAAGAATTTCTATGACAATCCTACCATCCTTTGAGTTGTCCTGAAAATCCTGCAATTAGATACTCGGTGACAGTTTTGTCTGGAACTTTGTTTCAGATTTTGTAAGCGTTAGCAGTTATGGTCATTTGCTACAAAACACTAAGGATGTTATGTTTAGACATGCCATTAATGTTCCATTCGTAAAACATTGTCATCTTATATCTGCTTCAGAATACCACCATAGATAATTTTAGAGGCATTAGTTTAACAATTTTCTAAAAAGAGGGGTTTGCAATTTGAAGACAAGGAATTTCTTTGAATAAGGATTTCATTTGCTGAACAATAGTAAAGTGATTTTTTGTCTAAAGACTAGGATTTTTCCTAAGGCTATCATGTAAGGGCTTTATGAGGTTTTGAATATTTAGGATAAAATCAAGGATATAATTTAAACTTCTAAGGAATCATTGAAGTTGGGTTTTCTTTGTGATTTTTTTTAGGAATTTTTCAAAGAAGGCTAGAGACCTTTCAATGGGAGTGATGCTTCCTTAAGTGATATAATGACCAAGGAAATGAATTTCTGTTTGGAATAAAGATATCTTTGATTGGGAGACCACAAGACCATTTTTCTTGGTAATTGAAAAGAATTTATACAAATGTTTAAAATGCTTTTCAATTAATCTTGAGAAAATCAAAACATCATTAATGTAAATAATGTAAAATTTTGAATCAGGATGAAAAAAGTCATTCGTGATTCTTTGAATTTCAAAAGGAGCATTTTTCAAACTAAAGGGCATGACATTCTATTCATATTATCCAATGGAAGGATCAATTCTTGTAGCCTTAATTTACAAAATTTACTATAAGGCCATGTCGTTTGCATTTGCATTAAAAATAAGGTGTGCTCTCCAAAAGGAAAAACCCTTCTTTTGCAAACTGATTTATCTCATTCTAATATTATAATTTTAAGATCAATTCAATGGAAAGATGTCACCTTACCGTATTTGTTCTTCATATGTTTTGTTAGTTTAGATTTTCTTAAGGTTTTAAACATTGTTTTATGTTTCCGAGTGTTCTTAATTAGCCTTGGAGTGTATTGAGATTTTAGTCGTGTGTTGAAGGTGTTGTGTTCCCTGTTTTGCTCCTTAGATCATAGGAAGCAATATATCACTATTTATAGTCTTTTGAAAAAATGAATGCAGTCTTTTGCAGAATGACTTCCTATTCTTCTTCTTCTACCTTTGAAAACTTTGCTTTTCTATCTTCTTTTGTCGTGTTGTACCTTCTATTTTAGTTTTTGAGAAAATAAGGGTGGAAAGCCAAATCCCTTTGGTCATCAAGATCAAAGGTATAATCTATGTATGTTTGTTTGTCTGTGTCTCAATATTTTGTGTTCACTTCTTATATCTTATCTTTTAATTTTCATTTTCTACCTTGATTTATGTTCATTACTATATGTTTGTGTCTTTATTAAAAAAAAAAACCCTTCACTTATTTTGTTATCATTACTTATGTTTAGAGATATTCTATTGTGCTTGCTTTTCAAGTTTATCTTTTATCTCTTTTGTTGTGTTTATCTTTGGAACATTCTACCTGTGTTTATAATAACCATTAAAAAATTTGTAGAGTTTATTTCTAATATTGATTTTTCTGATCACATTGAAAAACAAAATCTTATCAATGAGCTTCATATAATGTTTCTTTTTAAGCTAATAAATTTTCAGGAAAATATTAAAGGAATACCTCATAAAGTAATTCCTTAGATTAAATTAGATTATTATACTCATATATATTTTATTTATCTATTAATCCATCTTCTTACAAATCTTACTCATAAATCAGAGTTTGAAGAACCCACATCCATGGACATTGACATGGATATAGATCCTGATCCAAATACATAAGGACATTATCACATTAAAATAGGACATCTCAATCTATATCTAACATCTTTGTTTATTAACATATATGTTTAAGCTAACTTTTCATTTTACAGATGGATAAAGTACTGATAAATCCTAATTAGACTTCTTATATAAAGTTCGATAACATTGCTCTGCCAATTCTACCAATGGGCACAAACAAAAATTCCATCCTTGGCCTTCACAAAATCTTGATCAGTGTGACGAAGCACTCATTGATGTAGTTCGGAACTTACAATCACCAATTTCAAAAAAGATCAAGGTTTGCAATGTCATGGCTGAATATCTTTCTTCAAAACACCTTTTGTAAGATTTACATTTTTACAATCATTGTACAACTCTTATGTGATATTGTAGAAAAATAATGAAAAAATTAGAAATAACTAAGCAAACATTGCAAGTCCATAGCATAGAAATAAAAAATGTCCAGGAGAGATTAGGCGATACAAAAAGCAGTTAGCAATCTATAACATGTCTACTATATAAGTTCGACAAGGGAAAAGGAAAGATGAGTGAAATTCAGCAAGTATTACATTTCCACCACATAAAAGGTTGGCAGAAGACTTGGCCACTCCAAGTTCAAAATTTTCAAATTTCTTTCAAAACACCATCCCAAAGATATTTTTCTTAGGAAAAATATACCTTTAAAAACTCTCGCAAGAGATCCAAGACAACATCAATAGTTCAATAACAGAATCTAAGAGATCCGACAATTTCTCAGAAGCATTATGATTGGTAAAATCTCAATACCGGGAATAGCAACCTCCATATATTGCCTCTATAATGCTTTAAGGATATGCATAAAGAAATGCAAAATTAGTTATGATAAAAACTGCTGTGCCTATCAACTTCTTTTCAACATCCACAAAACACATGTGCATATAGGAAAGATTAGGTCTGCACAGCTAATGCCAACAATTTTTGTTTGAATGCTATTGGATTATGGGTTTCTATATGAAATTATTTTCCTAAAAATCTAACACACCGAAATGTTTGGAAGAAAACTGGCAGTTACAGCACTAAACCTGATGAGCCAAAGACTAGAAATTAGAGTACATGTCAACATCAAATCAACTCTTCCAGAAATGGTTAGAGGCACTCTCATCTCAGCCCAACATCATTTTTATATTAGACATGGGGAGTGGATACTAGACGAATTTTCATAGGAAACAACAGTTGCATTATCTGAACAGATCGAGATCGCCATAATCTACACCAATAATCAATAGTATTACCGAAATGGTTATTTACAATACAATCTCTATGCTTAGGATAAAATTTAAAGTATTTTTGTAAAAATTGCTTTCTCCTACGTCCACTTACCATTTCATTAAGAGCATAGCAAACTTAAAGAAGAAATGGGAA
This sequence comes from Ceriops tagal, assembly GCA_021533255.1. Classification (NCBI taxonomy): domain Eukaryota; kingdom Viridiplantae; phylum Streptophyta; class Magnoliopsida; order Malpighiales; family Rhizophoraceae; genus Ceriops; species Ceriops tagal. The sequence goes on along the minus strand of CM038609.1, from coordinate 4,053,631 downwards.
AATCAGAGACGTTGATGTAAGGAATCCCAAACCATGCATACCTAGAAGGATTTGATCCATAGGAAAGAGACCTTGAGCTAGAAAATAAGGACTATTACAACCTTGAAGTTGTAATGGGAAATGAAGGTGTAGACAATGTCATGGAAGAATAAATTTTATATTCCCTTTGTTAAAAGAAAAGAAAAGAAAAGAAAAGTGGCACGACTTCTCCTAAAAACCCAAAACTTAGACTAAAAATACAATATAAGAAAGACTCTTTTAAAACCCTACAAAATCCTTGGCTAAATAAAATAAAGATAATCCTTTACCAAAATCCGTAAAACCTTGATTCTATAAAAGCCTAGTCCTCTTTGAAAATCAAGGACTAACAAAACATTAGGCTAACCATGCCTTAAAGCTTGGGTTGGAAGTGGTCCAAGGAAATAAGATCCAATACTTTTCCAAAACCTACATAACCTAAAAAGGTTTAGCCTACCCAAACTATTCAAAAAATGGGCACACAAAACCCAAAATCCATAAAACCTTGAATTAAAACCAACAAAAAGACTTAAGCCTACCTCAAAACCCAAAAAGGCCTAAAAAGCCCCAACCTACTAAAAGAAAAAACATCTTTAAAAGAAAAAGCAAATTCCCTCTAGAAGACCATCATCACAAGAGGATAAAATGTCTTTTAGTGGAAAAAGCAGATTTTCTCTAAAAAACCATCATTACAAAACAACAAAATAATGTCTTTAAAAAAAAAGCAGATTTCCCTTGAAAAACCATTATCACAAAAAGACAAAACGTCTTTTAGTGGAAAAGTATATTCCATTTGAAGGACCATTATTACAAAAAGGCAAAACTACTTAAGTGGGAAGCAGATTTCCCATCAACTCAAAAGGTTTCTTTTGATAAAGTGGATTCCATTTATTTGCCACTACGTCAAAAGAAGACAAAACAGCTATGATGACTCCCACTCAAGGAAGCTCCTTTAGTCTCTATAAAAGGGAGCATGAATAAGGAAAGAAGGCATCTGGTTGGAAGCTCCCTACTATCAATCCCTTAGTATGTATCTGGTTATTCACCCAAAGTTGTATCTCTTTGTGTTGTCTCTCTCTAAATTCGTTCTCTCTCTCTCTCTCTCTCTCTCTCTCTATGTAAACTTCCCATGTAAAACATCCTCCATTAGTTTAATAATATTTTTATTTTTACCATCTGTGCCTGTTTTCTCTATCTCTAAGTTCTCTCACTCTTGCTCATGTTATCTTCATGTGTGTAATTAGGAGCAAGCATAAGGAAGGAAGGCATCTGGTTGGGCTATCAATTCTTTAGTGTGTATTATTCACCCAAAGTTATATCTTTTTGTGTTCTCTCTTTATAAATTCGTTCTCTTTCTCTCTTTATGTAAACTTCCCATGTAAAACATCCTCCATCAGTTCAATAATATTTCTATCTGTACTATTTATGCCTATCTTCTCTATTTCTAAGTTCTCTCACTCTTTCTCATGTTATCTTCATGCGTGTAATGATCCAGAGACTTAGTGGTGTGCAGAGGTTAAAACCCTCAAAGGTAAATGTTTTACCTATAGAAGAAGGCTTATTCTATGAAAACCCATCAAAGTCTATATTAAATGCTTTCCCCATTAGATGGCATTATAAACCTATTAATAGCATAAAACCCTAAAAATACTATATGGCCATCCTTGAATACACCGAGTCTGCCAAATTCAAACACTTTCTTCAAAAGGAAAACCTTGCAAAACATAGATATTTAACTTGTCAAATCCAAAAAATCCTTAGCCTATTAGACTGGCGACAAGCTCTCACAAAACCTAAACTGTTCCCAACCAATTTCAAAACCAATTATGACCATTGCTTGTTCTTTAATTTCTGGGATTACCAGCAAACATGTTTAATACTTTCCTCATCCAAAATGAAAAGAATAAGCATTCTTGGCTATTCTATTTCAACATAAAGAATGATTATTTTAAAACACCTAACTGTTTAAAATAGTTGTGGCAATACTTCAGATCTACTCCTAAACTCCTTAGGGAATGAGTAAGGGAAGGTTACAAACTGTTAAAAACTAGTAATGAACCTACAAAGGTATTATCCTGATATTATGAATTTCACACTCAAAAAGACATCTTGTGGTAATAAAAAAATTTAGAGTAAAATGATGGGATGCCTTTAGAAATTCAAAAAATCTCACCAAGGAAGCTGTACAAAAATAGCTGGAGAAGAACCAAAAGGTCTACCAACCAAACCCAGTTCTTGCAAAAGTCAGTACACTATTCTTAGCTAAGAAGTCCTATGTAACGTTAAGGCTAACCTAAGCCCAAACTAAAGAAAAATACTTTGCAATAATAAAACAAATATTGCAGTCTAAAACTTCTTCAGAAGGAACTTCAACCTAAGTTACCCAAGCCCAAGACTCAAGCACATATGGAGATAAAGATTCAACAGACATGCTTCAAGACAACGAAGATGACTGCTTTGGACTATTTCCTCTAATAAAGCTGAAAAAATGATAAAATGTCTTTTAGTGGCAAAGCAGATTCCCTCTGAAGGACCATCATTACAAAAAGACAAAACTGCTTAGGAGAAAGTAAATTCTCTATAAGGCTTCTTTTGATAAAGTGGATTCCACATGTCTGCTATTGCGTTAGAAGAAGACAAAACAACCATGATGACTCCTACTTAAGGAAGCTCCTTAAGCCTCTATAAAAGGGAGTATGAATAAGGAAGACATCTGGTTAGAAGCCCCTTATTATCAATCTCTTAGTGTGTATTTGGTTATTCACCTAAAGTTATATCTCTTTATGTTTTCTCTCTCTAAATTCGTTCTCTCTCTCTCTCTCTCTCTCTCTATGTAAACTTCCCATGTAAAACATCCTCTATTAGTTCAATAATATTTTTATCTTCACTATCTATGCCTATCTTCTCTATCTCTAATTTCTCTCACTTTTTCTCATGTTATCTTCATGCATGTAACGATCTGAAGACTCAGTTCAGAAGTTTTTCAAGGTATTCTTTTTGCAAGGAAGGGTTAATAATATGCTTAATAATATCAAGTAATAATTCTTAATCCTTGGTAAGCACATTTACTTATTTTGGATCAATCTTAACTTCAAATGAAGAGATCTAAAGTTCATATATTTGTTTTGATTCTTCATTTATGCTACCCATAAACTCAAATTCAAAGTCAGTAACAAGTAGGTTTTGAATCTTTTGAAGTATATCTTCTTCCTAGTTCAATTCCTGGAGTTTTTTAGTGACTTTAGAAAATTTTGTAATGTGTCCTTTCTTGTCACACCTATAATAGATAATATCTTTTAGATTTTTAAAACGAGGTTCCTATTGTTTGGTTTTTTAAGTTTTCTTTGGCTTTGAGTAAAAAGGAGACTTGTTTGGTTTTGCAAATATTTTAAGAGGTTTGGAAAAGGATTTTTTCTTGGATTTCGAGGTTCCAAAAGATTTGGGAAACGCTAAATCAAATTGTTGATAAAATGTACTTGTCTTAAAGCGAGACTACTTGAGTTCCTATTTCAAGTGTTTTTAGAACGTGAGATCTTGGCAGATTCTAAATCCTTCCTTTTGAGTATAGCTTACCAACTATCCATAAATTAGTCAATTATATGGGATAGGATTTCTATAGGCATTCCTTAGAGTAATTCATACTCTCTCTCCTAAAAGGGTAGAAAAGCCTGCCAAGAATTTTTCTTTCTAGAAAGGTTGGTTACAATCATCTCTTAGTATGATTTTGGTAAAAAAAGGTGGTTTTGTAGTTTTGGAACTTAGAGACTTTTTTGCATTTAAAATTACTGAGTAATTTAATATTTTTGTCATTAAGGTGAAAGGATCTCTAATGAAATGAAGAGAAATAGTGAGGATGAGACAAGTTACCGCATCTTCGATCATGTTATCTAGCAAATCGAGGATAGGAATATTCTCTTCTATGTTTTCGATTGCATTGAGAATTTATGTTTGTTGATCATTGGTAAGGTGAAAATCCCACTATCCTTTAAGCTGTCTTAAAAATCCTACAATGAGATACTCAGTGATAATTTTGTCAAGAACCTTGTTTTGGATTTTGTAAGCATTAGTAGCCATGGTCATTTGCTGCAAAAGACTAAGGATGTTATTTTTAGACATGTCATCAATGTTCCATTCATAAATGGAAAAGGCATTAAGCCTATATTGGGCAAAGGTGTTTGGTTTGTTTTCTATATCTATATCTGGAGTAGTTAGACCTGATATGGGTTTGGGCCAAACCAATATGTTTATTGTTGTTCCCATAACTTTGTATGGGTTGTAATTGTTGTCAACTAGGTTTAAGTGTGTAAGAAGGTAAAGCCACATGGAAGGGCAAAAAGGTAAAGCCATATGGAAGGGCAAGAAAGTAAATCCACATGGAAGGGCAAGAAGGTAAAGCCACATGGAAGGGCAAGAAAGTAAATCTGCCGTGTAAGGGCAAGAACGTAAATCTGCCATGTAAGCCCTATTAGGGTTTCATGGAAGAGAGTATATATAGACCTTGGAAGACAAAACTAGGGCAAGGCCAACAAAATTGAATACACAACAAATACATCACCAAAGAGCAGAACACTGAAAATATACAACCGACAGAGAGAGAAAACACAGCCATTGGAAGAAGGAGAAAAATCATTTATGGCCAAATCGGATTCGATGGGAAGGAGAGAAAAAGAAAACACGGCCAAAATCAAAGACGACTGGGCAGCAGACCGGAAGAGCTCGGCCAACCAAGTGAGCCGACGATAGAACAAGGGAAGGAGAGAAAAATCCGATAGCCCAAAGAAGAGAGACCACCATCAGCAGAATAGGGGAAAAAGAGAGAAAACATATGACGGCTGAAAGGGGGCGAAGGAAAGAAAGTTTGGAATGGAACACCACCGGCACACCAGAAGTCAGCAATTGAGCAAAAACGACAAAACCTAAAAGCAAAACCATTCGGCAAATAAGAAGAGGGAGCAATCAGCCGACCAAAGAAAAAGCAAAACCCTACACCAAAGAGAGAAGAGACGGCTGGACAGCAACCAAAGGTGAACAGAAAACCTAGTGTGATCGGCCAAAAGAGTATACACGGCAGAAAACAGGTGCTGGTCGGCCAAAGAAACAAAGCAAAGCAAGAGGATTCGGCCAAAACCTAGAGCAACCGTCCAAAGCCAAAGAGGAAAACCGTCCAAAGAGAGGAAAACCTAATGTGTGATATGCCAAAGAGAGAAAAACAAGGGAGGAACGGCTGGACAGCAAGTGCTGGACGGCAAAACCACCACCGACTGAAAGAGAGAGGACGTCCAACCAACCTACATGGCCAAGCAAAGAGGTGAATGACCAAATAGGTGTGGACAGCAAGGAGGAGAACGGCCAACCAAGAGTGGACAGCCAAAGCAAGGTGGACAGCTAGGAGACAGCACGACAAGGAGACAACACACGGCAAAAGGAGATAACACCAAGGGATACCTTAGACAGCAAGGGAAACCGTGTGACGGTTAGAGAAAACCGTGTGACTCATGTAAGAGCGAAGGCAGCACACTGTCCGTAAGGGAAGAGAGGAGAAACCATGAAAGAGGAGACCATCGGGAGAGCAAACCAAGCTGTTCGAAGGTGTGAAACGGACAAGTACAAACCAGAAACAGCAGTAAGGCATGTGACCAGCAAGGTGTGCAAACCAGAAACGTACGTGAGACGTGAAACGTCAAACCAGAAGCGTGCGTGAGGTGTGTGACCAGCAAAGGGTGCAAACCAGAAACGTGCGTGAGACGTGTAACGCCAAACCAGAAATGTGAGGCAGGCGATGAGGCATGGAACGGCAAACCAGAAACGTGAGGCGAGCCATGAGACAAGGAGACGGGTGAGATCATGAGATGGTGAAAGCAGGAGCTGTGTGAAACAACCTAAAGAAGGAATTCGGTGAAGCATCGGAAAGAACTCAACGTATTTCTAGATTTCTTTAAGAGAGGTTAGAGAGCGTTATGGTGAATTTCTAAGTGGTAATGGAGCAGCCTTTCAATTTAACAGAGGCAAGACAAGACAGAAGAAGGGTAGACACAATAAGTGACACTCTTTGTATTGTACTTACTTAATAATTGCAATAGTGAAAGGAGCAGAGGATTAAGACATCCATTGTAACTGGAATTCTCAAGTATAGTGGATAGTCTCGGTAAGGAAGTGTCCCTACCACCGTGGATGTACGTCACGTTGACGGAACCACATAAATCTCGTGTGTCCTTAATTTGCTTTACGTTCTGTGTTTTGAATTGAGTTGTGAACGCAGCTAAAGTATCAGCCAACCCATAACCTAACAAAGACCTAAATAAGAACATCTGAATTGTTTATTAGGCAAGGTGTCTGAAAGGTGACTTTGGGGACTATTGTGATTAGTTGGTAGCAATAGATCTACCTTAGTCGAGTCTGAGAAAGAGATCGCTTTTAAGAAGAGGTTGAAGTTGTTCACTTACCTGCGAATTGCGAATTGTGGTGATACTGATTCACCCCCCCTCTCAGTATCACAAACTAGTAGATCCTAGGGAGAAGTCGAAAACTTCAATTGGTATTAGAGCACAGGTTCACCAGTTTGAAGCCTAACAGCTTAGTGTACTAGTTTGAAGGATTTCAGAAGTTTTAACTTGTTCAGCATACTGAGAAATGGATACCAGTACCAGCACTAGCACTACTTACAGCAAGAAGGTTCCAATCTTCAACGGAACCAACAACCATATGTGGAGAGCAAGAATGCAAGTGGTATTTGCAACCATGGGCATGAACGTGGTGAAATGCGTAAGGAGGGTTTTGTGGCTTCGGAAGAAGGTAAAGACCCAACCTAAGAGGAATTAAGGCAGTTTAAGATAAATGGGAAGGCCTGAAACGTCATCATTTCAGCATTGACAGATGCTGAGTATGCTAAAGTTATGGACTGCAAATCTGCTAAGGAGATATGAGATAGATTATAGAAGGTCTATGAAGGTGATGGCAGAATGAAGGAGGCCAAGTTTCAAGTTTTCAAGGAGAGATATGAATATCTCAGAATGCAGAAAAATGAGACAGTCCAAGAGTTCTTCACCAGGGTTATTGATGCTGTAAATGACCTTAGAAGTCATGGGAAGAACAAGAAGGACTCGTCTATTGTGAAGAAAATTTTGAGAATTCTACCTGAAAGGTTTGGCTTAAAGGTGGCAGCCATAGAGGAGAGTAGAGATCTCAATTCTATGTCTCTGCATGATCTCCAATGCAATCTCATTGCATATGAGATGAGAATGAAGTCAACTGAGAGCTCTTCAATGTCAAAGGTATCAAAGGAGGCAGTTTTCAAATCTATGAAATAGTTGAAGATAAAAGAAGAGGAAGAATCATCTAGTGAGGATGATGATGGTGATGAGGAAGAAAGTGAAGGTGAAGTGTTGGCTTACTTTATAAGGAAATTCAAGAAGGGGTCTAAGAAGGGAAAAGGACAGTTGTCCTTGAGATGTTATCATATACAACTGGCAGAGAGAGAAAACATAGTCGTTGGAAGAAGGAGAAAAATCATATACGGCAAAATCAGAGTCGACGAGAAGGAGAGAAAAAGAAAACATGGCCAAATCAGAGACGACAGGACGGCAGACCAGAAGAGTTCGGCCAACCATGTGAGCCGACGGCAGAACAAGGGAAGGAGAGAAAAATCCGACAGCCCAAAGAAGAGAGAGACCACCGTTGGCAGAACAGGGGAAAAAGAGAGAAAATACTTGACGGTCGAAAGGGGGCGAAGGAAAGAAAATTTGGAACGGCACACCACCGGCACACTAGAAGTCAACAATTGAGCAAAAACGGCTAAACCTAAAAGCAAAACCATTTGGCAAACAAGAAGAGGGAGCAATTGGCCGACCAAAGAAAAAGCAAAACCCTACACCAAAGAGAGAAGACACGGCTGGACAGCAACCAAAGGTGAATGGAAAACCTAGTGTGATCGGCCAAAAGAGTATACACGGCCAAAAACAGGTGCTGGTTGGCCAAAGAGACAAAGCAAAGCAAGAGGAGTCGGCTAAAACCTAGAGCAACCATCCAAAGCCAAAGAGGAAAACTGTCCAAAGAGAGGAAAACCTAATGTGTGACCAGCCAAAGAGAGGAAAAAAAGGGAGGAACAGCTAGACAACAAGTGCTGGACGGCAAAACCACCACCGGCTGAAAGAGAGAGGACGTCCAACCAACCTACACGGCCAAGCAAAGAGGTGAACGGCCAAATAGGTATGTACAGCAAGGAGGAGAACGACCAACCAAGAGTGGACAGCCAAAGCAAGGTGGATGGCTAGGAGACAGCACGGCAAGGAGACAACACACGGCAAAAGGAGATAACACCAAGGGATACCTTAGACAATAAGGGAAACCGTGTGACGGCTGGAGAAAACCGTGTGACTCACGTAAGAGAGAAGACAGCACACTATCCGTAAGGGAAGAGAGGAGAAATCGTGAAATAGGAGACCACCGGGAGAGCAAACCAAGCTGTCCGGAGGTGTGAAATGAACAAGTACAAACCAGAAACGATGGTAAGGCATGTGACCAGCAAGGCGTGCAAACCAAAAATGTACGTCAAACATGAAACGCCAAACCAGAAGCGTGCGTGAGGTGTGTGACTAGCAAAGGGTGCAAACCAAAAACATGCGTGAGATGTGGAACAGCAAACCAGAAACATGAGGTGAGCCGTGAGACAAGGAGACAGGTGAGATCGTGAGACAGTGAAAGCAGGAGCTGTGTGAAACAACCTATAAAAGGAATTCGGCGAAGCATCAGAAAGAACTTAACATATTTCCAGATTTCTTCAAGATAGGTTAAAGAGCGTTATGGTGAACTTTTAAGCGGCAGTGGAGCAACCTTTCAATTTAACAGAGGCAAGACAAGCCAGAAGAAGAGTAGACACAGTAAGTGACACTTGCTTAGTAATTGCAATAGTGAATGGAGCAGAGGATTAAGACATCCATTGTAACTGGAATTCTCAAGTATAGTGGATAGTCTCGATAAGGAAGTGTCCCTACCACCGTGGATGTACGTCACATTGACGGAACCACGTAAATCTCATGTGTCCTTAATTTACTTTACGTTCTGTGTTTTGAATTGAGTTGTGAACGCAGCTAAAGTATCAGCCAACCCATAACCTAACGAAAACCTAAACAAGAACATCTGAATTGTCTATTAGACAAGGTGTCTGGAAGGTGACTTTGGGGACTATTATGATTAGTTGGTCGCAATAGATCTACCTTAGTCGAGTCTGAGAAAGAGTTCGCTTTTAAGAAGAAGTTGAAGTTGTTCACTAACCTGCGAATTGCGAATTGTGGTGATACTGATTCACCCCCCCCTCTCAGTATCACAAACTAGTAGATCCTAGGGAGAAGTTGGGAACTTCATTTATTTTTGGAGATTTTAAGTTTTAGGAACCTTCATCTGATATCTGATCAATGGCATTTACCTCCTTTGAGTTTTTTCTTGATAAAGATGATTTTAGGTTTTTCAATGAGAGTGATGACTTCAATAAAGTCATCATTTTTTGGGTTGAGAGATGGTTTTGAAACTTGATATGACTGGAAAACAGGTTGTTTAAGGGGTTTTTAGTTGGGAATTTTGGTGGTAACCTGGACACTAGTTTTTTTAATCTATTTTTTTATTCTTATAAGTTGATCTTCAAGAATATGTAAATAAGTATTTAAAAAGTTGTTTTATTGGATGATCATCTCAAAAAGTTTTTTGGGATCATCATCTTGTTGAGGAATTCTTTAAAAGGCAAAGTCAATTGAGTTTTATTGGTGACTAACCTTGAGTTGCCTAAGCGGAGGATGTTTAACTTCTATAACTGTATCATTTAAAGTGATCTATTCCCTTACTTTATGTCTTTGTATAATAAGGTTAGATGTTTTGTAAAATGGATATGTAATACAGTTTTTAGATGCATATAGTTTAAACCAATTAAAGAAAAGAATGTGAACTTTATGCTAATGCACAAAATCATAAAATAAATTTTATGTCTTTGTAATTTTTTGAAAAGTTTTTGAAAAACCACATTTTCTTTGCAGAATTGTGTTTTGCATAGAAATCATTATGTAAAAGTTGTCTATCAACTAGAAAATCCTTTTTTAACATATGTAATTCATATGTGAGATTTTCAATGATTTCAAATGTTGTTGGTGAGTTTGGTGTTGACAGCTTTCTTGGCTTTGATATTTTGGATAAGCGATGTTTGTTTGGTAGTCAGCATTTTGGAAAAAGGTATTTGAGACATCCGAAGTTGAAAATCTCAGTAATTGGTTTTTGTAAGGTAGATTTATGACTAGTGAAGGGTTGGATACCTATCTCAAATCTATGGTTGAAGAGATGGAAGAGGTATCAGAAAATCTCAAGCTTTGAGATCTCTTATTAAAGGTTAGGGTAACCTTTCCATCTTGGTCTTGCTAGACTCTAGTGAGCTTAATGTTTGGTTCTGCTTGAGGTGGTGCCTCAAGGTTTGTGGCATTTTCAAAGGTCCAGTCTTCTAGTAAGATGACATCTTTCCACTGAATTAATCTTGGAATTACAGTATTAGAATGAGATAAATCAGTTTACAAAAGAAGGGTTTCTCCTTTTATAGAGCACACTTTATTTTTTGATGCAAATGCAGATGACATGGCCTTTTAGTAAATTTTGTAAATTAAGACTACAGGAATTGATCCTTCTAGCATCCTATAATTATCAATTTTGATTTGCAATACAATACTTTACAAAACATTTTTTGTTTGTCAAAGAAATTGTGAGGTTTGGAAAATAGTTGAAGGATATTGGACCACTATAGAGACTTGACTCTACAGTGCTCAATAGTGAATCTTGAGAAACATGGCATCCCAGAGGATGGTAAGTATAGAAGTATTCAAACCCTCTTTTGTAAAAGGTTTTAGTCAACTTGGACTAGTCTAATATGGATGTATTTGTACTGTTTATCACAGTAGTTTTGAAGAGTTTTTGAAGAAAGAAGATAGATGGTTTCAAAGGGTTTTGAAAGTTAGATATCTCTTTCTTCTTTTTTAATTGTAAAATCAATTTTCATAAAATCAAGTTTTGATTTTTCATAAATCTAGTTTTTATAAATCTTAGGAATTTCCTAAACATTAATCCCTTTTTGAAAATTTTTAATAGTGATTTCTTTACTATTGATCTTTGAAGAAGAATAAGAAGAAAAAGGAAAAAAAGAGGAAAAAGCAATGTTTTCAGAAGTAGAAGAAGAAAAACAGGAAGTCGTTTTACAAAAGACTAGGTTCATTTTTTTAAAAGATTAGAAACAATGATATATTGCTTCTTACAATCCAAGGAGCAAAGCAGGGAACATAACACCTTCAACACACAACTAAAATCCCAATACACTCCAAGGCCAATTAAGAACATTTAGAAACAATAAGACAATGTTTAAAACCTTAAGAAAATTTGAATTGACAAAACAAATGAAGAACAAATACTTGATACAACTCACTCTTCCCCTATAGGCTCTAACACCACTGAATCTCTGAATCGTTACATGAACAAAGACAACATGAGAGAGAGTGAGAGAACTTAAAGATAGAGAAGACAGGCACAGATGGTGAAGATAAAAATATTATTAAACTAATGGAGGATGTTTTACATGGGAAGTTTACATGAAGAGAGAGAGAGAGAGAGAACAAATTTAAAGAGAGAAAACACAAAGAGATATAACTTTAGGTGAATAACCAGATTCGCACTAAGGGATTGATAGTAAGGGACATTTAACCAAATGCCTTCCTTCCTTATTCATACTCTTTTTTTATAGAGTCATCATGACTATTTTGCCTTCTTTTAACGTAGTGGTAGAAACGTAAAATCCACTTTATTAAAAGAAACCTTTTAAGTTAATATGGAATCTACTTTCCACTTAAGCCATTTTATCCTTTTGTAATAATGGTCTTTTGAAAGGAATATACTTTTCCACTGAAAGATGTTTTGTCTCATTGTGATGATGGTTTTCAAAGGAAATTTGTTTTTTTTCGAAAGATGTTTTGTTTTTTTATAATGATAGTCCTTTAGAGGGAATCTACTTTTTCTCTGAAAGATGCTTGATTAGTATAGTGGGGCTTTTTAGGCCTTTTTGGGTTTTGAAATATGCTTGGACTCTTTTATAGGTTTTAATTCAAGATTTTATGGATTTTGGGTTTTGTGTGGCCCTTTTTTCTCCCTAGGATCTACTAGTTTGTGATACTGAGAGAGGGGGTGAATCAGTATCACCATAATTCGTAATTCACAGGTAAGTAAACAACTTCAACCTCTTCTTAAAAGCGAACTCTTTCTCAGACTCGACTAAGGTAGATCTATTGCTACCTACTAATCACAATAGTCCCCAAAGTCACCTTGCCTAATAGACAATTCGGATGTTCTTGTTTAGGTCTTCGTTAGGTTATGGCTTGGCTGATACTTTCGCTGCGTTCACAACTCAATTCAAAACACAGAACATAAAGCAAATTAAGGACATACGAGATTTACGTGGTTCCGTCAACGTGACAATGGAAAGGCTGCTCCCTTACCGAGACTATCCACTATACTTAAGAATTCCAATTACAATGGATGTCTTAATCCTCTGCTCTTTTCACTATTGCAATTACTAAGCAAGTATAATACAAAGAGTGTCATTTACTGTGTCTACCCTTCTTCTAGCTTGTCTTGCCTCTGTTGAATTGAAAGGCTGCTCCACTGCCGCTTAGATCTTCGTCGCAATGCTCTCTAACCTCTCTTGAAGAAATCTGGAAATACGTTGAGTTCTTTTAATACTTCGCCGAATTCCTTCTCTACGTTGTTTCACACAGCTTCTGCTTTCACCATCTCACGGTCTCACCCATCTCCTATTTCACGATCTCACTATCTCACGGCTCGCCTCACATACGTTTCTAGTTTGCCCTTGTCCGTTTCACACCTCCTTTGGTCGTATCAAATTTTCTCCCTTTTTTGCAGTCACTATTCATCGGCTGTCCACCCCTGTCCGTTTCTGGTTTTCTTCCAGCCAGTGGTCTATTTTTCTTCGTCCACCCCTGTTCTACTGTCGGCTCTTTCTTTTTCCGTCTTTGGTTTTCTCTCTTTCAGCTGGTTTTCTCTCCTTTGCTATGTCATCCATTTGTCTCACGCCATCACAGATCTGTTGTCTGCTCTTCCGGTGGTGTCTCTCTCTTCGTTCATTTCACAGTTCTCTCCTTACCGTGTTGTTCGTTTGTCGTCCACCCCGATTTTGGCCGTATCGGGTTTTTCTCTCCTTTCCCTGTTTGCCCATTGGGTTTGTCTCTCCTTCTGCCGGTGGTGCTCTGATTTACTCAATTTTCTTTTTCTCTTCTTCTTCTGATGACAACTACACTGATTTGCTCCATTTGCCAATTGCTTCTTTTCTATTTTGCCGTCCCCTGTTCTGTTGTTCTCTTGCTGTCTGTGTGCTTTGGTTGTATATTGTGTTTTTCTGTTTTCTTTATTTGGCCATCCACACACTTTTGTGTTTTGTCGTGTATTCAATTGTGTTGGCCTTTATATACTCCTCCATGAAACCCTAATAGGGCGAATTTACTATCTTGCCCTTCCACGTAACTTTTACGTTCTTGCCCCTCTATTTGGCTTTTACCTTCTTGCCCTTCAATGTGACTTTACTTTCTTGCACACTTAAACCTAGTTGACAATAATTACAACCTATACAAGGCTGTGGAAACAACAATCTCCCCCTTTGTAATTGTTGGCAACACTCATAACAAAAGCCACTATGCAGCAATTTCAACTCCCCTTAGATATGCACTCCCCTTTTCTTAACAGCTCCCCCTGCACTGTTGCTTCTCTCCCCTTTTGCCAACCAATTACAAATTTGAAAAAGTCGTAAAGTAGAGATGGAGGATTCATCTGAACTTCAGGCTTGAGGAGGCATTTGCACAGATAGACTCAATCTGTGCTTTTCAAACAGCTATATGGACAAAGGTTTAGTTAGAATATCTGAAATTTGATCCTTAGTGCCAACATACTCCAACTAAATTGTACACTGTTCCACTTGATCTTTGATGAAGTGATACCATATGTCAATATGCTTGCTCCTCAAATGTTGAACCAGATTCTTGTTGAGATCAATAGCGCTTTGATTATCACAAAGTACACTTATTGGTAACTTCACTTCAACACCCAAGTCTACCAATTGTCTTAGCATCCATATCACCTTTGTACATGCTGCACAAGCAGCCATATACTCAACCTCAGCTATGCTCAAAGCAACACTGTTTTGCTTTCTACTTAACCATGCAACACACTTTGAACCCAAGTAGAAGCTGCAACCGCTAATTGATTTTTTATCATCTATACTTCCTGCCCAGTCTGCGTCAGTGTATGCTTGTAGTTTAACAAAATCCATGGTTGGATACCACAAACCCATTTCCAGTGTTCCTTTGAGGTACCTTAGGATTCTTTTCACTGCCAACACATGAGACTCCTTAGGATCAACTTGGAATCTGTTGGCAGCGCACACAACTTGCATAAGATCAGGCCTTGATGCTGTAAGGTACAAAAGGCTCCCTATCATCTTCCTGTACTCTGTAGGGCTTGTACTCCTTCCCTCCTGATCTTTTGTTAACATACAGCCCACTGTCATAGGGGTACTGACAAGTCTGCTATCCTTCATGCCAAAACTTTTCAGCATCTCTTTGGCATATTTCGTCTGAGAAACAAAGACACCTTCTTCATATTACTTTATCTGTAACCCAAGAAAGTATGTTATTTCTCCAATCAATGACATCTCAAATTCCTCATTCATCTTCTGTGCAAAATCTTAGCATAGCTCAGAGTGATCCCCTCCAAAGATGATGTCATCTACATATACTATGGTTATCAACTGGCCTTTCTTTGAGTTGAACACATACAAGTTATTATCAACCGTTCCTCTTTTGAAGTTCAACCTTCTCAAATACGCATCCAGCCTACTGTACCATGCTCTTAGAGCTTGCTTAAGACCATACAAGGCTTTCCTCAGCTTGCACACATATGTCTCATCCTCACTGATTTGTACTCCATCGGGTTGTTCAATATACACTTCTTTTTTTAGGGGCCCATTTAGAAAGGCAGATTTCACATCCATCTGATAGACTTTATACCTTTTGTGTGCTGTTAAAGCTAAGAACATTCTGATAGTTTCTAACCTTGCTACTGGTGTAAAAGTTTCATTAACATCTACCCCTTCTATCTGAGTATAGCCCTTGCAAACCAGCCTGGCCTTGTTCCTTACCACCTTGCCATCTTCATTGTGTTTATTCCTAAACACCCATTTTGTTCCTATGACATTCTTATTAATGGGTCTTGGAACCAGCTCCCATGTATCATTCTTCTCAATTTGATCCAGCTCCTCATTGATAGCATTAACCCAGGCTTTGTCTTGAATAGCCTCTTCAACAAATTTAGGTTCAACTTGTGAAAGTAAAGCAGTAGCTCCCACAATTCTTCTTCTTATTGTAACTCCTGCTGATGGGTCACCTATGATCTGATTTTTTTGATGAGCATTGGTCCATGTTTTCTTTGTCCTTCTTCCTTGCACCGTCTTAGTTGCAAGAGGATCTCTTTCTTCATCTTCAGACTCACTCTTCTCTGAGTCTGAACTTACTTCTTGTTCCTTTTCTTTAGGTTGGTCTGATTCTTCATCTACATTGAAGTCATCTTCTTCATTGTCCTCAGCTTCTCCATTCTGCATTGTTTTCCAGTTCTCATCTATTCTCACATCACTAGAAGTGATCACTTTTCCCAGCTTATGCAGGAAAACTCTGTAACCTTTTGTCTTTTCTAAGTATCCCACAAAGATGCCTTCATCAGACCTAACATTGAATTTTCCCAAGTTTTGCTCCTTGTTCCTCACAAAACACGGGTTACCAAAGATTTTGAGATACTTGGCTGTTGTCTTTTTCCCACTACATAGCTCATATGGAATCTTATCAGTATTGGGCCTTAATAATACTCTGTTTAGTAGATGCACGGTTGTAAATGTTGCTTCTGTCCAAAATCTTGTGTAAAGCTTGGATTCCAACAGTAGAGTTCTCGTCATTTCAACCACAGCTCTATTTTTCCTATCTACCACTCCGTTCTGTTGAGGTGTTCTTGCTGCTGCCATTTGATGATGAATTTCATGCTTCTCAAGATAATCTTCAAAAGCTTTCTTTGTAAATTCAGTGCCTTGATCTGACCTCAATACTTTGATCTTCCTTCCACTCTCATTTTTAGCCAATCTTCTGTATCTCTTGAAGCAATTCAAAACTTCTAACTTGTGTTTGAGGTACATGAGGTAGGTCCTTCTCGAATAATCATCAACAAACAAAATAAAGTACCTCTCAGCTTTCAACCCTTTTGTCCTCATCGATCTACACAAATCAGTATGCACAATGTCAAGCACTGTTTTAGAACTGAACTCTTTGGTCTCGTACTACTTTTTGGCATGTTTTCCTTTAGAGCATGCTGAGCAAACATACTTTCCCTCTCTCCTAAGGTTGAGAATGTCTCTGATTGCATGAGTAGTGGTCAACTTCCTCATGTTCTTCTATGATAAGTGTCCTAGCCTCCTATGCTAGAGTTGATTTTATTCTTTTTTGGTGAGTAAACAGCTGCTTGTCTTATCCTCATCAATCACATATAAATTTCCAGCTGTTCTCTTCCCGGCTGCAACAGTATTGCCTTCTTTACTCTTTACTTGGCAACCTGTTTTTGTAAATATCACTTTGTGGTCGTCGTTGCATAGTTGGCTGACAGATGCTAGATTATATCTGAGTCCTTCAACGTGCAGAACATCTTTCAGCTTTCCTTTTCCAATATTCACTGACCCCTGACCACTAATGTTGAGTGAATCATCATTGTCAAACTTGACTCTGCCTTCTCTTGATTTGTTTAACTTAAATAATTTACTCTAATCTCCTGTCATGTGTGAAGTGCATCCACTATCAAGGATCCACTGCTTATCCTTGTAATCAGCCTTTAGTGCAATTTCAGCTATATTAGCCACCTCCCTTTTTGCTCTATATTCCTTCTTTTAAACTGGCTGGAAGATAACTTTCTCCTTTTTCTCAACTTTGACTACACCACTTATTTTCACTGTGCCATTGAGTACCTTCTCTTGCTCAGGGAGAAGTGTCATGCATCTCTTGGCATTATGGCCATCCTGCCCGCACCTTTCACACTGTTCCAAGTCTGCCAATATAGCAAACTTGTTCTTTGAAACCATTGGTTTGGGCTTCCACCAACACTCCTTGTCAATATGTCCTTACCTTTTACAGTATATGCAAGAACTCACAACAAGTGTTCTCCTCTGAATTTTGTATTGTCTCCCCCTATATGCAGCATCGTATCTTCTCAAGTTGGAGACATATACTGGCCTTCTCCACCAGCAGTTACTCACCTTATGACCCCAAACTCCACAATAAAGGCAATGACCATAAAACTACCTCTTTTTGGGTCTGATCACAGCTTGTCTTCTTCTGTTCATCACTTGCTATGTAGGCAAAGTAACTGGCTTCTTTGCTTGTATGACTTTCATTTGAGTCACCTTATTCTCCTTCTTTTGTTCAGCCGTTGCCCTTGGCTGGCTGACTTTCTTTTCTTCCTAAGACATAACAACTATGGGCTGCTGCTCTTTAACCACATACATCCTTTTTGGCCCTGGCTTTAGTTTGATAACTGTCTTCTCTTCTTCAGTTATCTTCACCTGAGTCACAACCTTCTCTTTCAACTTCTGTGGCAAAGTCTCATTCTCTTTAGGCAATGCAGCATTAGATTGCTGCACTTTTTCTTCATTCTCCTTTTCTCTTGCAGAACTTGTTTCTCCTATCATTTCAAGCTTCTGCACATTCTCTTCACTCCTTTTGAGTTGTTGTTAAAGTTTCAGCAACTCTATCTCCATTTCTTCAATTGTTAAAGTCCTTAAGCCAAGCTCTACTGTAAGGTCTTCACATATTTTGATCTGTTCTTCAAATCTTCTCTTCAAGTCAATATGTTCAGCCCTTATTTCATCCTTTTGACTTTCAGCTTCCTCAGACTTTGCTTCAACTTGTTATATATGGGCTCCAACCTTCTTATGGTTCTGCCCCTTCTGATTATCTCCTTTAAAGCTACTTCTAACTTAGCTTCAAGATCTGGTTCTTCTTCATCAACCTTCTCTTCCTCTTCAGAGGTTAAACTACCACCGTGAGCTGATGCCATAAAGGCCTGCTCATCTGATGATTCTTCATCTTCCTCCTCATAAGCTTCTTTTATTTGACTCACATAACTCTTGAATGAGCCTCTCTTCTTCTTCTGTGGGTTGGCAGTCTTCTTACTGGACTTCTTTGATTTGAGTGATGATCTTCTCCATTTTGAATTCGGCTCATCATCACCATCCTTATCTTCATCATCAAGTTTCACTTTGTACTGAGAAGCAAAGTGTCCAATCTGCCCACAATGATAACATCTCAAGGATAACTGTCCTTTTCTCTTCTTAGACCCCCTTTTGAATTTCCTTGTAAAGTAAGCCAATACTTCACCTTCACTTTCTTCCTCATCATCATCATCATCATCCTCACTGGATGATTCTTCCTCTTCTTTTATCTTCAAGTGCTTCATAGCTTTGAAAGCTACCTCCTTTGATATCTTCGTTATTGCAGAGCTTTCAGCTAACTTTATCCTCATTTCATATGCAATAAGATTGCACTGAAGATCATGCAGAGACATAAAATTGAGATCTCTACTCTCCTCTATGGCTATTACCTTTGAGGCAAACCTCTCCGGCAGAATTCTCAGAATTTTCTTCACAATCAATGAGTCCTTCTTGTTCTTTCCATAACTTCTCAGGTCGTTTACAACGTCAATAACCCTAATGAAGAACTTTTGAACTGTTTCATTCTTCTGCATTCTGAGAGATTCATATCTCTCCTTGAACACTTGAAGCTTAGCCTCATCCATTCTGCCATCACCTTCATAGACTTTCTACAATCTGTCCCATATCTCCTTGGCAGATTTGCAGTCCATAACTTTAGCATACTCAGCATCTGTCAATGCTGAAATGATGACATTTGAGGCCTTCCCATTTATCTCAAACTGCCTTAATTCCTCTGAGGTTGGGTCTTTACCTTCTTCCGGAGCCACAAAACCCTCCTGTACGCATTTCACCACGTTCATGCCCATGGTTGCAAATACCACTTGCATTCTTGCTCTCCACATATGGTAGTTGGTTCTATTGAAGATTGGAACCTTCTTGCTATAAGTAGTGCTGGTGCTAGTACCGACTTCCATTTCTCAGTATGCTGAACAAGTCAAACTTCTAGATCCCTTCAAACTAATACACCAAGCTGTTAAGCTTCAAACTGGTGAACCAATGCTCTGATACCAATTGAAGTTCCCAACTTTCCCTAAGATTTACTAGTTTGTGATACTAAGAGGGGGGGTGAATCAGTATCACCACAATTCGCAATTCGCAGGTAAGTGAACAACTTCAACCTCTTCTTAAAAGCGAACTCTTTCTCAAATTCGACTAAGGTAGATCTATTGCTACCTACTAATCACAATAGTCCCCAAAGTCACCTTTCAGACACCTTGCCTAATAGACAATTCGGATGTTCTTGTTTAGGTCTTCATTAGGTTATAAGTTGGCTAATACTTTAGCTGTGTTCACAACTCAATTCAAAACACAGAACGTAAAGCAAATTAAGGACACACGAGATTTACATGGTTTCGTCAACGTGACGTACATCCACGGTGGTAGGGACTCTCCCTTACCGAGACTATCCATTATACTTGAGAATTCCAGTTACAATGGATGTCTTAATCCTCTGCTCCTTTCACTATTGCAATTACTAAGCAAGTACAATACAAAGAGTGTCACTTACTATGTCTACCCTTCTTCTAACTTGTCTTGCCTCTGTTGAATTGAAAGGCTGCTCCACTGCCGTTTAGAAGTTCACTACAACACTCTCTAACCTCTCTTGAAGAAATCTGAAAATACATTGAGTTCTTTCAATGCTTCACCGAATTCCTTCTCTATGTTGTTTCATACAGCTCCTACTTTCACCGTCTCACGGTCTCACCCATCTCCTATTTCATGATCTCACTGTCTCACGGCTCGCCTCACGTACGTTTCTGGTTTGCCCTTGTCCGTTTCACACCTCCTTTGGTCGTATCAAATTTTCTCCCTTTTCTGCCGGTCACTGTTCATCGGCTGTCCACCCTTGTCCGTTTTTGGTTTTCTTTTGACTGGTGGTCTGTTTTTCTTCGTCCACCCCTATTCTGCCATCAGCTCTTTCTTTTTCCGTCTCTAGTTTTCTCTCTTTTAGCTGGTTTTCTCTCCTTTGCCGTGTGATCCGTTTGTCTCACGCCGTCACAGATCTGCTGTCTACTCTTCCGATGGTGTCTCTCTCTTCGTTCGTTTCACGGTTCTCTCCTTACCGTTTTGTTTGTTTATTATCCACCCTGATTTTAGCCGTATCGGGTTTTTCTCTCTTTCCCTTGTTTGGCCGTTAGGTTTCTCTCTCCTTCTGCCGGTGGTGCTCCGATTTACTCAATTTTCTTTTTCTCTTCTTTTTCCAACAACGGCTACACCAATTTGCTTAATTTGCCAACTGCTTATTTTCTATTTTGCCATCTCCTATTCTGCCGTTCTCTCGCCATTGATGTGCTTCAGCCGTATGTTGTATTTTTTTGTTTTCTCTATTTGGCTGTCCACACACTTTTGTATTTTGCTGTGTATTCAATTGTGTTGGCCTTTATATACTCCTCCATGAAACCTTAATAAGGCTAATTTACTATCTTGCCCTTCCACGTAGCTTTTACATTCTTGCCCCTCCATGTGTCTTTTACCTTCTTGCCCTTCCATATGGCTTTACTTTCTTGAACACTTAGACCTAGTTGACAACAATTACAATCTATACAAGGCTGTGGGAACAACAGTGTGGCCTTTTTTTCAATAATTTAGGTAGGCTGGGCCTTTTTAGGTTATGTGAGTTTTATATTGGGTCTTATTTCCTTGGACCACTACTAACCCAAGTTTTAAGGTATAGTTAGCCTAACGTTTTATTAGTCCTTGATTTTCAAAAAGGACTAGACTTTTATAGAATCAAGGCTTTACGGGTTTTGGTAAAGGATTATCCTTAGTTTATTTGGCTAAGAATTTTGTGGGGTTTTAGAAGAGTCTTTCTCAAACTATATTTTTAATCTAAGTTTTGGGTTTTTGGGAGAAGTCATGTCACTTTTCTTTTCTTTTTTTACAAAAGGAATATAGAGTTTATTCTTCCATGTAACTTTCATTTCCTATTACAGCTTCAAGGTTGTAATAGTCCTCATTTTTTGGCGTAAGGTCTCCTTCTTATGGATCAGATCCTTCTAGGTCTGCATGGTCTAGGATTCCTTCCATTAACGTCTCTGGTTTTCCCATTTCTTCTTTAAATTTATTGTGCTTCGTGTAAGATGTAGGTGGATGTAGGAGAAACCAATTTTCACAAAAATACTTTGAATGTTGTCCTATGTATAGAGATTGTATTTCGGCTAATCATTGCAGTAATACTATCAATTATTGATGTAGACTCTGGCAATTTCGATATGTTCAAATAATGTGACAGCTATTTCCTATTCCACTCCCTATGTTTGACGTAGAAATGATGTTAAGCCAATATAAGAGTGCCTCTAATCATTTTTGGAGGAGTTAATTAGGCGTTAAAAGGTACTCCAATTTCTGGTCTTTGGCTTATTAGGTTTAATCCTATAACTGCCAATTTCCTTCCAAACGTTTCAGTGTGTTGGATTTCTAGGAAAAGAATTTCACATAGAAACCCATAATCCAATAGCGTTTGAATAGAAATTGTTAGCATTAGCTGTGTAGACTTGATCCTTCCCATATGCATATGTACTTTAAGGATGCTAAAAAGAAGTTGACAAGCACAATAGTTTTGATCAAAACCAATCTTGCATTTATTTGTGCATATCCTTAAAGCATTATAGAGGCAATGTGTGGAGACTGTTATTCTTGGTACTGAGATTTTACCAATCATGATGCTTCTAAGAAATTGCTAGATCTCCTATATTCTGTTGTTAAACTGTTGATGCTGAAGATGGTATATCATGTCTTAAATCTCCTGTAGGATTTTTTCAAGATATATTTTTCCGAAGAAAAATACCCTTAGAACAATGCTTTAAAAGGAATATGAAAATTTTAGATATGAAGTGGCCAAGTCTTTTACCAGCCTTTTATGTGGTGGAAATGTAATGCTTGGCTAGATTTCGCTCATCTTTCCTTTTCTCTTGTCAGACTTATGTAATGGAAATGTTATGGATTGTCAACTACTCTCTGCATCACCTAATCTCTCTTAGAGATTTTTTATTTTTATGCTACGGACGTATAATATCTACTTAGCTATTTCTAATTTTTCCATTATTTTTCTAAAATGTCGCATATAAGTTGTACAGTGATTGCAAAAACATAAATCCTACAAAAGGTGTTTTGAAGAAAGATGCTCAGCCATGACATTGCAAACCTTGATTGATGCGGAAAACAATTCTCATCATTGATCTTTTTGGGTTTGGTTCTAAATTGCATCAATGAATGCTTCATCACACTGATCAAGATTTTATAGAGGCCAAGGATGGAATTTTTATTTGTGGCCCGTTGGCAGAATTGCCAAAGCAATGTTTTCAACTCTACATAGGAAGTCCAATTAGGATTTACTGGTGCCTTATCCATCTGTAAAATGAAAAGTTAACTAAACGTATATGTTAATAAACAAAGATGTTAGATGTAGACTAAGATATCCTATTTTTATATGATAATATCTTTATGTATTTGGATTAAGGTCCACATCCATGTCAATGTCTATAAATGCAGGTTCTTCAAACTCTGAATTGCAAGCAAGATTTGTAAGAAGATAGATTAATACATAAATAAAATATATACGAGTATAATAATCTAATTTAATCCAAGGAATCGCTTAAGGAGGTACTCCTATAATATTTTCTTGAAATTTGTTAGCTTAGAAGGAAATATTGTATAAAGCTCATTGATAAGATTTTATTTTTCAACATGATCAGAAAAATCAATATTAAAAATAAACTACAAATTTTTCAATGGTCATTATAAACATAAGTAGAATATTCCACAGATAAATACAACAAAGGAGATAACATAAACTTGAAAAGAAAGTACAACAGAATATCTCTAAAAATAAGTGAAGATAACGAAATAGGTGAAGGGTCTTTTTTTTTTTTTAATAAAGACATAAACATATACTAGTGAACATAGATTGAAGTAAAAAAATAAAATTAAAAGGTAAAATATAATAAGTGAATACAAAATCAAGACACAAAAGTCATACAATTTCTTCTCACAAAACACCCTGAAAACCTTTGAACCTAATGAACCAAAAGAATTTCAAAACCTTGAAAACATAGAAAAAAATCCCAAAAGATTTTTTTATTTACCCTTGAACAGGTAACTTTGAGGAAATACTAAATAAAAATTTCTATTGTTTTTTCTGATGATTTTAAAATTGATACTATTGCTCTTTTTAACATTGGTACAGATTTAAATTGCATTAAATAGAACATAGTACCAAAAAGGTTTCAAGAAAAAACAAATGAAAATTTGTCTGCTACCAAAAATTCCAAAATGGTAATTTCTAGCAAAATTTCAAAATCGAAAATAGTTTTGTTCTTGTTGAAAATATGATCATATTATCATTCTAAGAACTCCCTTCATAGATTTAATAACTCCTTATTTTGTCAATTATTATAAAATTTCTTTTAAAACAAAATCACAAAAACTTGTTTTTCCATTTTTAGAAAAAACAAAAATAAGAAATTTTAATTTCATAAAAGCTTATTCAGTTTATAAGAATAAGATCCATAGTCTGATATTTTCAAAACATTTTCAACTTTTTAAACTCCAAAACTAATTATCTTTAAAGAAAATTAAAAAAGAATTACAAAATCCTTTTCTTCAAAAAAGAATTGAAAATTTCAAAAATCTTTTACAAACTGAACTCTGTTCAGATTTACCAAATGCTTTTTGAAATAGGAAACAAAACATGATTAACCTATCCTATGAACTAAATTTTAGTGAAAACCAAATTCTCATAAAAGCACACCCTATTCAAATGTCTGTAAAATTAGAATAACATTATAGAAATGAAATTAAGGATTTAGAATCCAAAGGACTAATCTCAAAGTCTTGTTCTCCACAATCTTGTGCTACATTTTACATCAACAAGAATTTTAAGATTAAACAAAGAATGCCCAAATTAGTTATTAACTATAAACCCTTGAACAATGCCCTCAAATGGATTAGGTATCCTATGCCTAACAAAAGGACTTCTTACAAAAATTGCATTCAATATGCATTTTCTCAAAATTAGACACGAAATTGGGATTTTAGCAAATTCAAATTCATTTTAAAAACTATTATAAAACTATATATACCATTCTATTTAGACAATACCAATAGAATGTCATGCCCTTTGGTTTGAAAAATGCTCCTTTTAAATTTCAAAGAACCATGAATGACATTTTTCATCCTCATTCAGAATTTTGCATCACTTACATTGATGATATTTTGATTTTCTCAAGATCAATTGAAAAGCATTTTAAAAATTTGCATAAATTCTTTTCAATTACCAAGAAAAATAATATTATGGTCTCCCAATTAAAGATCTCTTTATTCCAAACAAAAATTCGTTTCCTTGATCATTATATCACCCAAGGAACCATCACTCCCATTGAAAGGTCTTTAGCCTTCTTTGAAAAATTTCTAGATAAAATCACAAATAAAACCCAGCTTCAATGATTCCTCAGAGTATCCCAAATTTCTTGATTTTATCCTAAATATTCAAAACCTCATAAAGCCCTTACATGATAGGCTTAGGAAAAATCCTAGTCCTTGGATAGAAAATCACTCTATTATTGTTTAGCAGGTAAAATCCTTGGTCAAAAAAATCCCTTATCTTTAAATTGCAAGCCCCTCTCTTTAAAAAATTGTTAAAACTAATACCTCTGAAATAGGTTATGGCAGTATTCTGAAGCAGATACAAGATAATGATGAAAGAATTGTCTAATTCACTTTTAGACATTGAAATGATTCCCAAAAAAATTATTCCACAATTAAAAAGGAAATTTTTTCGATTATCATGTGCATTAAAAAATTCTAGAGCGATTTACTCAATAAGAAGTTCATACTTTGGATTGATTGTAAAACGGTAAAATAAGTCCTCTAGAAGGATGTTCAAAACTTGACCTCTAAGCAAATCTTTGCTAGATGTCATGCAATATTATCAATCTTTGCTAAATTCATAAAGGGAGAGAAGAACTTAGTTCTTGATTTTTTAACCTAAGAATTCTTGTAAGAAAATCCAAAACCATGCCCCAAAAGAACAAAAGAAAAGCAATCCTAACTTAGAAAGAAGAAGTCCATTCTTCTCCAAAAACTAAGGTTCAGCCTACCTTAAAACCCACAAAACCAAAACCAATAACCCTAAGCCAAATAGCCTCGGCAAAATGCCCAATAACTTTAAAAATGGTTAGAAAACCTTAACTTAGACCCAAAATTGTGCAATGTCGTTCAAGAAGTTTATGCAGAGGTTGAAACCCTCAAAGGTAAAGCTCGAGAACTCATTTCAAAAAGGGAGACAGGCTCTTTTTCAAAATTCCTATCTCAAAATGATTTTGAAAACCTTTCTTTGAAAATCATTTCCTCACAAATACACACAAAACACTCAAAATATTTTGAAAAAAGTGATTTTAAAAATGTTTTACCTATAGAAGAAGGCTTTATCCATGAAAATCCATCAAGGGCCATATTAAATGCTTTTCCCATTGGAAGGGATTATAAACCTTAAAAATACTATATAGCCATCCTTGAAAACACAAAGTCTTCTAAATTTAAACACTTCCCTTAAAATGAAAACCCTGCAGAACCCGGATATTTAATCAATCAAATCCAAAAATCCTTAACCCATCAGACTAAGGATAAGCCTTCACAAAACCTAAACTATTCCCAACCAATTTCAAAACCAAGTATAACCATTACTTGTTCTTTAATTATTGGGATTACCAACAAGCATAGTTTAATACTTTCATCATCCAAAATGAAAAAATAGGCATTATTGGCTATTTTATTTCAACATAAAGAATGATTATTTAAAAACACCTAACTGGTTTAAGCAATGGTGGCAATACTTCATATCCACTCCTAAACTCTTAAGGGAACAAGTAAGGGAAGGGTACGAATTATTCAAAACTAGTTATGAACTTACAAAGGATGAATCACAATTCTCTCCTTTATTCTAGTTCCATGTAAAATTCTTTTTACTATAGGTATTATCCTGGTATTATGAATTCCACACTCAAAAAGATACTCTTGTGGTAATAAGAAAATTCAAAGTAAAATGGTGGGATGCCTTTAGAAATTCAAAAAATCTCACCAAGGAAGCTATATAAAAATGGTTGAAGAAGAACCAAAAAGTCCACCTACTAGACCCAATCCTTGCAAAAGTCAATATATTATTCTTAGCCCAGATGTCCCATGCAATAGCAAGGCTAGCCCAAGCCCAAACTGAAGAAGAATACTTTACAATAATGAAATAAATATTGCAATCCAAAACCTTTTTAAAAGGAACTTTAGCCTAAGTTACCCAAGCCCAAGGTTCAAGCACATATAGAGATGAAAATTCAACAGATGTGCTTCAAGAAAACTGTTGTTCCCACAACTTTGCATAGGTTACAATTGTTGTTAACTAGATTTAAGTATGCAAGTAGAAGTGGCTCATATCTCAGGATTTACAGGATAAGACTAGCATGTCAAATAACCTCGTAAAGTGATCTCCTTGGAGTGAACTTGTAGAGGGAATTTAGCATTGCTTAAGTCTTAGTGTGACATAGCATTGCTTGAGAAAAATAAATTAAGGAGGATAATGCTGAATTTTGAATGGAATAGTAATATGAAGCCACATGGAGGGGCAAGAAAGGAAATCCGTCATAGCTCAAGTAAGCCTTACTAGGGTTTTCATAGAAGGCAGTATATAAACCAAGACTTATCTCTTTTTAGGGCAGCACACACACACTAGAAAAAGGGGACATGGATACAAACCAGAAAAAGGAGAAACGAGACACCAATGAGACCAGAAACGTTGGAGATACAGACCAGAGCACACTGGAAGATCAGAATCCGTGAGACCAAAAAAGGGTGACCACCGTAAGATAAAGAAACATGTTAAAGCAGACCAAAAAGAGAGGACGTGAGACCTAGAGAAGGTGAGACGTTAGAGCAGACCAGACCTGGAAACCGTGAGACGTGAAAGCAGATTAAGACCAAGGAAGATGTGAGACCAGTGAAGCGTGCAACGGGTGAGACTAGACTAGAACGTGAGACCAAGTGAGACTTGGAAACATGAGACCAGGTGAGACCAAACCAAACCAGAATGTGAGACCAGGTAAGACCAGACCAGAATAGAATGTGAGACTAGGTGAGACCAGACCAGACCAGAACGTGAGACCAGGTAAGACCTGGAAACGTGAGACCAGGTAAGACCTGGAAACGTGAGACCAAGTGAGACCAGACCTGACCAGAACAGTGAGACCAGGTGAGACCTGGAAACGTGAGACTAAGTGAGACCAGACCAGACCAAAAACGTGGGAGACGAGAAAAGGGTGAAACAACGTAAGATCAGGTGAGGCGTAAGACTAGGTGAGACGTGAGACCAAGTGAGACGTGAGACCAGAAAAGGGTGAAACGTGTGACATTAGAACACACCGTGAGAACCAAAATTGGTAAGACCAGAAAAGGGTGAAATGGTGAGACAATGAGACAATAAGACCAGGAGACGGGTGAGACCGTGAGACAGTGAGACCAAGAGTTGTGTGAGATAACCTAGAGAAGAAATTCGGTGAAGTATTTGAGAGAACTCAACGAATTTTTCAGATTTCTTTAAGAGAGGTTAGAGAGTATTTTGGTGATCTGCCAAGTGGTAATGAAGCAGCCTATTCAAATCAAATAGAGGCAACACAAGCTAGAAGAAGGGTAGACACAGCAAGTGACACTCTTTGTATTATGATTGCTTTGTATTTGCAATAGTGAAAGGAGTAAAAGATTAAGACATCCATTGTAATCATAGGAAATACCACACTGGTGTTCTCAAGTATAGTGGATTGTCTTAGTAGAGGAAGAAACTTTACCACCGTGGAGTACGTCACATTGACGGAACCATATAAATCTCTCGTGTCCTTACTTTGAATTTACATTCTGTGTTTTGAATTGAGTTATGAACACAGCTAAAGAATCATTAAACCCATAACCTAAAAGAGGACCTAGTCAAGAACAACCGATTCATCTAATAGTAAGGTGTCTGAAAGGTAACTTTGGGGATTATTGTGATCAGTAGGTAATAATAGATCTACCTTAGTTGAATTTGGGAAAGAGTTCAATTTTGACTTAAATTATCAAAGGTTTTTTTTTAAGGGGTGTGATACTAATTTACCCTCCTCTCAATATCATAGACTAGTAGATCCTAGGGTAAAGTTGGGAACTTCAATTGGTATTAAAGCACAGGTTCACCAGTTTGAAGCTTAACCGCTTGGTCTACTAGTTTGAAGGGTTTCAGAAGTTTTAACTTGTTCAGCATACTGAGAAATAGATGCCAGTACCAGCACCAGCACTACTTACAGCAAGAAGGTTTCAATCTTCAATGGAACCAACTACCATATGTGGAGAGCGAGAATGCAGGTGGTATTTGCAACCATGGGCATAAACGTGGTGAAATCTGTACAGGAAGGTTTTGAGCCTCCAAAAGAAGGTAAAGATCCAACCCCAGAGGAATTAACGCAGTTTGAGATCAATGGGAAGGCCTCAAATGTCATTATTTCAGCATTAACAAATGCGGAATATGCTAAAGTTATGGATTGCAAATCTGCTAAAGATATATGGGACAGATTGTAGAAGGTCTATGAAGGTGATGGCAGAATGAAGGAGGCCAAGCTTCAAGTTTTTAAGAAGAGATATGAATCCCTCAGAATGCAGAAGAATGAAATAGTCCAAGAGTTCTTCACCAGGGTTATTGATGTTGTAAACAACCTTAGAAGTCATGGGAAGAACAATAAGGACTCATCTATTGTTAAGAAAATTTTGAGAATTCTGCCTGAGAGGTTTGCCTCAAAGGTGGCAGCCATAGAGGAGAGTAGATATCTCAATTCTATGTCACTGCATGATCTCCAATGCAATCTCATTGCATATGAGATGAGAATAAAGTCAACTGAAAGCTCCTCAACATCAAAGCTATCAAAGGAGGCAGCTTTCAAAGCTGTGAGACACTTAAAGATAAGAGAAGAGGAAGAATCATCCGATGAGGATAATGATGATAATGAGGAAGAAAATGAAGGTAAAGTGTTGGCTTACTTCACAAGGAAATTCAAAAAGAGGCCTAAGAAGGGAAAAGGACAGTTGTTCTTGAGATGTTATCGCTATAGGTAGGCTGGACACTTTGATTCTCAGTGCAAAGTGAAATTTGATGATGAAGATGAGGATGGTGATGATGAGCAAAATTCAAAATGGAGAAGACCATCATTCAAGTCAAAGAAGTCCAGCAAGAAGACTGCTAACCCATAGAAGAAGAAGAGAGGCTCATTCAAGAGTTATATGAGCCAGACAAAAGAAGTCGATGAGGAGGATGATGTAGACTCATCAGATGAGCATGCCTTTATGGCATCAGCTCGATGTGGTAGTTCAACCTCTGAAGAGGAAAAGGAGATTGATGAAGAAGAACCAGATCTTGAAGCTGAGTTAGAAGCAGCTTCAAAGGAGATAATCATAAGGGGCAGAACCATAAGAAGGTTGGAGGCCCATATAAAACAAGTTGAAGCAAAGATTGAGGAAGCACAAAGTCAAAAGGATGAAATAAGGGCTGAACATATTGATTTGAAGAAAAGATTTGAAGAACAGATCAAAATATGTGAAGACCTTACTATGAAGCTTGGCTCAAGGACTTCAACAACTCAAAAAGAGTGAAGAAAACTTATAGAAGCTTGAAGTGGTAGGAGAAACAAGCTCTACAAGAGAAAACAAGAATGAAGAGAAAGTGCAGCAATCTAAAGTTTCATTACCTAAAGAGAATGAGACTTTGCCACAAAAGTTGAAAGAGAAAGTTGTGACTCAGGAGAAGATAATTGAAGAAGAGAAGATAGTTATCAAACCAAAGCTAGGGCCAAAAATGATGTATGTGGTTAAAAAGCAGCAACCCATGGCTATTACGTCTCAGAAAGAAAAGACTGATTAGCCAGGAATAGTGAAGGGAAAATAAAAAAGATTTGAAGAAGCAACCTAGGGTTGCAAACAAAATTGAAGAAAAGAAAGTCAGTTAGCCATGGGCAGTGGCTGAACAAAAAAAGGAGAAAAAGGTGGCTGAAATGAAAGCCACACAAGCAAAGAAGCGAGCAACCTTGCCTACATAGCAAGTAATGAACAAAAGAAAACAAGCTGTGATTAGGCCCAAGAAGAGGCAGTTTCAAGGTTACTATCTTTATTGTGAAGTTTAGGGTCATAAGGCAAGTAAATGCTAATGGAGAAGGCCAGTATATGTCTCCAACTTGAGAAGATACGATGTTGTATACAGGGGGAGACAATACAAAATTCAGAGGAGAACACCTGTCATGAGTTCTTGCACATACTGTAAAAAGCAAGGACACACTGACAAAGAATGTTGGTGGAAGCCCGAACCAATGGTTTCAAAGAACAAGTTTGCTATATTGGCAGATTTGGAACAGTGTGAAAGGTGCGGGCAGGATGGCCATAATGCCAAGAGATGCATGACACTTCTTCTTGAGCAAGAGAAGGCACTCAATGGCACAGTGAAAGCAATTGGTACAGTCAAAGCTGAGAAAAAGGAGAAAGCTATCATCAAGCTAGTTCAAAAGAAGGAATATAAAGCTAAAAAGAGGTGGCTAATATAGCTGAAATTACACTAAAGACTGACTACAAGGATAAGCAGTGGATCCTTAATAGTGGATGCACTTCACACATAACAGGAGACAAGAGTAAATTATCAAAGCTGAACAAGTCAAAAGAAGGCAGAGTCAAGTTTGGCAATGATGATTCACTCAACATCTGTGGTTAAGGGTCTATAAATATTGGAAAAGGAAAGCTAAAAGTTGTTCTGCACATTGAAGGACTCAGATATAATTTAGCATCTATCAACCATCTATGCAATGAAGACCATAAAGTGATATTCACAAAAACAGGTTGCCAAGTAAAGAGTAAAGAAGGCAATACTGCTGTAGCCAGGAAAAGAACAGCTGGAAATTTATATGTGATTGATGAGGACAAGACAAACAGCTGTCTGCTTACAAAAGAAGAAGAAAATCAACTCTAGCATAAGAGGCTGGGACACTTAACACAGAAGAACATGAGGAAGCTGACCACTACTCATGCAATCAGTGACATTATAGACCTCAAGAGAGAGAGGGAGTATGTCTACTCAGCATGCTCTAAAGGAAAACAGGTCAGAAAGCAGTATAAGATCAAAGAGTTCAGTTCTAAAGCAGTGCTTGACATTGTACATACTGATTTGTGTAGGCCGATGAGAACAAAAGGGTTGAATAGTGAGAGGTACTTTATCTTGTTTGTTGATGATTATTCGAAAAGGACCTGCATCATGCACCTCAAACACAAGTTAGAAGTTTTGAAATGCTTTAAGAGATACAGAAGATTGGCTGAAAATAAGAGTGGAAAGAAGATCAAAGTATTGAGGTCAGATCAAGGCACTGAATTTACAAATTGAGCTTTTAAAGATTACCTTAAAAAGCATGGAATTCACCATCAGATGGCAGCAGCAAGAACACCTCAACAAAATGGGGTGGTAGAAAGGAAAAATAGAGCTGTGATTGTAACGGCAAGAACTCTACTGCTGGAATCCAAGCTTCACATAAGATTTTGGACAGAAGAAACATTTATAGTCGTGTACCTACTGAACAGAGTTTTACTAAGGCCCAATACTGATAAGACTCCATATGAGCTATGGAGTGGGAAGAAGACAACAGCCAAGTATCTTAGAATCTTTGGCAGCCCATTTTTTGTGAAGAACAAGGAGCAAAACTTGGGAAAATTCCATGCTAGGTCAAATAAAGGCATCTTTGTGGGATACTCAGTAAAGACAAAAGGTTATAGAGTTTTTCTGCATAAACTGGGAAAAGTGGTCACTTCCAGTGATGTGAGAATAGATGAAAACTGGAAAACAATGCATAATGGAGAAGCTAAGGACAGTGAAGAAGATGACTTCAAGATGGATGAAGAATCAGACTAACATGAAGAAGAGGGACAAAAAGTAAGTTCAGACTTAGAGAAGAGTGAGTCTAAAGATGAAGAAAGAGATTCTCTTGCAACTAAGACTGTGCAAGAGAGAAAGATAAAAAGACATGGACCAGTGCTCATCAAGGAAATTAGATCATAGGTGGCCCATTAGCACAAGTTACAACAAGGAGAAGAATTGTGGGAGCTACTGCTTTACTCTCATAAGTTGAACCTAAATCTGTTGAAGAGGCTGCACAAGACAAAGCCTAGGTCAAAGCTATCAATAAGGAGCTGGATTAAATTGAGAAGAATGAAACATGAAAACTGGTTCCAAGACCCACTAACAAGAATGTCATAGGAACAAAATGGGTGTTTAAAAATAAACACAATGAAGATGGCAAAGTGGTGAGGAACAAGGCTAAGCTGGTTTGCAAAGGCTACACTCAGATAGAAGGAGTAGATGTTGATGAAACTTTTGCACCAGTAGCAAGGTTGGAAACTATCAGAATGTTCTTAACTTTGGCAACACATAAGAGGTATAAAGTTTACCAGATAGATGTGAAATTAGCCTTTCTGAATGGGCTCCTGAAAGAAGAAGTGTATATTGAACAACCTGATGGAGTACAAATCAGTGAGGATGAGACATACATGTGCAAGCTAAAGAAAGCCTTGTATGGCCTTAAACAAGCCCTAAGAGCATGGTACAGTAGGCTGGATGCGTTTTTGAGAAGGTTGAACTTCAAAAGAGGAACAGTTAATAATAACCTATATGTGTTCAACTCAGAGAAAGGCCAACTGATAACCATAGTATATGTAGATGACATCATCTTTGGAGGGGATCACTCTGAGCTATGCCAAGAATTTGCACAGAAGATGAGTGAGGAATTTGAGATGTCATTGATTGGAGAAATGACTTACTTTCTTGAATTACATATAAAATAGTGTGAAGAAGGTATTTTTATTTCTCAGACAAAATATGCCAAAGAGATACTGAAAAAGTTTGGCATAGAGGATAGCAAACCTGTCAGTACCCTTATGACAGTAGGCTGCAAGTTAACAAAAGATCAGGAAGGAAAGAGTACAAGCCCCACAGAATACAGGAAGATGATAGGGAGCCTTCTGTACCTTACAACATCAAGGTCTGATCTCATGCAAGCTGTGTGCATTGCTAGCAGATTCCAAGCTGATCCTAAGGAATCTCATATGTTGGTAGTGAAGATACCTCCAAGGGACACTGGAAATGGGTTTGTGGTATCTTGCAATGGATTATGTAAAACTATGAGCATACACTGATGCAAACTAAGCAAGAAGTACAGATGACAAAAAATCAACCAGTGACTGTAGCTTCTACTTAGGTTCAAAGTGTGTTGCATGGTTAAGTAGAAAGCAAAACAGTGTTGCTTTGAGCACAGTTGAGGCTGAGTACATGGCTACTTGTGCAGCATGTACTCAGGTGATATGGATGCAAAGACAATTGGCAGATTTAAATGTTGAAGTGAAGTTACCAGTGAGTGTACTTTGTGATAATCAAAGTGCAAGTGATCTTAGCAAGAATCCAGTTCAACATTTAAGGAGCAAGCATATTGACATCTGGTATCACTTTATCAAGGATTAAGTGGAAGAGGGCACGATTCAGTTGGAGTATGTCGGCACTAAAGATCAAATTTCAGATATTCTAACTAAACCTCTGTCCACAAAGCTGTTTAAAAAGCACAGAATGAGTCTGTCTGTGCAAATACCTCCTCAAGCCTGAAGTTCAGGTGAATCCTCTATCTCTACTTTGCGGGTTTTTCAAATTTGTAATTGGTTGGCAAAGGGGGAGAGACGCAATAGTGCAGGGGGAGCTGTTAAGGAAGGGGAAGTGCATATTTAGGGGGAGTTGTAATCTATTTGCTTATGGATTATTACTCTAAAAAGATTATTAAGGACTGCTGCATAATGGGTTTTTGTTGTGAGTGTTGCCAATAATTACAAAGAGGGAGATTGTTGTTCCCACAACCTTGCATGGATTGTAATTGTTGTCAACTAAATTTAAGTGTGCAAGTAGAAGTGGCTTATATCTCAGGAATTGCAGGATAAGACTAGCATGTCAAATAACCTCGTAAAGTGATCTCCTTAGAGTGAACTTGTAGAGGGAATTTAGCATTGCTTAAGTCTTAGTGTGACATAGCATTGCTTGAGAAAAATAAATTAAGAAGGAGGATAATGCTGAATTTTGAATGGAATAGTAATATAAATTCACATGGAGGGGCAAGAAAGGAAATCCGTCGTAGCTCAAGTAAGCCCTACTAGGGTTTTTATAGAAGGCAGTATCTAAACCAAGACTTATCTCTTTTTTGGGCAGCACACACACACCAGAAAAAGGGGACACGGATACAGACCAGAAAAGGGAGAAACGAGACACCGGTGAGACCAGAAACGTTGGAGATACAGACTAGAGCACACTGGAAGATCAGAATCCGTAAGACCAAAAAAGGGTGACCATCGTAAGATAGAGAAACACGTTAGAGCAGACCAGAAAGAGAGGACGTGAGACCGGGAG
This sequence comes from Ceriops tagal, assembly GCA_021533255.1. Classification (NCBI taxonomy): domain Eukaryota; kingdom Viridiplantae; phylum Streptophyta; class Magnoliopsida; order Malpighiales; family Rhizophoraceae; genus Ceriops; species Ceriops tagal. The sequence continues at coordinate 4,018,820 of CM038609.1, read as the reverse complement.
AAGGTGAGACGTTAGAGCAAACCAAACCTAGAAACCGTGAGACGTGAAAGCAGATCAGGACCAGGGAAGACCTGAGACCAGCGAAGCATGCAATAGGTGAGACCAGACCAGAACGTAAGACTAGGTGAGACCTAGAAACATAAGACCAGGTGAGACCTGGAAACGTGAGACCAGGTGAGACCAGACCAGACCAGAACGTGAGACCAGGTAAGACTAGACCAGACCAGAATGAGAGACCAGGTGAGACCTGGAAACATGAGACCAGGTAAGACCATACTTGACCAGAACGGTGAGACCAAGTGAGACCTGGAAACGTGAGACCAGACCAGACCAGAACGTGAGACCAGGTAAGACCAGACCTGACCAGAACAGTGAGACCAGGTGAGACCTGGAAATGTGAGACCAGGTGAAACTAGACCAGACCTGAAACACATGAGACCAGACCAGACCTGGAACGGGTGAGACCAGATCAGACTTGGAGCAGGTGAGACCAGGTGAGATCAGAACAGAAACTTGCGACAGTATGCGTAGACCAGAAACATGCGACAGTGAGAGCAAACCAGAAACGTGCGATGGTGAAAAACAGACCAAAAACGTGGGAGACGAGAAAAGGGCGAAACACCATGAGATCAGGTGAGGCGTGAGACCAGGTGAGACATGAGACCAGGTGAGGCGTGAGACCAGAAAAGGGTGAAATGTGTGACATCAGAACACACCGTGAGACCCAAAATTGGTAAGACCAGAAAAGGGTGAAACAGTGAGACAGTGAGACGGTGAGACCAAGAGATAGGTGAGATCGTGAGACGGTGAGACCAGAAGTTGTGTGAGACAACCTAGAGAAGAAATTCGGTGAAGCATTTGAGTGAACTAAATGAATTTTTCATATTTCTTTAAGAGAGGTTAGAAAATGTTTTGGTGATCTTCCAAGCAGTAGTGAAGCAGCCTATTCAAATCAAATAGAAGGCAACACAAGCTAGAAGAAGGGTAGACACAGTAAGTGACACTCTTTGTATTGTGATTGCTTTGTATTTGCAATAGTGAAAGGAGTAGAAGATTAAGACATCCATTGTAATCATAGGGAATACCACACTGGTGTTCTCAAGTACAGTGGATTGTCTCGGTAAAGGAAAAAACTCTACCACCGTGGAGTACATCACATTGACGGAACCACGTAAATCTTTCGTGTCCTTACTTTGAATTCACATTCTGTGTTTTGAATTGAGTTGTGAACACAACTAAAGAATCATCAAACCTATAACCTAAAAGAAGACCTAGTCAAGAACAACCAATTCATCTAATAGGCAAGGTGTCTAAAAGGTAACTTTGGGGACTATTGTGATCAGTAGGTAACAATAGATCTACCTTAGTTGAATCTAGGAAAGAGTTCATTTTTGGCTTAAATTATCAGAGTTTTTTTTTTAAAGGGTGTGATACTGATTCACCCCCCCTCAGAGTATCACAAACTAGTAGATCCTAGGGTGAAGTTAGGAACTTCAACAACGAAGATCATTACTTTGGACTATTCCCTCCTCCCATATAACAAACTAACTTATGGATAATTGGTAAGTTATACTTAAAAGGAAGGATTTAGACTCTGCCAAGATCTCAAGCTCCAAAAACACTTGAAATAGGAACTCAAGCAATCTCACTTTAAGGTAGGTACATTTTGTCAACAATTCAATTTAGGGTTTCCCAAATCTTTTGGAACCTCAAAATCCAAGAAAAATTCCTTTTCTAAACCTCTCAAAACATTTGTAAAACCAAAGTCTCTTTTTACTTAAAGCCAAAGAAAACTCAAAAACCCGACAATAAGAACCTTCTTTCAAAAATCGAAAAGATATTACCTATTATATGTGTAACAAGAAAGGACATATTGAAAATTTTGCAAAGTCACTAAAAAGCTTTAGGATTTGAACTTAAAGGAAGATATACTTCAAAAAATTTAAAACTTACTTATTACTGACTTTGAATCTAAGCTTATAGATAACACAAATAAAGAATCATAACAAATAGATAAACTTCAGACCTTTTCATCTGAAGTTAAGACTAATCCAAAACAGGTAAATATGCTTAATAAGGATAAAAGATTATTACTTGATATTATTAAGCATATTACTCACCCTTCCTTACAAAAAGAATATCTTGAAAAACTTCTGAAAACCTTGAAAACCAACCTAAAACAATTGAACATCCAAACTTTAAAAAGGTTCCTTACAATTTTATTGAAATCCTTTTAAAACAAAAATTGAAAGTTCTGAACCTAACCCTTTAGGAATTCCAAAAAGATATCAAAACCCTAAAAATTGAACTCAAAGAGCTTAAAGAAAACTAAAGAAAGAGAGAGGAAGTCATACAATTTCTTCTTTCAAAACACCATGAAAACTTTAAACCTGATGAACCAAAGAAATCCCAAAACCTTGAAAACATAGAAAAAATCCCAGGAGATTTTTTATTTGCCCTTAAATAGGTAACTTCGAGGAAATACTTGATAAAAATTTATCTTGTTTTTTCTGATGATTTTAAAATTGATACTATTGCTCTTTTTGACATTGATGCATATTTAAATTGCATTAAACAAAATATAGTACCAAAAAGATTTCAAGAAAAAATAAATGAAAATTTGTCCATTGCCAACAATTTCAAAATGGTAATTTCTAGCAAAACTATTGCTTTTATTGAAAACTAGAATTTCAAAATCAAAAATAGTTTTGTTCTTGTTAAAAATATACAATATATTGTCATTCTAGGGATTCCCTTCATAAATTTAATAACTCCTTATTTTGTCAATTATGATAGCATTTCTTTTAAAACAAAATCACAAAAACTTGTTTTTCTATTTTTAAAAAAACCAAAGACAAGAAATCTTAATCTCATAAAAGCTCATTCAATTTATGAGAATAATAAGATTCACAGTCTGATATTTTCAAAACATTTTCAACTTTCTGAACTTCAAAACCCAAAACTGTAATTTCAATATTACATCTTTCCACAATCTTGTAAACTTGTTTTGCAAACTGATTTATCTCATTCTAATACTATAATTTTGAGATTAATTCAGTGGAAAGATGTCACCTTACCAGAAGACTGGTTCCTTGAAAATGCCACAAACCTTAAGCCACCACCTCAAGCAAAACCAAACACTGAGCTCACCAGAGTCCAAAAAGACCAACGGGGAAAGGTTACTTCAACCTTTAACAAAAGATCTCAAAGCTTGAGATTTTCTGATACCTCTTCCATCTTTTCAACCATATATTTAAAATAGGTATCCAACTCTTCAACAGTCATAAATCTACCTTACAAAAACCAATTATTGAGATTCTCAACCTCAGATATCCCAAATATGTCTTTCCAAAATGCTGACTACCATAAACATCCCTCATCCAAAATACCAAAACTAGGAAAACCTATTAGCACCAAACTCACCAACAACATTTGAAATCATTGAAAATCTCATACATGAATTACATGTGTTAGAAAAGGATTTTTAGGTTAACAGAAAACTTTTACATAATGATTTCAATACAAAACATAATTTTGCAAAGAAAATGTGGTTTTTCAAAAACTTTTCAAAAAATTACAAAGACATACAGAACCAATTTTATGATTTTGTGCATTAGCATAAAGTTTGAATGGATTGAATTATATGCATCTAAAAACTACATTGCATATCCATTTTACAAAACATCTAACTATGTTGTGCAAAGACATAAAGTAAGGGAGTGGATCACTTTAAATGATAGAGTTATAGAATCTAAAGATCCTCTACTTAGGCAACTCAAGGTTAGTTACCAACAAAATTCAATTAACCTAGCCCCTTACAAAGTTCCTCAATAAGATGATGATCCCAAAAAACTTTCTAAGATGATCATCCAACAAAACAACTTTTCAAACACTCATTTACATACCATTGGAGATCAACTTACAAGAATAGAAAAATAGATTCAAAAAACTAATGTCCAAGTTACCACCAAAATTCCTGAACAAAAACCCCTTAAACAACTTTTTTTCAAACTATATTAGGTTTCAAAACCATCTTTAAACCCAGAAAGTGGTGACTTTACTAAAGCCATCAAACTCTCATTAAAAAACCTAAAACCATCTTCATTAGGAAAAGACTTAAAGGAGGTAAATGCCCTTGATCAAGTATCAAATGAAGGTTACCAAAATTTAGAATCTCCAAAAATAAACAAATTGGTTTGGCCCAAACCTATATCAGCTCTAATTACTTCAGACATAGATATAGAAAACAAGCCAAACACCTTTTCCCAATATAGGTTTAATGCCTCTTCCATTTACAAATGGAACATTGATGGCATGTCTAAATATAACATCCTTAGTCTGTTGCAACAAATAACCATGGCTGCTAACACTTACAAAATCCAAAATAGGTTTTCTAACAAAACTTCAATGGAAAAATGTAAACTTTCCATTTTTAGAAAAACCAAAGATAAGAAATCTTAATCCGACGAGAAACTCGATGGCCAAATAGGGGAAGGAGACAAAGAGGTAAACGGCCAAGTAGGTGAACGGAAAAGAGACGATACAGCCAAAATCAAATCTAACTGAACAGTGAGATAGATCCGGCTAGACAGTGAGAGAGATCCGGCTGAACGAAGAGAGAGAAACCACCGGCAGAATCGAAGACAGACGAAGAGAAAGACACCACTGGAAGAGCATACAGCAGATCTGCGATGGCGTGAGGTAAACGAACAACACAGCAAGGAGAGAATCCTGAAACGGACGAAGAGAAATTCACCACCGGTGGAAGGAGAGAGAAACCCAACGACCGATGAACAGTGACCGGCAGAAAAGAGAGAAAATCTAATACAGCCAAAGGAGGCGTGAAACGAAAAAGCATGCAAACCAAAAACGTGCGTGAGACGTGTAACATCAAACCAGAAACGTGAGACGAGCCGTGAGACAGTGAGACCATGAAATAGGAGACGAGTGAGACCGTGAGATGGTGAAAGCAGGAGCTGTGTGAAACAACATAGAGAAGAAATTCTACGAAGCATTGAAAGAATTCAACGTATTTCTAGACTTCTTCAAGAGAGGTTAGAGAGCGTTGCGGTGAACTTTTAAGCGGCAATGGAGCAGCCTTTCAATTCAACAGAGGCAAGATAAGCTAGAAGAAGGGTAGACACAGTAAGTAACACTCTTTGTATTGTACTTGCTTAGTAATTGTAATATTGAAAGAAGCAGAGAATTAAGACATCCATTGTAACTGGAATTTTCAAGTATAGTAGACAGTCTTGGTAAGGGAGAGTCGCTACCACTGTGGATGTACGTCACATTGACAGAACCACATAAATCTCGTGTGTCCTTAATTTGCTTTACGTTCTGTGTTTTGAATTGAGTTGTGAACGCAGCTAAAGTATCAGCCAACCCATAACCTAACGAAGACCTAAACAAGAACATCCGTATTGTCTATTAGGCAAGGTGTCTGAAAGGTGACTTTAGGGACTATTGTGATTAGTAGGTAGCAATAGATCTACCTTAGTCGAGTCTGAGAAAGAGTTCGCTTTTAAGAAGAGGTTGAAGTTGTTCACTTACCTATGAATTGTGAATTGTGGTGATATTGATTCACCCCCCTCTCAGTATCACAAACTAATAGATCCTAGGGAGAAGTTGGGAACTTCAATTGGTATCAAAGCATAGGTTCACTAGTTTGAAGCTTAACAACTTGGTGTACTAGTTTGAAGGGATCTAGAAGTTCGACTTGTTCAGCATATTGAGAAATGGAAGCCGGTACCAACACTAGCACCATTTACAGCAAGAAGGTTCCAATCTTCAACGGAACCAACTACCATATGTGGAGAGCAAGAATGCAAGTGGTATTTGCAACCATGGGCATGAACGTGGTGAAATGTGTACAGAAGGGTTTTGTGGCTCCAAAAGAAAGTAAAGACCTAACCCCAGAGGAGTTAAGGCAATTTGAGATAAATGGGAAGGCCTTAAATGTCATCATTTCAGCATTGACAGGTGTTGAGTATGCTAAAGTTATGGACTGCAAATCTGCCAAGGAGATATGGGACAGATTGCAGAAAATCTATGAAAGTGATGGCAGAATGAAGGAGGCTAAGCTTCAAGTGTTCAAGGAGAGATATGAATCTCTCAAAATGCAGAAAAATGAGACAGTCCAAGAGTTCTTCACCAGGGTTATTGATGCTGTAAACGACCTTAGAAGTCATGGGAAGAACAAAAAGGACTCATCGATTGTGAAGAAAATTTTGAGAATTCTGCCTAAGAGGTTTGCCTCAAAGGTAGCAGCCATAAAAGAGAGTAGAGATCTCAATTCTATGTCTCTGCATGATCTCCAGTGCAATCTCATTGCATATAAGATGAGGATAAAGTCAGCTAAAAGCTCTGCAACAGCGAAGGTATCAAAGGGGGCAACTTTTAAAGCTATAAAGCACTTGAAGATAAAAGAAGAGGAAGAATCATCCAATGAGGATGATGATGATGATGAAAAGGAAGAAAGTAAAGGTGAAGTATTGGCTTACTTCACAAGGAAATTCAAAAAGGGGTCTAAGAAGAAAAAAGGACAGTAGTCCTTGAGATGTTATCATTGTGGCTAGACTAGACACTTTGCTTCTCAGTGCAAAGTGAAACTTGATGATGAAGATGAGGATGGTGATGATGAGCAGAATTCAAGATGGAGAAGATCATCATTCAAATCAAAGAAGTCCAATAAGAAGACTGCCAACCCACAGAAGAAGAAGAGAGCCTCATTCAAGAGCTATGTGAGTCAAATAAAAGAAGCTGATGAGGAGGAAGATAAAGACTCATCAAATAAGCATGTTTTTATGGCATTAGCACAAGGTGGTAGCTCAACCTCTGAAGAGGAAGAGGAGGTTGATGAAGAAGAGCCAGATCTTGAAGCTGAGCTAGAAGCAGCTTCAAAGGAGATAATCAGAAGGGCCAGAACCATAAAAAGGTTGGAGGCTCACATAAAACAAATTGAAGAAAAGTCTGAGGAAGCTAACAATCAAAAGGATGAAATAAGGACTGAACATATTGACTTGAAGAGAAGATTTGAAGAACATATCAAAATATGTGAAGACCTTACAATAGAGCTTAGCTCAAGGACTTCAACAATTGAAGAAATGGAGATAGAGTTGCTGAGACTTCAGCAACAACTCAAAAAGTGAGAAGAACTTGCTGAAGTTTGAAGTGGTAGGAGAAACAAGCTCTGCAAAAAAAAAGAAGAATGAGACTTTTCCACAGAAGTTGAAAGAGAAGGCTGTGACTCAGGTGAAGATAACTGAAGAAGAGAAGACAGTTATCAAACCAAAGCCAAGGCCAAAAATGATGGATGTGGTTAAAAAGCAACAGCCTATAGCTGCTACGTCTCAGAAAGAAAAGAAAGCCAGCCAGTAAAGGGCTACGGCTGAACAAAAGAAGGAGAAGAAAGTGACTGAAATGAAAGTCACACAAGCAAAGAAGCTAGCTACTTTGCCTACACAGCAAGTGATGAATAGAAGAAGACAAGCTATGATCAGACCTAAGAAAAGGCAATTTCAAAGTCATTGCCTTTATTGTGGAGTTTGGGGTCATAAGGCGAGTAACTACTGGTGGAGAAGGCCAATATATGTCTCCAACTTGAGAAGATACGATGCTGCATACAAGGGGAGACAATACAAAATTCAGAGGAGAACACCTGTCGTGAGTTCTTGCACATACTGTAAAAAGCAAGGACACACTAACAAGAAGTGTTGGTGGAAGCCCAAACCAGTGGTTTCAAAGAACAAGTTTGCTGTATTGGTAGACTTGGAACAGTGTGAAAGGTGCAAGCAAGATGGTCATAATGCCAAGAGATGCATGACACTTCTCCCTGAGTAAGAGAAGGCACTCAATGGCATAATGAAAACAAGCAGTGCAATCAAAACTGAGAAAAAGGAGAAAGCTATCTTCCAGCCAGTTCAAAACAAGGAGTATAAAGCAAAAAGGGAGGTGGCTAATATAGCTTAAATTGCACTAAAGGCTGATTACAAGGATAAGCAGTAGATCCTTGATAGTGGATGCACTTCGCACATGATGGGAGACAAGAGTAAATTATCAAAGCTAAACAAATCAAGAGAAAGCAGAGTCAAGTTTGGCAATGATGATTCACTCAACATCAGTGGTCAGGGGTCAGTGAATATTGGAAAAGGAAAGCTGAAAATGTTCTGCACGTTGAAGGACTCAAATATAATCTAGCATCTGTCAGCCAACTATGCAACGACAACCATAAGTAATATTCACAAAAACAGGTTGCCAAGTAAAAAGTAAAGAAGGCAATACTATTGCAGCCGGGAAGAGAACAGCTGGAAATTTTTATGTGATTGATGAGGACAAGACGAACAGCTGTTTACTTACAAAAGAAGAAGAAAATCAACTATGGCATAGGAGGTTGGGACACTTATCACAGAAGAACATAAGGAAACTGATCACTACTTATGCAATCAGAGACATTCCCGACCTCGAGAGAGAGAGAGAGAGAGAAAGAGTATGTTTGCTCAACATGCTTTAAAGGAAAATATGCCAAAAAATAGTACAAGACCAAAGAGTTCAGTTCTGAAGCAGTGCTTGACATTGTACATACTGATTTGTGTGGTCCGATGAGGACAAAAGGGTTGAAAGGTGAAAGTTACTTCATTTTGTTTGTTGATGATTATTCGAGAAGGACCTGCCTCATGCACCTCAAACACAAGTCAGAAGTTTTGAATTGCTTCAAGAGATACAGAAGATTGGCTGAAAATGAGAGTGAAAGGAGGATCAAAGTATTGAGGTCAGATTAAGGCACTGAATTTACAAATGAAGCTTTAGAAGATTACCTTGAGAAGCATGGTATTCATCATCAGATGGCAGCAGCAAGAACACCTCAACAGAACAGGGTGGTAGAGAGGAAGAATAGAGTTGTGGTTGAAATGGCAAGAACTCTACTGCTGGAATCCAAGCTTCACATAAGATTTTGGACAGAAGTAACATTTACAGCCGTACATCTACTAAACAGAGTATTACTAAGGCCCAATACTGATAAGACTCCATATGAGCTATGGAGTGGAAAGAAGACAACAGCCAAGTATCTCAGAGTCTTTGGCAGCCTATGTTTTGTGAAGAACAAGGAGCAAAAATTGGGAAAATTCAACGCTAGCTCTGATGAAGACATCTTTATGGGATACTCAGAAAAGACAAAAGGTTATAGAGTTTTCCTGCATAAGCTAGGAAAAGTGATCACTTCTAGTGATGTGAGAATAGATGAGAACTGGAAAACAATGCAGAATGGAGAAGCTGAGGACAATGAAGAAGATAACTTCAATATAGATGAAGAATCAGACCAACCTGAAGAAAATGAACATGAAGTAAGTTCAAACTCGGAGAAGAGTGGGTCTGGAGATGAAGAAAGAGATCCTCTTGCAACTAAGATGGTGCAAGGAAGAAGGACAAAAAAAACATGGACCAGTGCTCATCAAGGAGATCAAATCATAGGTGACCCATCAACAGGAGTTATAACAAGAAGAAGAATTGTGGGAGCTACTGCTTTACTCTCACAAGTTGAACCTAAATCTGTTGAAGAGGCTATTCAAGACAAAGCCTGGGTCAAAGATATCAATGAGGAGCTGGATCAAATTGAGAAGAATGATACATGGGAGCTGGTTCCAAGACCTACTAATAAGAATGTCATAGGAACAAAATGGGTGTTTAGGAATAAACACAATGAAGATGACAAGGTGGTGAGGAACAAGGCCAGGCTGGTTTGCAAAGGCTACACTCAAATAGAAGGAGTAGATGTTGATGAAACTTTTACACCAGTAGCAAGGTTAAAAACTATCAAAATGTTCTTAGCTTTGGCAACATACAAGAGGTATAAAGTCTATCAAATGGATGTGAAATCCGCCTTTCTGAATGGGCTCCTAAAAGAAGAAGTGTATATTGAACAACCCGATGGAGTACAAATCAGTAAGGATGAGACACATTTGTGCAAGCTGAAGAAAGCCTTGTATGGTCTTAAGCAAGCTCCAAGAGCATTGTACAGTAGGTTGGATGCGTACTTGAGAAAGTTGAACTTCATAAGAGAAACGGTTGATAATAACCTATATATGTTCAACTCAGAGAAAGGCCAGCTGATAACCATAGTATATGTAGATAACATCATCTTTGGAAGGGATCACTCTAAGCTATGCCAAGATTTTGCACAGAAGATGAGTGAGGAATTTGAGATGTCATTGATTGGAGAAATGACATACTTTCTTGGATTACAGATAAAGCAATGTGAAGAAGGTACTTTATTTCTCAGATGAAATATGCCAAAGAGATGCTGAAAAGGTTTGGCATGAAGGATAGCAGACCTATCAGTACCCCTATGACAGTGGGCTGCAAGTTAACAAAAGATCAGGAGGGAAGGAGTACAAGCCCTATAGAGTACAAGAAGATGATAGGGAGCCTTTTGTACCTTACAGCATCAAGGCCTGATCTTATGCAAGTTGTGTGCGCTGCCAGCAGATTCCAAGCTGATCCTAAGGAGTCTCATGTATTGGCAGTGAAAAGAATCCTAAGGTACCTCAAAGGAACACTAGAAATGGGTTTGTGGTATCCAGCCATGGATTCTGTTAAACTACAAGCATACACTGATGCAGACTGGGTAGGAAGTATAGATGATAGAAAATCAACCAGCAGCTACAGCTTTTACTTGGGTTCAAAATGTGTTACATGGTTAAATAGAAAGCAAAACAGTGTTACTTTGAGCATAGCTGAGGCTGAGTATCCAGCCATGGATTCTGTTAAACTACAAGCATACACTGATGCAGACTGGGCAGGAAGCATAGATGATAAAAAATCAACCAGTAGCTACAGCTTCTACTTGGGTTCAAAATGTGTTACATGGTTAAATAGAAAGCAAAACAGTGTTACTTTGAGCACAGCTGAGGCTGAGTATATGGCTTCTTGTGCAACATGTACTCAGGTGATATAGATGCAAAGATAATTGGCAGACTTGGGTGTTGAAGTGAAGTTACCAATGAGTGTAATTTGTGATAATCAAAGTGCTAATGATCTCAGCAAGAATCTGGTTCAACATTCAAGGAGCAAGCATATTGACATCCAGTATCACTTCATTAAAGATTAAGTGGAATATGGTACAATTCAATTGGAGTATGTTGGCACTAAAGATCAAATTTCAGATATTCTAACTAAACCTCTGTCTACAGAGCTGTTTGAAAAGCACAGATTAAGTCTATCTATGCAAATGCCTCCTCAAGCTTGAAAATCAAGTGAATCCTTCATCTCTACTTTACGAGTTTTTTAGATTTGTAATTGGCTGGCAAAAGGGGAGAGAAGCAACAGTGCAGGGGGAGCTGTTAAGATAGGGGGAGTGCATATTTAGGGGGAGTTGAAACTGCTGCATAGTGGTTTTTGTTTTGAGTGTTGCCAACAATTACAAAGGGGGAGATTGTTGTTCCCACAGCCTTGTATAGGTTATAATTGTTGTCAACTAGGTTTAAGTGTGTAAGAAAGTAAAGCCACATGGAAAGACAAGAAGGTAAAGCCACATGGAAGGGCAAGAAGGTAAAGTCACATGTAACGACAAGAACGTAAATCCACTGCGTAAGCCCTGGAAGGGCAAGAACGTAAATCTACCGCATAAGCCCTATTAGGATTTTATGGGAGAGAATATATAAAGACCTTGGAAGACAAAATTAGGGTAAGGCCAACACAATTGAATACACGGCAAAACACCAAACCTTACACAGAAGAACACCACCTACAAAAGAAAAGAGTAGCTGTTGTGAACAGTGGCCGTCGAGTGAACAGTGCAACCGTCATGAACAGTGCAACCGTCATGAACAGTGCAGCCGTCGAGTGAACAGTAGCTAACAGACGAAGAGAGCGAAAAAAGGAGAAGAGGAGTAGCCATCAGACAAAGAGAGAGAAAACAGTTGCAAAAGAGAGAGAGCCATCGACAAAAGAAGAAGAGAGAGAAAACGAATTCGTCGGATGAAGGAGAGAAAGAGAAAAATATATATACGGCCAAATCGGAGCAGTCATTGAGCGAAGGAGAAAAAAGGACCAAAAAGGGGAGAAAACAGGACACTACCAATACACCCAAAATACACCCAAAGAAGATAGAGAAGCCGTCGTCGGAAGAACAAGGGTGGTCGGCCAAAACACAAGAAACCCGATGGCCAAACAGGGGAAAGAGACAAAGAAGTGAACGGCCAAGTGGGTGAACGGAAAAGAGACAATACGGCCAAAATCAAATCCGACTGGACAGTGAGATAGATCCGGCTAGACAGTAAGAGAGATCCAGCTGAACGAAGAGAGAGAAACAACCGGCATAATCGAAGACAGACGAAGAGAAAGACACCACCGGAAGAGCATACAGCAGATCTTCGACGGCGTGAGACAAATGAATGACACGGCAAGGAGAGAACCGTGAAACGGACGAAGAGAAACTCACCACCGGCGGAAGGAGAGAGAAACCCAACGGCAGATGAACAGTGACCGACAAAAAAGGGAGAAAATCTGATACGGCCAAAGGAGGTGTGAAACGAAAAAGCTTGCAAACCAGAAACGTGTGTGAGACGTGTAACGTCAAACCAAAAATGTGAGACGAGACGTAAGACAGTGATATCGTGAAATAGGAGATAGGTGAGACTGTGAGATAGTGAAAGCAGGAGCTGTGTGAAACAAAGCAGAGAAGAAATTCTACAAAGCATTGAAAGAACTCAACGTATTTCCAGACTTCTTCAAGAGAGGTTAGAGAGCGTTGCAGTGAACTTTTAAGTGGCAGTGGAGCAACCTTTCAATTTAACAAAGGCAAGACAAGTTAAAAGAAGGGTAGACACAGTAAGTGACACTCTTTGTATTGTACTTGCTTAGTAATTGCAATATTGAAAGGAGCAGAGAATTAAGACATCCATTGTAACTGGAATTTTCAAGTATAGTAGATAGTCTCAGTAAGGGAGAGTCCCTACCACCGTGGATGTACATCACATTGATAGAACCACGTAAATCTCGTGTTTCCTTAATTTGCTTTACGTTCTGTGTTTTGAATTGAGTTGTGAACGCAGATAAAGTATCAGCCAACCCATAACCTAACGAAGACCTAAACAAGAACATCCGTATTATCTATTAAGCAAGGTGTCTGAAAGGTGACTTTGGGGACTATTGTGATTAGTAGATAGCAATAGATCTACCTTAGTCGAGTCTGAGAAAGAGTTCGCTTTTAAGAAGAGGTTGAAGTTGTTCACTTACCTGCGAATTGCGAATTATGGTGATACTGATTCACTCCCCTCTCAGTATCACAAACTAGTAGATCCTAGGAAGAAGTCGGGAACTTCATAGCAGGTAAGGTAACAGCAGCAGCAGGGAGAAAGAAACTGTAGTGGAGATAACCTGTAAAGAAGAGATCGACAAAGCTTGAACAAGGACTAGCAGTGAGGAACGAGGACATCTACTTTCAGTATTAGTAACTTGTACACATTGAGTGATCCTTCTCAGGAATGTGTTAATTACTAAACTCTTGATAAACTTGTTGAAAAAGGGTGGGATACTCTTAGAGTGATCGGGAGATCAATCTGTTAACTAATCAAGAGATCATCTCATCTAGTGATCAAGAAATCAAACTTTTGAGTGATCAGGAAATCATTGTAAGTGGTTAAGGAGTGATCCTTCCACACCATAACTATATCCCTTGATAACAAGAGTGGATTGTGTGATTTAGGAGTGATCCTATCACACTGTGGACGTAACTCACGCATTGTGGGTGAACTACATAAAAATTTCCTTGTATTCTTTGGTGCTTGTATTTGATTGATACCGAAAAGATTTATAAAAAAGCAAGTATCACACTAATTCACCCCCTCCCTCTCTCAGTATAAGACCTAAGAAGGTCCTCATCAAGTGGTATCAGAGTCGATTTCCTCTATTGATCCAATTTGTCTGCTTTGATCTAAAATTGTTTATTGCTACTGTAAATCTTTATATTTACTTCTAGTTGATATTATAGATAGCTTAAATAATGTTAATAGCAAAGGCATTCCTACATTTGATGGACAAAATTATCAATTATGGAATAATATAATGTTCTTATATCTAATGTCACTTGGTCTTGATGTGTTAAAGTCTACTGTTAATGTTTTCATCCCTGTTGCTGAAGGTGCTACTATGATGCCTACTGATAAGAACAATTTGGAGTGTGATGGAAAGGCAAGAAATACCTTGTATACCTCCTTATCAGACAAAGAATTCACCAAAGTGATAAGGTGCAACACAGCCAAGCAATTCTAAGTCAAATTAAAGAACATTTATGAAGGAGACAAGGTTGTAAAGGAAGCCAAGATACAATTCTGAAGAAGTAGATTTAAAGACATAAAGATGCAAAATGATGAATATGTAGATGCCTTCTTCACAAAAGTCAACGAAATTGTGTGCTTCATTAAAGACTTTGGAGAGGAGATCAACGATGCTACTGTGGTAAAAAAGATATATAGAACCTTACCGAAAGCTTACAATGCCAAGGTTTCCTCTATAGAAGATAAAGATTTAGATAGGCTACCCTTATATGATTTGCACAGTATATTGGTGGCTTATGAAATGAGAATAGCCCCAATAAAGAAAGAAAAGAATTCTAATGCGGAGAAGGAGTTAGCTTTCAAGGTAATGAAGAAATTAAAGATTAAAGACCAAGAAAAAGAATCCATTAGCAGTTCTGAAGAAGAAGATAGTCATACTGAACTGAATGAAGTCATGGCATACATCACCAAAAATATAAGAAAAGAAATCAACCCAAGCTAAAATAGGTTAGGAAAGAAATGGTGAAGACTCCCATCCAAAAAAGATAGGTTGTCAAAGATGGAAAGGAGGTTGCCATAACAATTACTAAAGATAGGAGACATGAATATGGTGAAAGAAGAAAATCCATATTTGAAGGATTTTGCTAAAGTTGTGGTAAGTATGGACACAAGGCTAATGTGTGTTAAAGTAATGGACTGATAATGAAGAGGAATGTGAGGCAAGAGTTTAGGGGAAGACTCTATTAAGAAAGGAGATAGTCTCAAATGAAAAGAATTCATATTCTACTACGAAACAAATTTGATTTATTGGGAAAAATTTGTGGAAGATGCAAAAGGGCTAGATACACTGTTAAAGATTGCTTGACATTGCTGCCCGGTCAAAGAATGCAAAGGAGAACACCTACACATGGGCCTACATTCGGCCAACCATTACTACCTAGTCAAAAAGTGTAAAAGAGAACACCTACACATGCTCCCACATTCGACCAAAAAAAAAAAGAGTAAGAGAAACAACTATGGTTGTGGAAGTAACTTTAAAAGCTTCTAAGAAAGAAAAGCCATAGATCCTGGACAATAGCTGCTCTTTACACATAACAAGAGACTCTAAGATGTTCAAGGAAGTAGTAAAATATGATGGAGAATCAATTAAATTTGTCAATGATGTGCCTTAAATATTAAAGGTATTGATGCTGCTAAAATTGGTGCAAAAAAACTGAAATCATAGAAAGTATTTTATGTTGAAGGGCTAAAACACAATCTCATTAGTGTTAGTCAACTTTATGATGATAGACATAAAGTTACTTTCAACAAGAGTGGTTGTACAATAAAGAGATTAAGAGATGGTGATGTTCTTACTAAGGGTGAAAGAACAAATGGAAACTTATACCAAGTTTCCAGAAACAAAAATATGTGCTACATGAGCACCAAAGATGAGAACTTATTATAGCATAGAAGATTAGGACATCTTGGACAAACAGGGCTAAATTTATGTGTTTAGCCACCCCTTAGAGGCTGAGGTATCTTCTAACCCCTCTCCCCTTCCCTCTTCTATTATTCTTTGGATTTGTTGTCAAATGGGGAGATATTTTGCATAAATCTAAAGAGAGTATATACTAATGAATAAAGGAAGAGAAACTATCAAGGGGGAAAAGCAGAAAAAATAGGGAGTTAAAGATTGTTTAAGGCAAATGTATGTTTCAAGGGAAGTTGTTCCCAGTTAAAGGAGATGCATGTTTTGGGCAGAGTTGTGAATGTCAAAGGTTGTTATATGTGCATTGTTGGATTTAATGTATTACCAATAAATCCAAAAGGGGAGATTGTTAAGCCTATCTTTGATGGCTAATGTTAGATTTGTTGTGAACAACATCTCACATTATTCTTTGTGTTGATTTGATGTTTTGAATGTCATTGAGATGCAAAGAAGTCATTGGGAAAAACCAGTGATAATAGGTCAACCCTAAAGTCAATGAGTCAATGTTAACCATTTACCCTAAATTTTAGGAGTCAAAGCTGATCATTAACCCTAAATTTTAGGAAGTCAATGTTAACCATTTATCTCTTGCTTCGCCTAAATTCAAGTTTAGAAAAAATATTATCGGACACTTTCTCTAACTCAACTCCAAGAAAAAGTGAAGATACTAAATCCTTTCTACTTTAATAAATGTAATTCTAGCAATATAAGTAAAAGTATATAAATAATCATTTTTTTTATTGTATACCTTTTTACTACAAGTCTGACTTTGTATTTGTCAATAGATTCAACTTATCTATATTTTCTTCTAAAAATCTATTTGTACCTTATAAGTTTGACACCTGTTAGTAAATTTATTAATTCCTATTTGTCAATATGTTTTAAAGAACCACTCTTACTCTATATAGCTTTTAGCCATAAATTAGCATCACTTTAAGATATCATTTTAGTATATATAAAGAAATCATTATTCACTACAAAAGTATAAAAGTCATCTCTAAACTTCTTTTTTTTTATTATTTTGTCCCTTGCTTCTCCTAAATTTAGGTTTAGAAAAAATACTATTAGACACTTTCTCTAACTCCAAGAAAAAGTGATAACACTAAATCCTTTCATGTAAAGGAGTATTTTGCATAACCAATAAACATGAAATTTGATATCTTATAACCTATTTACCTCTTTTTTGGTTCAAGCAAAAGAACCTTGTAAGAAATGCCCATACTTTTAAATATTTCAAACTAGGAGAGTATCCTTTGTATAGTTTATATGGAGTTTTACCAATTTTCTTATAATAGATTGTATTTTGTAAATGACATACAAAAAGTATTGTCTTTTCCCATAAATTATTAAGTGCTCTTTAAAGTTCCCGACTTCACCCTAAGATCTACTAGTTTGTGATACTGAGAGGGGGGTGAATCAGTATCACCACAATTCGCAGATATGTGAACAACTTCAACCTCTTCTTAAAAGCGAATTCTTTCTCAGATTCGACTAAGGTAGATCTATTGCTACCTACTAATCACAATAATCCTCAAAGTCACCTTTCAGACACCTTGCCTATTAGGTCTTCATTAGGTTATAGGTTGGCTGATACTTTTGCTGCATTCACACAACTCAATTCAAAACACAAAACGTAAAACAAAGTAAGGACACATAAGATTTACATGGTTCCGTCAACGTGACGTACATCCACGGTGGTAAGGACTCTCCCTCTACCGAGACAATCCATTATACTTGAGAATACCAGTTACAATGGATGTCTTAATCCTCTGTTCCTTTCACTATTGCAAATACTAAGCAAGTACAATACAAAGAGTGTCACTTACTGTGTCTACCCTTCTTCTAGCTTGTCTTGCCTCTGTTGAATTGAATGGCTACTCCATTGCCGCTTAGAAGTTCACCACAATGCTCTCTAACCTCTCTTGAAGAAATCTGGAAATACGTTGAATTCTTTCCAATGCTTCACCAAATTTCTTCTCTACGTTGTCTCATACAACTCCTGCTTTCACCGTCTCACGGTCTCACCCGTCTCCTATTTCATAATCTCACTGTCTCACGGCTCGCCTCACATTTCTAGTTTGTCGTTCCACGTCTTACGGCCTGCCTCACGTTTTTGGTTTGGCATTTCACGTCTCACGCATGTTTCTAGTTTGCACACTTTGCTGTTTTCACGACTCACATACGTTTTTGGTTTGCCCTTGTCCGTTTCACACCTCCGGGCAACTTAGTTTGCTCTCCCGGTGGTCTCCTCTTTCATGGTTTCTCCTTTCTTCCCTTATAGACGGTGTGCTGTCTCCTCTCTTACCAATGGTGCGTTTGCCTCTCCTCTTATCGTGAGTCACACGGTTTCCTTCCAGCCATTGCCCGGTTTCCCTTGCTGTCCAAGGTCTCCCTTGGTTTGCCATGTGTTCACTTTTGCTATCATTTTGTCACAAGGTATCCTCTTTTTTCACAAAAATCTAATAATAACTGTGAACTATATTCTCTTACTTTATTTGAACTAATTTTGTTGATTTTCTTATTTAATTAATTTTTTTACTTCGCTTTATATTTGATAAATATATCACACACCTTATTCTTATCTCTTAACAAAAAGACTCTAGTATATCTAAAATAATCAAATATAAAAGTAACATAAAAATGTTTACTTCCTCTAGTTATGGTACTTTGTAAATCACCAAAAACTAAATGCATTAAACTAAAAAGTTTAGTTTCTTTTTAAAATATTATGTATCTCTTCTTGATTTCCTTAGACTCAACACATGCCTTATACTTACTCACATCACTATGTAAATTTTTAATCAAACCAAGCTGTTTCATTTTCTAAACATAAGAATCACTCACATATCCTAATCTAACATGCCACAAATCATAAAAATTAACAATATAAGTAGAACAAATACACGTATTTTCATTATTGATAATATTAAGTACATTTAGAATAAAAAGTCATTAATTACAATAATCCTTTTTCACAAATACGTCATTTTTAATCATAACAACTTTGTAAAACTTAAAAAAGATCTTTACTCCAACTTTTACCGACAAAAACATAGAAATTAAGTTGATACAAATCTTTATTACATGAAGTACATCATTCAAGGACAACACCTTTTCAAATGTGAGCTTGATAAGGACTTTGCCTTTACCCATAATAGTTGCTATTCTTAAGTCTCTCATAAAGGCATTTTCTTCTCTATCCCTTGGTAGTATGTAGGAGGTAAATGCACTTTATTCCCATAAATGTGCCTTATAGTACAAAAATCTATTACTCACTCTTTTAAATTAATTGTAATGTTAAAATAACAATAATAATAAAATCTACTTCTATCAAATTGGCATTTGGTTTAACAAATATGTCATTCTTTATCTTACACTTCCATTGAGGGGTATTATGTCCTAGTTTCTTGTATATATAGCAAACAACTCTCTTTTTAAAGGTTGAAATACTGGTCTTAAGTTTGTCATACTTTTGGTACCTATTATCATATATTTATTTACTATGTTGGTGATGATGACTGTAATGCCTTTTGTCTCCTTTCTTTTATTCCACCATATTTGCCTTTAATGTCATCTCTTTTTTTTATACTTCCCTCATTTAGATTTTGTCCTCCAACTACATATGCTTTTTATTGTATTTGAGTTGCTACTTATAGTCATTCTAAAATTGTGAAAGTTTTTCAATGAGATAACCTATTATATACTCCCTTAGTAACTTGATAATCTCATTCTTTAAGTTATCCAGTAACTTATGATATTCATTGATTTGATCCTAAACATTCCTTTTATCAAACATCTGAAAATATAAATAGTTAGTAATAACAGACTTTTATATGCTAGCATCATCTACAATATATTGTTTTGTTCATTTTTTTCCATATTCTTATTGCTTTTTTTAAAGAACAATAAATATCAAAAAAAAAATCATTAGATAATGTGATGAAAAGAATATTGATATGAAGTGTGTAAAAACATTGTTCTTAAGAATAATTTGCCCTAATAAATGAGTTGTCATAATGTAGTAGACTAAGACAATTATCTTCCAAAGTTACAATAGATTTTTTCACCAAAGTGCACCTTATAAGTGAGGTAACAAAAATAACATAGACTTATTAAATCTAATAACTTTAGTAATCAAGGTGTAAAAAAAAATGAATACTTTTGTTTTTGGAAGGAAAGAAAAAGTTCTTTATATATTACTTTTTGGTTCAATGTTTCATAAATATAAATATTAAGAATGAAAATAATAGTTTGTGGTTATAGCTGATTAATATTAAGGATAAAAATAATAACTATAATAGTTACTTTTTCAATAATTAAAAATAGCTAGTTCAACTAACACAATTTGAAATATCTTAAAAAGGTTATAGGTTAAGGTGGACAAGTTAAGGCTAGTCAAGTACATAAGGTCACATCGAACCTCCTATATCAAGTCTAGATGTAGGCCATTCACAAATACATACGTCCTTCTTTAGGTTTTTATTTTTAGAAGATATAAGACAAATGTTGTCTTATAAATGTGTGAAACAATACTCTCATTTTTAATATGAGATAAAAGGCCTTTTAAAGTATCATTGTTTCCAACATGCATTTTTCAAAACATATTTAGAACTTCCTTTATCCAATTCTCTCTTTTGAAAATCCAATTTTGAATTTCATTCTACTAATACAAATAAAGACATAAATTGAACTTTAAAACTTCAATTTTTCTTTTCTTTTCTCCTTCTAATCCATAGGATATTAAAAATAGGTGAAGCAAAAGCAAACATGTAAATATATGCTTGTCAAGTTTTATACATATATATAGCAATACATTTAGGGAGTTTAACACCATAATTTTTTTCCAAGAGACTAAAAGGGAAATTCCAATAGAAGTGTTAATTGCAACTAAGAAATTTTTAAAAAAATAATAATATAGAAGAAAAAAATTAGAGTGAAAATTTTACCAATTTAAAGACTAAGTTTTTAAATCCTCAAAGGCTCACATATCATACATATTAAGATACACATTTAAAAATACATATTATGCTTAATTTGAAGCTCATTTAACAATAAGTTACTCCTTTAAGCACTTTAGTCTCCACCACAATATATCTACATGTATAGATGTATATAAATGAGGAATGCATATGTAAATTATAAGTTATAACCTATCGAAGGCCTTATAAGTTATAACTTTGGAGATAAAATGCATAACAGAGAATTAACCCTTGCCTTATATTTAACACCCAAGCCTTTACTTTCTCATAATAAAATTATTTTAAGTATTGAAATATCAATTGACTTTACAATTAAGATGGCCAAATTTATAACTTTTGCCACCCACTGTTTTTTTAAAACAACTTTTGTCATCAACTTAAATAAACAAAAATTTAAAATACAATTCCTTTTAGAGTAGCACCCATTAGTTTTCCCAACTAACACCTTGATTTTTACAATATAAGGAAGGATATTGATAATACACAATTAGAGATTCTATACTTCTATTTTATTTAAACTTTCTTTACCTATGCTTTTAGCAACAAGGAACACATAAATTACCTAAATAGAAACAAGTGCTAATAAAAAGTTCATAACTTGATTAATATAAGGAAAGTCCCACTTGGCTAACATACATAAAATATTTTTTATAAGAAAATGGCCTTAAATCCATAATTAAAACCCAAAGAAGTATATACAAAAATTTAACAATTTAGAAAATAAAAAATCAATTACTTATATAAAATAAATAAAATTAAGGAACATTACAGTGTTATTTACAAACACACAAACATAAAAGTTCAAATTCAACTATAGTGGTTGAAATTTAAAGACCAAAGATAGTTTGAAGTTAAATAGAATATGAATTATAAAGACATTAATCAATTACTCACATAGCCAATTAAAGAAAGTTCACTAAAAATCCCTAAAAAAATTTTAAAAAAAAAAGAAAACAGAGGAAAGGAAGGAAGAAAAAAAAAAGAAAGAAAAGAAAACAAACAACGCAACACATCATCTTTGCGAATCTAAATAGAAATGAGATCAAAAGGGAAGTAGAAATCTTCTAAGGCAGGATGGCTATAGCTTCTTGCTCCTCCTCTAACGATTGTTTTTGTTAACACAAATGAATTTGTAGATGTCATATTGCTTTTCCATTTTCACTATTACTTATTGCTTTCTAAAAAAGGCTTTTTGATTTCTTTCCCTGACCGAAGGGTCAGTGGGAATAGATACTATTAAACTTTATGATTTTTTTCTTTAAGTGGGCTTTTAGGTCCCTTAAGCCCATATCTTTATCATTGAATAAAAATGTGACCAAACTAAATACCCTTTCCTAGGAAAAATGAAGAAGAAAAATAAAGGAAATGAATCCCAAAATTTTTCCTTAAGAACAGACTTAATTCACAACGCTTTCTCTTCAACACACCCCTATATACCCCCCCTCCCCTCCCCTCAACACCCTTATATGTGTACAACTATAGCAAGTTAGTTTTATTCTCTCTCTAATTTGTGAAAGTTTTTTATTGAAGATTCTCTTAATTTCTTATTTCTAATCACGCTCATGAAATATGTGCTGATAAAGAACCTACCAGGCAACCTGTCCTAGAAACTCTTTAATCAATTTGTTATGCACACCCCAAAAAGTTAAGAAATCCTAAAAAGTTAGAAAATAAGTTAGGATCATTTGATTATAACCTTAAGGAAACTAAGTCATAAAAGCCCTAATCTTAAAATGACACAAAGGTTGAAAATTCTTTTGATAAGTTAAGACAATGTATTCTTCTAAGAACACAAGAAATCAAAGCAAAGCTTACTAAAAAAAATACCTCAATCTTATTGATTCCATTTTTCATAGTTGTAACCTTTATATAGGCATATAAATATTACAATCCTATAAGGAAAATGTGTTTTTTAACATACTTAATTATAGGAAATCCCTCTAATTAAGAAATACAAATCTACCTTGATTAGGAATCCTAAGAAATACAAATCTACATTGATTAGGAATCCTAAGAAATACAAATCTGTCTTGATTAAGAATCCTTAAAAAAACTAAAACTAATAATAATTAAACATAAAGTCAAAGTAAAACTCTAAATAATGTATCAAGACTTATCTAAACCTACAGGCTCAAATAAACCAAAGAAGTTAAGCCTTTTCTACATATAATTTGGCCTTAACTTAAAATTCAGGAACCTAAAACAAAATCAAACTCATTAATACAACTTAGCATACAAATCAAGTCTTTCCTTAGCTTGGTCATGCAACTTGAACTTATATCATAGGCTCCAAGTTTTGTTCTTCAAGTTCTAAGTCTTGTCCATCATCTTGCATATAAAGATAAGTGATTATCCTTGGTGTAACATTGAAAAATTTTAGAACAACCTTGGAATCTTCCAAAGCACCTTATTTGTCATGCAGCTCCATAATTGAACCTTGTAAAGCCTTTTTCATCCTTTTTGTCTTTGTTTTAGTTATTAGACCATTAATTCCTTGTAAATGATCTTAGGAATACTTACTTTGTTACACCTGAACAACACCTTGTTCTCTCCATCATTCCTCCCCTCCTCGAAAGGATTCATCCTTGAATCACCTACAGCAAACAAAGATAAGTTAGCAACATTAAAAGTAGTGCTAACATTACCATAGTTGCTTGGAAAATCTAACTTTTAGGCATTGTGATTAATCCTCTCTAAGACTTGAAAAGGTCCATCTCTTTGAGGTTGCAATTTGGACTTTTTTATAGAGGAAATCGTTCCTCCTTTTATCCACCCACACCTAATCATTAGGTTCAAAGACAACCTTTACATGTCCTTTATTAACTTGCTTAGTATATTGCTCATTCTTCCTTTCAATGTTAGCCCAAACCTTGGCATGTAAATCCTTTACAAATTATGCCTTTTTCTTACCATCAATGTTAGCATATTCTTTAGTAGGCAAAGATTACCATCCCTTTTTCTTACCATTAATTTCTAAAGAAGTTAAAGGATTAAAATCATAAGCAACTTTAAAAGATGACAAAGAAGTAATAGAATGAATAGATCTATTGTAAGCAAACTCAACATGTGGCAAACACTGTTCTCATTGCCTTAAGTTCTTTTGAATGATAACACGTAACAAAGTAGTAAGTGTCCTATTAACTACTTCAATTTATCCATATGTTAAAGGATGTGCAACAGTAGAAAATAAGAATTTAGTTCCCAATTTCTACCATAAAGTGCGCTAAAAATGACTTAAGAACTTAACACCCCAATCATTAACAATTGTTCTTGGCAATCCATACAAACGCACCACTTCCTTAAAGAATTACTCAGCAATATATGTTGCATCATTAGTTTTACAACATACAACAAAATAAGTCATTTTGTTAAACCTATCAACAACAACAAATATGTTGTCTTTACCAATTTAAGCCCTTAGTAAGCCTAAGACAAAGTCTATAGAAATATCAGTTCAAGGTCAGTTAGGCACAAGTAAAAGTGTATACAAGCTATGCAATTTAACTTTAACCTATGCTTACCTACACGTAATGCACTTATCATAAATGAAATGCACATCATGCTTCATATTAGGCCAATAAAAATGCTCATATAATATATCTAAAGTCTTCTACTCACCAAAATGCCCCATCAAACCACTCCCATGAGTTTCTCTAACAATCAACTGATGAATAAAATAAATAGGCACATATAATTTATCCCTCTTAAACAAAAATCCTTCATGCTTATAAAAATTACCAAACACACACTTATCACATGCATTACATACTTGACCAAAATTAAAATCATTAGCATATAAGCCCTTAAGCAATTCAAAACCAAGTAACTTAGTTTGTAAAGAAGTAAGAAGTAAGTAATGTGTACCTCCTAGAAAACGCATTAACAATAATGTTTTCCTTTCCATGTTTGTACTTGATCACATAAGGAAATGTTTCTATAAACTTCAGCCACTTAGTATGTCTTTTATTAAGTTTACCTTGGGATTTCAAAAACTTTAAGCTTTCATGATCAAAATAAATGATGAATTCTCGCAACCACAAATAATGTTGTCATGTTTGAAGAGTTCTTACCAATGTATAAAGTTCTTTGTCATAAGTAAGATAATTTAAGGCTATCCCATTTAGCTTTTCACTAAAATAAGCAATCAGTTTGGAATTTTGTATAAAAACAACTCCTATTCTTATTCCAAATGCATCACATTCTACTTCAAAAACTTTATCAAAGTTAGGTAAGTATGACAAAGGTGCATTAGTAAGCTTTTCTTTCAAAGTATTGAAAGCCCAATCATGCACATCATCCCACTTGAAAACAACATTCTTTTTAATAAATCCATTTAAAGATACAACAATGGAACTAAAATCCTTAATAAACCTTTAATAAAAACTTTCTAAACCATGAAAACTTCTTACCTCGTTCACATTCTTAGGCATAAGTCAGTCCCTTGTCACCTTTACCTTTTCCTCATCTACACCAATACCTTGTGAACTAACAACATAGCCAAGAAATATAATAGATTCCATGCAAAATGTACAATTTTTTATATTAGCATATAGTTGGTTTTCTCTTAACAACACAACATGCAAGTGTCTCATATGTTCATCCAAATTCTTGCTATAAACTAAAATATCATCAAAGTAAACTACTACAAATTTTCCTGTAAACGTACGCAAGACATAATTCATTAACCTCATGAATGTACTAGGTGTATTAGTTAATCTAAAAGGCATTACTAACTACTCATACAATCCATATTGTTGTTCCCACAGCCTTGTATGGGTTATAATTGTTGTCAATTAGGTTTAAGTGTGTAAGAAAGTAAAGTCACATGGAAGGGCAAAAAGGTAAATCCATATGGAAAGGCAAGAACATAAATCCACATGGAAGGGCAAGAACGTAAATCTGCCATGTAAGCCCTATTAGGGTTTCATAGAAGAGAGTATATAAAGACCTTGAAAGAGAAAACTAGGGCAAAGGCCAACACAATTAAATACACGGTAAAACACAAAAGTGTGTGGACGGCCAAATAGAGAAAATAGAAAAACACAACATACGACCAAAGCACACTGACGACAAGCGAACGGCAAAACAGGGGACGACAAAATAGAAAAGAAGCAGTCATAGTGAACAGTGTAGTCGTCGATGGAAGAAGAAGAGAAAACGAAAATTGGCCAAATCGGAGCAGACCTGCGGAGAAAGAAACCGACAGCAACAAAGAAATCAACCGTCGAGAGAGAGAGGGAAAGAGAGAGAGAAAAAGGAGACGGTCGACGGCCAAGCTGAACGAAGAACAACCGTTAAGAGAGAGAGAGAAAGGGGAGACGGTCGGGCTGAATGAAGAATAGAGGTCGAGAGACAGCCATAGAAGAGAGAGATACAGTCGGCAAAAATAGAGAAAAGAGGAGACAACTGAAGGGGCTGGACGATTGGACGGCAGACCAGAAGAGCGAAACGGCAAAGTCCTATATGACCAACCAAGTGAGCCGACGGCAAAATAGGGAAGGAGAGAAAATCCGACACAGCCAAAGAGGAGAGTGGACGGCAAAGGAACGGCACACCACCGGCACACCAACGATCAACAGAACACGAGAGAAAGAGAGAAATTTTAAGACAGCCATTGAAAAAGAGAGAAAAGAGGTATATGGCCAGAATAGAGGAGTCGACGGGAAGGAGAGAGAAAACATGGCCAAATAAGGGAAAAGGAGAGAAAATCTAGAATGGCCAAAGAGGGGTAGACGAAGAGAGAGAGACCGTCGGCAGAATAGAGGAAATCTGACTGGACGGTGAAAGAGAAATCCGGCTGGACGGTAAGAGAGAGAAATTCGACTAGACAACAAGAGAGAGAGAGAAACGGACAGGTGAGGCATGAGACGTGAGACCACCTGCTGGAAGAAAACCAGAACCGTGAGGTGAGAGCAAAAACCAGAAACGCATCACCCCTGGAAGAGAAAAAGACCAGAATGTGCGACAGCGTAAGACCAGAACGTACGTCAGTGTGAGACCAGAACGTGCGACGACAGTGAGATCGTGGGGCAAGGAGACGGGTAAGACCGTGAGATGGTGAAAGCATGAGTTGTGTGAAACAACCTAAAAAAGAAATTCAGCGAAGCATTAGAAAGAACTCAACATATTTCCATATTTCTTCAAGAAAGGTTAAAGAGCGTTATAGTAAACTTCTAAACGGTAGTGGAGCAACCTTTCAATTCAACAGAGGCAAGACAAGCTAGAAGAAGGGTAGACACAGTAAGTGACACTCTTTGTATTGTACTTGCTTAGTAATTGCAATAGTGAAAGGAGCAGAGGATTATGACATCTATTGTAACTAGAATTCTCAAGTATAGTGGATAGTCTCGATAAGGGAGAGTCCCTACCACCGTGGATGTATGTCACGTTGACGGAACCACGTAAATCTCATATGTCTTTAATTTGCTTTACGTTTTGTGTTTTGAATTGAGTTGTGAACTCGGCTAAAGTATCAACCAACCCATAACCTAACGAAGACCTAAACAAGAACATCTGAATTATCTATTAGGAAAGGTGTTTGAAAGGTGACTTTGGGGACTATTGTGATTAGTAGGTAACAATAGATCTACCTTAGTCGAGTCTGAGAAAGAGTTCATTTTTAAGAAGAGGTTGAAGTTGTTCACTTACATGCGAATTGTGAATTTTGGTGACATTAATTCACCCCCTCTCTCAGTATCACAAACTAGTAGATCCTAGGGAGAAGTCGGAAACTTCACATATATAATTTTAAATGTTGTTTTCCATTCATCTTCCTCTTTCATGCAAATTTGATAGTAATCATTCTTTAAATCAATTTTTGAAAACACATACGAACTATGCAACCCATCAAGCATATCATCTAATCCAGGGATAGGATGTCTATACTTTATAGTGATCTTATTGATGGCTCGACAATTCATACACATGCACCATGTTCCATTTTTCTTTAGGACTAAGATGGCAAGTACCGAACACGGGCTTAAACTCTCCTTTATAAATCCCTTCAACTCATCCACTTATCTCTATATCTCCTTTGTTTCATCTAGCTTTTCTCTCTGTCTTACCCTTTTTACTTGAATTTTTCTCCTCAGCCTTACTTTCTCTCCTTTCCTTTGACCTCTCACTTGCTTTCTTTCTTTTTTCCCCTTGTTCTCTCATTTTGCACTTTCTTGTTATCTTAATTTGATCTTCATACACTTAAATAAGTTTGAAAGGAATTAATACAACAATCTGATTATTAATTACAAAAAAGTATCTATTCTTGTGACCATTATGATTAACCTTCGTATCAAATTGTTATAGTCGGCCAAGAAGTATATGACCAGCATGCATTGAGACAACATCATAAAGAACCTCATTCTTATAATTACCAATAAAAAAGGCAACTAAAACTTGCTTAGTTACTCTAATTTCTCCATAATCATTTAACCATTATAGCTTATAAGGCTTAGCATGTTTGAAGATATCCAGATTGAATTTCTCTACCAACAAAGTATTAGCAACATTAGTACAACTTCCACTATTGATAATTATGCTACATACCTTGTCTTTAACATAGCATCTTATATGGAAAATGTTCTCACATTGCTCCTCATCATTATCATCCTTAGGCTGAATACTTAATGCACGTCTTGCAACTAATATATCTCCATAAATAGGTTTTTCAATATTAACATCAGAACAATGCTCAAATGGTGGTGTATCATTATCACTTGAACTAATGCTTTCTATTTCACCATTCTCCAACATGATCATAACTCTTTTATTTGGACATTGAGAAGCAATATATCTATGTCCTTGACACCTAAAGCACTTAATATCATAAGATTTAGAAGATTTCATTTTGGTTTTACCTTTAGAAACAGCAATTGATTTCTTTGGCCTTATATCTTCTTTTGGTTTTGAGATTACTTTGATGTCTTTCCAAATTACCTTCCTTATAGAACTAAAGGTTGACCCAAATTTGGATCCTTTGGACTTAATTTATTTCCCCACCTTGATAACCTTATACAACAACTCCTCCATCTCCAAATAGTATTGTAATTCTATTACATCTATAATTTCCTTGTTCAAACCACCAATAAACCTTGTCATGATAGCTTCTTAGTCTTCCTCTACATTAGCTCTAATCATGGCTATCTCCATCTCTTTGTAATAGCCCTCCACATTATTAAACCCTTGCATCAGCCCTTGCAACTTTTTATGCAAGTTTCTATAGTAGTGGCTAAGTATAAATCTCTTACACATTATCAATTTCATCACTTCCCATGACTGAATTGGCCTCTCACCATTCCTCCTTCTACTTATCACCAATTAGTCCCACCAAATACTTGCATAATCAATGAATTCCACAATTACCAACTTTACTTTCTTCTCCTCGAAATAATTATAACAATCAAATATATGCTCAACCTTTCTTTTCCACTCTAAATAAAGTTCAGGATCATTCTTCTCTTGAAATGCTAGAATTTTCATCTATATGCTACCTAATTTGCTATCTCTTTTGGAAATAGCCTTCCTGCCTTTTCTTGAGCTTGATTCTTCATACTCTTCCTCATCTTTTTCCTCAATCACATATCTTTTAAAGGATTTGGATTTGCTAAATGATTGTAACTCATCTAACCTTGCATTTATTATCTTAAATTGCTTGGTAACAGCCTTCATCCAAATCTTCATATCTATATCATGCACTTTTCCTTCATTACTCATGTTTACAACCTACAGAAACATGTTAGTAATTAAAAAAAATTTATTCCTCACACACTCCCTCATGTGTTTGCCCTCAAATTAGATTATTATCACTCGTGTTTCACTCTATTTTGGCTTTTCTTGATGATGATCTCACCACTCTTGCCTTTTTCCACTCAAGCTAAGTCTTTTTTATGTTCTTAAAAGACTTAAGATTAACATATCACAAGGAGCAATTTATTAGATAGTGGTAAATCTCAAAATCATAACTTTTAAAAGAAATTCAATATATCCTTCTTAGGCTAAAAAAAATTAGATGTACAACCTTATGTACAATTGGTTGAAAGAATCAAAATGCACTGCTCAACTCAAACATAACTTCTTTGTCTTCCTTTTTTTTTCTTTCATTTTTGTTGTTCAATTTTTTTTCTTTTTTTTAACTTTTTTTTCTTTTTTTTTAAATTAAATCAATCACTCACAAAATTAACACAACTTCAAGAGTAATAAACTGATGAAAACAAAACAAAGAAACACAAAGAATGAATAAAGTACAAAAAAAAATATACTAAACAATGATGGAAAAAGGATATATAATTTATTTCTAGAACTAATGCTCTAATACCAACTAATAAAGAATTTGCTAAGTGACCTACCTTAGGAACCCTTGAATCAATTTATTATACATACCCCAAAAAGCTAAAAAACAAGTTAAGATGATTGGATCAGAACCCTAAGGAAACTAAATTCTAAAAGCCCTAATCTTAAGACGCCACAAAAGTTGATCACTCCTTTAATAAGTTAAGACAATATATTTTTCCAAAAATACAAGAAAACAAAGCAAAACTTACTGAAAAAAATACATCAATCTTATTAATTCCATTTTATATAATTGTCACCTTTATATAGGCATATAAATATTACAATCTTATAAGGAAAAAATATTTCTTAACATACCTATATTAGAAAAACTCGATCTTTCTAATTAAGAAATACAAATTTATCTTGATTAAAATTCCTATGAAATAAAAATTTGTCTTGATTAAGAATTCTTAAAAAGACTACAACTAATAATAATTAGGCATAAAATCAAAGCAAAACTCTAACTAATGTTCAACTAAACTTATAAGCCTAAATAAACTCAAGAAGTTAAACTTTTTCTACATGTAATTTCACCTTAATTTAAAATCTAGCAACCTAAAACAAAACAGACCCATTAATACAACTTAGCATGCAAATCGAGTATTTCCTTATCTTAGTCATGTAACTTAAACTTATATCATAGGTTCTAAGTTTTGTTATTTAAATTATAAGCCTTGCATATAAAAATAAGTGATTATCCTTGGTAAAACATTGAAAACTTTATAACAGTTTTGAAATCTTCTAGAACACTCTCTTTGTCATGTAAAACTTCTTTCATCCTCTTTGTCCTTGTCCTAATCATTGGACTATCAATTCCTTACAAGCGATCTTAGGAATACTTGTAAACTTTAAGAGCACCTTATTCTCTATAAGTACCTCTTTCACTTGTTATAGGAAATATATTATTGTGTGGTTGAAAATATATATATTTATTTATTTATTTAAGACATACTATGCATGCCTTGTGCCATGGTGTGTCTATAGATAATTAACATTGTCCGAAATAGACAACTCTCTTTGATACAATCAACATTGTCTATCGCATTTTTTCTATGAATTTATTATATATTTTTTTTCGATCTTTAATTTTTTTTTGAAATGTTTTGATTATATATTTTGAGCATATTCTTATCAAATTTATACATTTGGATTTGTGAACTTAAATTTTATTCACCGGTAAAAATTTGAAAGTTTCCAACTTTTGAATGGTGCCGAGGTTTGTATCGTGTTTTTCATTTCCTTCTTTCTTTTTTTGTTTTTTTTTTTTTTTTTTACTTTGTTCTTTTATTAGATCCCAACTTTTGTGAAATACTGGAGTGAATGCAGGATTAATGTCCTAAACTACTAAACTTGAATCTGGATACGTTGATGAAAACGGGGATTACACTTATGTAATTTCTTTTTTTTTTTTTTAATATCTCGAATTTAGGGATAAAATTTTAATCTCCTTTTTTATTTATCTTTTTATACTTCCCTCTTAATATCTTATTATTACACACACCAAAAAATAAATAAATATGTTTTCTTTCAACTCATACGCTTCTCTTTATTATTATCTTACTGAAAGGTTGCGCTCTCTGTCTGCCCTCCAGGCACACTTCATCATCCTTCCCCGATTTCTGTTAATCTCCATCGTCACTCTCGCTTTTCCAGTTCACAGTAGCCTGTTCATTTTCGTTTTTTTTCAATTTTGTTTTGGCCGAAACATTCCCATCTCATGTAACTCGTGTTTTTTTTCTTTTCTTTTCTTTTTCCCTTCTATGAACTGCAAGCAATAAGATTTCCCTCAATTTCAGAAAGAATCTCCATTGGGCTTTTGACAATCGACTAATTGAGGTTAAAATTGGAGAAGTTGGTGCTGACTTAAGGGTCTAGGCATGGAAGTCCAGTTTTGGTTCGCGTTTCCTTGATCGAAGGTGAGGTTTCTTTTGATATATATATATATTTTTTTTTTTTTTTCTTACACGATTTAAAACCCTTTTTAAAGTATGAATGGAAATGATGGAATGCTTGGGCTCTTTTGTTTTTCTGATTGAAGGAGAAGTTGGTGTTTTTGAATTGAGAGGAATACGTTTGATGTTATGGCACTTTTTAGGGGCCTGTTAATTGCTTCATCTAATGAGAAAAATTTTGGGTTTCCGCATGTTATAAGGTGGTTGCATCTTATTGGTAGTAGGGAGATTCTTTTCTAGAATAAATGGGTGTGAACCTAGAGGGATCTTAATTGTGAAGAGAAGCGCTATAATTGGTTACTGTTTTGGCCTGTCTAGGTATATTAAAGAGATGAATTTTAGGCTGGTGAATTTGTACAAAATGAATGTCACGTTGGGGACTTTGATTGGGACAATGATAGAGACAAATAATGGAGCTTCGTATATTAGAATATGTTCTAGAATTGAAAGATTAAAAAGGATGCTAGTTTCGTATGTTAATGGATAGTATCTGATTGTGTTTCCAACTGTTATGCTTATTTTCTGCTATTAAATTTTTGTTATGGTAGAAAAAATCATATTTTATTTTGTTATTTTCATCTGGTCAAGTCCTCCCATATTGTGCATATTATTTCTATTCATTGAGGAGTTGTACTCATTCCGTTATTTGTAACATTTTTTTAGATAGTTTAGAATCAGCAGCACCATCTTTATTCTTCCTTGGATTTTTAGCTGGTTGTCTTGGGAATTCACTGAATTAATTGTTTTTTGTTTTCATGTTTATTAAATTCTTCTGTATGAATGCTTTGCAGTCTTATATTCATTTTTTATGAGATGTTAGGCCTTGCTTGCATGAGTTGTGGATTCTGTTTCTGCATGTACCACCTTGGGGCATATAGCATATCAATGTGGTGTTTTCTTATAGACTTATGTCGTCCTTGGTGTGTTTCCTGTGTTGGATGGTGTGTTGGTCATGGCCTCAAATTCAAATAATGGGAAATATGTTATTGTGTGGTTGAAAAAAGAAAAGATATTTAAGGCACACTATATACGCCTGTTGCTGTAATGCTATACTGGGTAATTAACCACCTTTTCCATCATCTGGGAACAGACGACTCTCTTTAAACACAGGAATCATTGCTTGTTTCTTTGTGTTCTATGAACTTGTTATGTTTTCTTTCCCTGTCTTTTACTTTATATATGTATATATTTTGTGGAATCTTTTGGTTGTGCATTTTGAACATTCTCTTATGGGATTTATACATTTGGATTTGGAAAATCAAATTTTTTTCCCTCATTAAGATTTTGAAAGTATCCAACTTTGGATGATGGCAAGGTTTTAATATGCTCTTTTTGTTTGTCCTTATACTAGATCCTGAACTTTTGCGAAATACTGTAGCGGATTTATGCCTTAAAACTGTGAGACTTGAATCTGGCTGTGTAGAGGTGTTAAAATTTCTGTTTTATATTTGAATGAGGAATTTGAATATCTTACTAACCTTGTATTGGATTGCTTAATGCCTTGTATATATAACTGATATTGTTTTTGCACTCTGTTTCAGTCACCATATGGAACCAGAACAGCATGTTAAATTTCACATTTATCAGAATGTGCAAATTCTGCTGATGTTACATGTTGTCTTTGGCTTTGGCTTTGGCTTTTGCATGCATGGTTACTCAACTTCAACTCAGGTTAGGGCATGAGAATTATTGCACCAATTTTCATTAGTTGATTGGCTTGTTGTAACTGTTACTTATTGTCCTTGTTTAAGACAAGAGCTTTCTAAGCTCTCTACTTGCTTTGGTGGATTTTGGAAGCAGTAAAGTGTACACAAATCAATTTATCTTGTAGTACATCTGGCAATATATTGCTTGCTGTAGTAATCCAATAAAAGCACTAAAGTGCACACCGAAGTAATATTATGTTCTCTCTGTGTGACATTATATGCTGAACCATCAATCTTCTCTATTGTTAGCAGCAATTTGCTTTGCATGATGTGGTTATAAGTGGCATGTAGTCAGATTAGTTCCTCTAACTGCTTGTTATTACCCAATTGGTGTATTGATCCAAAATTAGGCAGCCCAGTTTAGTCATTGCTCTTTGAAGCATCTTAAATCCTGTTCAAAAATAAAGATTGGTAGTCTGGTATCTGATTTAACAGGTAGAATAGAGGAACCAAAGAAATGTAATTCCTATGACTCTGTATAAACATGTTCAAATGTCTCTTGGGTTTAACATCCATAACATCAGAGGAGCAGCAAAGTGCACCTTTCAATCAAAATGAAAAGATAATGTGAATTATCATGTATTCCAAACCAATTCAACAAACAACAAATTCTAGCATTTTGATTTATACAAGAAGGCTGCATTCCTCTCTTTGCGAAGACTGACAAAAGGGCATCCTGGTGCATGGGCTCTAACACTGTGGAGTCTGGAAAGGGTTAGATGTACTCAGTTTTACTCTTATTTTTGCAAAGAGGTTGTTTCTGTAACTTGAACCTGTGACCTTCCTATTGCAATGGAGTAACCTACATCACACCAAGGCTCGTCCTTTGGTGTGGAGATTGGAAAGGAGATATGGTGACGAGCCTCCCACTAAGTACCTGAACTTGCTACTTGTGGGTCTCAAATGTCAATCTAAAAGCCCAAAGCTGTTAGTATTGCACTCAAAAAAAAGGCCTCCATATCATATGGTTTTTGCTAAGTTGATTTGGAAGCATTTTGCTTAACGATATTTGCATGTTTCTCAACTTAATTGTATTTATGACTCCATCAAATATGATCCAATTTCACTGTGCATGCATGCAACATATCTGATAAGTTGTTATGGGCATTTTAAAATCAGATTGGAAGTTGCAAGCAGAAGTCTGACATGAGCTCATGTATCAACCCTCATTTTAGTTCCAAGAAATATATTATGGAGTCTTATTTTGAAAATTATGAAGCTTTGCTGGAGTTAACTTCCCAAGATATCACGTGCGGTGGACTTCATTTTGGTGGATGTAAGCTGCTGCCAAATAAACCAAGTCTTAACTTAAGACTATCAGTTCCACAGCGCAACTTGATTGGTGAAGGTTCTCATCGACATCTTTCTTCAACCATCAGAGTTCACTACCACCCAGTTTCTTCATCTCAGCTGCCTGGTCACTTTTGCAAGCTTTTAATTATTGAGAGACTGCCCTCTGGTGTCTTTGCCGATCCATTTGAACTGCAGCATCTTCTACATCGTGGTGGTACTGCAGTTTACTTTTTCAGTTAATTGTGGTTCTTTGTGGCATTGTCCTTCCACTGATTTTAGTTGTGTTAATCCACTTGCTGCAGTGTTCACTGATGCAGCTGTGTTCGGAGATGCCAATTTGGAATTGCCTTCAGTTCGTTCAAATCAATCTGTTGTCGAGATTCACATGTATCTTGGTCTCAATATCTTTTCCAAACAAATGAATGGAATGGAGATCAGCATACAACTTCCATTACATGCAAGATACCCAGTAAGCAAAAAGGAGACAATGAAATATAAGCAAGATATGTTATATGTTAGCATTAACTATAATCACGATAATTATACAATAGTCCATTATATTTCCATGAAAACTAATCAATGACATTTTTAATACCAAAGAAATTTTCAATTTTTTGTAGCCCCTAGATGAAAGTGGCTTTTCAAAAGTGGAATTTGGCGGGCCCGATTTATACATGCACTGCAGCATAGAAGGGAACTTGGACAATCAAGATTGCTTATTTATGCCAGCATGTGATGATATCAAGTCCAAAACTGCCAATGTCATTTGGAGGGTACCCTCTGGGAGGAAGGAGCACGCTAAAATGGTATCTGTTGTTACTTTTGTTACGGCTTTTATATCTGCCCTTTTGATTGTTGTGGCATCTGCATACCACTCGGATGTTAAATTCTGTAAAGCCACAGAACAACAATAATTCTGCTGCATTTTCCCTCTGAAGGGGCCATGGCGATTTTGTGAAACATGTTGAGCAAATACCTCTCGTGAACAAGGGGACATTGGAGACCAGTTGGAAATGATCACTAAATGGAATTTCCTTCTGATTTTAAATGGTAGAGTGTTTGATAGCCACCATCTAATTTATTTGTTATCCTCGTTTCAAGGCTAGTTTAGAGCTGTTAATTTTTGGCCCAGTCGAGCGTTTGGTGTGGGATGATTCTTTTATTATGCCAGGGGGCTGTGCCGGGGAATTGAATCGAACTCTGGTGTCATGTTGCGCACTCTTCTGACAAAAACGTTGTGCTAATATTAGGATTGTTGGATAAGTTCGTGGGCATCTTTTGTCCACAAACAAGGAAAGTGGTTTTAGTTCTTTTGTCCAAAAACTTGGCCATTGATGTGCATGCTGCACTACGGGACATGTGAAGGATTTGAGAGATGGAGGAGAGGAGGAGAGGAATCCATATAAGTTGATGCCAAAATTGATGCCCTTCTCCACAAATGTGACATCTAACAAGTGCGTTATCTTCCCCCCACACCTTCCTAGAATAAGCCCAATTTAAAGGTTCCGAAAGAAACTTTAGGCCATGTTGCTTAATGTTATTTGCTACACTCCACTCGTCTTTATCCAGAAACTTGAGTGAATTAGTTTTCCACCTGCAAAACGTCTATGTTATTTTCAATCCTATTTTATCAAAAACCATTAATTAAAGGTTGTCCTACGTCAGTTATATGGGAGTTCCATTCGATCTCTACCATCGACGGTCCATTTCTATTGTGATGATCGGATGGCGGCTCCTTGCACGGTGTCACATAACTAGTGAAATCAAATCTCACATTAACGGTGGTATAATAATACTCGGACCAGTTTTCATTTTAGCAACCATGGCACAACGCTTGCTTGCTAAAAGAGTACCCCCCCCCACCCCCTCCTGTTGCCTCGTCGACAATTTAGTTGGTCATGCTTGCGAGAATCCGGTGTTCGAAGGCTGGTAGAAGCAGCAGTCTTGATAATAACCAGGATTTGCCTAAAGAATTCTAGCGTTATCGACGAGCTCAATAAAATCATTTGGTGACCAACTATATTCCATAATAACTGAATTTTACAATATACCAGATCTCAAACATTTTATTTTTTGTTTAACTATTCAATCAACTACATTGCATATCAACCCAATTCACGTAATTTTTTTTCCCACCCCCCCCCCCCAATCAACTCTAAAATACATAGTGAATAAACCACAAAAACATATTTCGCGTATCATGTATATATATTTTTGAGTTTATCAGCTCGTCGGCAACATAACTTCATAAATTGGGTTTACATGCTAGCCGCATTGAACGACTAGATTTCTCCAAAAATATCACGTGTAGATATCGATCATGCCAATTTCCGACGAACAAACACAGTGGCCAATAGGAACATAAATGCATCGTAGGAAACAAAAAGAACTGATAGACATTCATCCCTGTTAAAATTTTGTAATAAGGGCAATTACAAAAGCTGTGACACCCGCCCCCCCCCCGGGGCGGAAGCCATCGGCACCAGAATACAATAGATAACAAACACCCCAACCCAAAAAGGCAACTGAATACCATCACACCACACTATACACCACCTCCGATCAGTAAAAGAACACGACCAATGAAATCAGTGAATACACTCACTATCTTCTTCTCTCATGACCCTTGATATAGATTGATTAGAAAAATCAAGAAAAAAGTTCAAATTAGGCTGCATGATGACCTTTGCACTATGCTGCGAGAACTATGATCACAATGAGAATCACAATCCCAAAAATGACCAAAAGCAAGCAGGCCTGCATTCCAAAGACAGATTAGTTATTAATAGTACTTGAAGGTTGAAATCACGGAGATGCAGAATTCAGCATTTATATCACTGATAAGAAGTATGGTAATGGATACAGACTATTCCTCTGGTCTACAGAATTCATTATACAAAAAGCTAAGAATTGCCCAGACCCAACCGTAAAATATCTCATAAGCTCAGATGGGCTTCAGATTAGAGGCTGCGTAGAGAATAATTTTATCATTTCCAATCAATGAAACAGAAAAAAGAGATGGATACACAAACAAATGCCTCGAGTCCAACTTTAGCAACTCATACATACAGTAATTGCATGCACATGTAAAAGGGAGGGGGGGATGGGTAGATGTTAGGAGGACGAGGGAAATAGCATGCTAGAATCGTGTAATTACCAGTGAAGAATTTGATCTTTGGGTCTTTGCAGCTTTCACAAGTTGGGTTTTTCCTTGTGCAGTTGCAGCTTGGCCATTTTCAATATGGGAGCCAATATCATCTGCAACACATCCAGCAATGGACAAAACTCAGCAACTAAATAAATCATCAAAAACAACAAATTCACAATGTTTAAAAGTTCCACCAAAGACATGGATGTACCAATCATAGCTCCCTGCTCATGTACAAGGACAGCAAGGTCTTTAAAAATCTCGTTTGTTTCACCAATCTGCTGCTGAATTCCTTGTATTCCCTGCTCTCTTTCCTCAATAATTGCCTCATTAAAGGCAATCTCGTTGTCCAGCAGCAGAACCTCTTGTCTGCAGTGAAAAACAAGGGATCAAGTTCAGTCAAGTTAGATGAAAAGAGAGATAAAATGAGGAACAGAAACCCAATGTTTTGCCTTCAACACCAGAGGAAGGCAAATAATTTATCAGCTGCACTAGAAACCATCAAAAAGTAAACTTTGGCACATACTCATGCCATGAACGGGGTACTAAAGATGTAAGCCTTGATAAATTTCAGTGAACAATACGAAAAATCTTGGGAACTGAAAAAAGTTACATCAGCATGTGTTAGTAAGCAGTATTCACCTTCTTGACTCTACAAGAAGAGCTCGCTGTTCTGGAGTCTTATCTGAACTTATATCTAACTCACTCAGTGAATAGCTACACAAAACATAAACAAACCACAACATTAAGAGCATAAGTAATACTGATAAAAAAAAAAAAAAGAAGCCAAACAATCAGTTAATCGTTAATCAAAAAATGTTTTGAAGACATCCCAACCAATTCAATTTGATGAACAAGAATAAAACAGTCAAATCCAAGTACAAAATTTTAGGGCTCCCAAAGAGACAATCACCTAGAAGGAAGAACTGCCTGGGGAACCAATGGAGTATATACTGTCTCCCGCTCTGCAGAGATCCGTTGAGCCTTCTGAAACTCTTTCAGGACTGCTTGAAAATCTTTTGCAAGTTTAGCATCAGCTATCCTTTTGCTTTGCTGCAATTAGAATAAATAATAATAATAATAATAATAATAATAATAAAGAAACTACAAGACACGAGTCTCATCACATAATGCATTCCAATTCACAACATATGCTGCTACAAGAAATGTGCAAGGTCCAAATAGAAGAAACCACCAGCGACCAAACCTAAAGTGCTGTTGGGAAATGACAAATTTTCTGAGGGGATGCTATGATAAAGAAAAGAAATAGAAATATACCAGAACAAACTTACACTGACTCCAGCATGATGATCGGTTTCACTAGCTTGTTTAAGTTTAGCTGAAGTATCCTTCACCAACTGCCCAATGTGTAGCCTTGTCTTGTGCCTGGCAGTGCATACAAATTCATGATAAAAGATTAATCAGAAGACACATTCATCACAAAGCTTTCTTGCACAAAACATCAAATGAAAGAGAAAATAAGTAGGGCAAAAAATTTAGTCGCTAAGTTTGATATGGTGAGATGTCAAATTCCCACCTTATATAATCCACTGGTCAGCAATTAACAATTAGGATGGCGCTAAATCTTAATATAAAGTAGGGAATATAATAGAGTGCCCAAGTCCAAAACATATGATCTGCCATAGTTCCTCTGTTAGTGATTCAAAGTGCTCAAAGTATAAGCCAATTCCGCCTGCAAAAACCCCCTCCCCCCAATTAACGCAAATACCCTACGTAGCCCACATTCTCCGACTAAACAATTACATCCTTTCTGTCTAATTCTATAATAATAATAATAATAATAATAATAATAATAATAAAGAAAATAACATAAATCAGGAAAATAAAAAGAGGAAGAAAGAGGGAGAGAACGCACAGCTTCTCACGGAGCTCGGGAGTGTCCTTGGGAGTGCCGAGGGTGTTGACGAGACGCTGGAAGGTGGAGACGGCGGTGTTGATCTGGAAGACACCGGAGGCGAGGGCCTGCGTGGGGTCTTGCTTGCCGTTGATCATGTCCCTCCTCGACGTCGCCCGCCCTGCCTCAAGATCTTGAAAGCTCATACTTCTAATTTTATTTATTTATTTATTTATTTATTACTACGAAACGAACAAATCAATTCCGAGTTGAATCGTCTCCTCTCCTCTCCTCCTCCCCCACCACAGAAGAACAACACGGCCTTTCCTCCTCCTCCTCCTCCTCCTCCTCGTAAACTGGCGGAGTGCTTTGGTTTCGGCAAACGGAGGGTAGGAACTGGCAATAGCAATAATAATAAAACTGGCGGTTTTGTTGGTTGGATTAGGGTTATCAGGCAGACCAATTTTGGCCCCAAAAAAAAGAAACAAGACAGAGAGGCATAGGGCGAGAGAGAGAGAGAGAGAGAGAGAGAGAGAGAGAGAGAGAATAAAACGCAATGATGAGGAGGATTGAGCTGTGGTTGGTTTCCTTTTTACGGTTTCAGTTTTTGAGGTCGGCTGGGATGCACGCGTCTGTCCTTGCCGGCGCCTTGACGTGGACCCCGTTTAGCGCGATGCGTGGCTAAAGTGGCATCAGAGTTTTGAATTATATATTCATTTCATTCTCTTTTAACCCAAACCCCAAAAAAAAATAATAATAAAAAAAAAAAAAGAGCACCTCACCTTTTTTTCGTGCCTAAACTAAATGTTGCACATTCAATAGCAACTCGTTATTTTTTTTTTTATGATGAGTTAAATGTATTTTTTTAAAAAAAATCATAATATATTAATTTTAAAAATATTAATTACAAGAAGCAATTCCTCTTCTTTTCTATGTATCGATTGCTACCACCACTCAAAATTAGTTCAAAACCATTTAGGCAAATCATTATCCAATAGTCCACATTGTTGCTATAAAAACTTGCTCTCTTGCATCTATTAAATAGTTTTTTTCTTTGTTCGTCTATTAAATAGTTTATGAACAGAGATCCAAATCCTTTCTCGAAGGCCAACCATGGCTGCGAAGAAAAACACCTGATGTTAGGCAAAACATGACTCACTCAAGTGCGAGTGAAGAAAAGGCTCACTCTGAAGGCTCCAATACAAATTTTGAGGAGTAAACCCAACATTGACATCGTGGTTAGCAAAAGACAAAAATTGCATCTTTGGTATCACAACAAATAGAATGATGTGAAGATTAAAATCCCTTAATTTGAAGGTAAATATTTCCCTGAAGGCTTTATTAATTAGCTTCAAAATATCAAGCAAATCTTTT
Organism: Ceriops tagal; assembly: GCA_021533255.1. Taxonomy (NCBI): domain Eukaryota; kingdom Viridiplantae; phylum Streptophyta; class Magnoliopsida; order Malpighiales; family Rhizophoraceae; genus Ceriops; species Ceriops tagal. Next base: position 3,977,439 of record CM038609.1, on the reverse strand, counting down.
AATTTAAGGAGTTTAGTGATAAGAAAAGGTGCAATATCACTCTCAAATATTATTAATAAAAAATACCCTTCATCCAATCTAATTAGAAAAAATAAATGAATGAATAAATAAATTATTGCCACCCTTAATTAATCATGACTTTTAAAAAATAATTTCTTTTATGCAATAAATTAATAAATTAATGACAACAATTTTCAAATATATTATTCTAACATTAAATTTTTTAATAATAAGACTCAATTACCTACAAAATTTTTTTTGTATAACTACTATTACTTTTTGTGTTGTAAATATACATTTTTTCTTTGAAGTTATGGTACTAAAACTTTAATTTATTTTTTTTATACTTTAAAAACCGTTCTTAATATTATCCAATCAAAAGTTAAATGATAATTTTAAAATAATCATTAAAATTTTATTAAATTATAAATTGAGAATAATTTTTTACGTTTGTATAAATTTTATATTCTCTTTTAAATTTTAAATTTTAAATTTTAAAAATAAAAATTTAAATTTTTAACTGTTACCATATCATCAGGGATACGGTAACAGATATATATGTATATTTTCTACTATTGATATTCTTTCCCTGAGGTTGCCCAAAACCTGAGTTCAACCAAACCTAATACACCAGCAGCCTGTCGAGACTTCAACGGGTGAATGTTCCTGTGGGCCCACCAGTTGCCTTTTGAGGGGGGGGGGGAGGGGGCCCATTTATTGGGGGACCATTTGGAAAGGGTCATTTTGCGCACGCCACCGATGCCTACAGTCAGGCAGTTTTGCTTTCGCTATTATCCAAGACGAATGGATTTAAGACACAACAACAGAACAGAACACCCTACTTTTATGCTTTCGTGGCTTCTAAGCCTGGCCGTGCTTTGCCATATTTTTATTACCAAAATGATAGCTGTGCCCAAATCTGTTGCACTGCCACGTGGAGGCGGGTGAACGTATTATTTTGGATTTAAAATCAGAATTTCCTGGGGATTTAGGTAAAGTCAAAAGAATTTCAACTTTGAAGACAGAACCGCAACATTTCAAGTGCTCTCTTTCTGTCGGTATGCTATCTTTGAAGCATTTGAAAGGTGTGATATGATAATTAAGGAGATTCTCAATCTAACGATACGTATATTTTGCATATGTATGTTTCAAATAATAATAATTGTGACACAGTATTCTTTCTAAAATTGTATCTTATTGTTACCAAAAGGAAAAGGTTTTGGATCAATGACATTGCATCGTCATTTATGTAGCCATACCAACTAACTCCGTCATCTTCCAGCATTTTCTCTGTCTGTCGATTCTTTTCGTGGAGGGAACATAAAAAAAAAAAAAATTAAAATTCTCCCTTTTGCAAACAAAATATATTGATATGTTTGTAAGAGCTCTCTATCTTTGCTCCAAGAAGGCACTTAAGAATGAACGGACTTGAAGATTCTGTTAATAATATTTAAGAACTCTATGAAATTCATAGTCGAAGAGGTTTTCAAGAAACCGATTTTTTTTTTCTTTTTTTCTTTTTTTCTTTTTCACGTAGAGGAATGTTTCTTTTGTAAGAATTTATAAGGCGTGGTGTTCTTCAAAAAGACAAAGACAAAGAATTTATAAGCATGTGCTTAGCATAGCAGTTAATGAAAGCCATTTTTCCTCCTAAAATTTGCTCGACAGGCAAACAACAATTAGATGCACACGAATTATATAGGACAATCTTTTTGGGAAAATAAGCACACCATGACTGAACGCCAAACCAGCTTCAACACAATCCTAGGAAATTAAGCAAATAAACCATGACTTGAAATATAATATTCCCCCGCCACGCCACGCCACCCCACCAAACTTCTATTTTTTTATTTCTTTTTATATTTTGGGCCATTTTCACGGACCATTGACGAAAGCAAAGTGATAAGTGGGTCAGAACCGCACCGACACTATTGCGTTGCTGCCTTCACACACACACACACACGTCATCATATGAAATAGCCCGGAATGTGGGCATCACCGCCGTGCATCATCATTATTCCTTGCGCAGAACTGAAGAAGGGTTTTGTTCCTCGTCGGATGACAAAATCTAAGGTTTCATTTGGCGATCACCAGGGGTAAAAAGTAAGTAAAAGGGAAAAAGACACCTCTTTTTTTTTTTTTTTTGAGGAAAAGGGGAAAAGAGAAGAAGAAAAGAAAAGACGGTTTACAAAGGGTTCGGTTCCATTTTTACCTGAGTACTGTTGAACAGTGGAGAGCCAATTTATCTAAAGTTTCTCCGAAGGCGAGAAGTAACACAAAATTACTTGGATGAACCATAAAAACCCAATTTCCAAGAGAGTGAAAATTCATTGGAAATCGAAATTCTACCGGGTGTTATATAATGGACAATAACCCTTCGGCTTCATAGCGACACATTCCCATGGACAAAACAGAGACGGAGCTCCAAATCAAATATTGAAATGCTAGTGGAGTTGAAAAACAATTTTGATGTTCGTCCAATACTTTGTCCATTGCTCCGATTAGACAAAGCCAGAAACACATTCCAAAAACCCCAAAAAAAATAAAAAAAGGATGGATCAAATGTCAATTTCCAAATGTTTTCTCACATGAATGGCAAGGCCAGAAAGACGTGCTGAAACCCACCTACGTAAAACTAGCAAAACCAAACTTACTTTGCAGCTGGCCCCAAAGTTAGGGAGGTGCCAGTGTGTGCCAACGGTTCCCTTATCCAGCTGGATTCCACTTGGCGCACGCCAAACAGAACTCAACGAAACAAAACTAGGGTACGCATCACCGGCCTTGCGCAGGTTAGCAAGTACAACAATTATTTACTAACATACGCCCACCCGGGCTCCCCTCGCACATGCCCAAGCTTAATTCATGCGTACGGATTTTTTACACAGAAACTAAACACAACAGATGCACATGCAAATGAAACTTGAATTTTCCAACACGGGCAAATAAATAAATAAATAAAAATAAAAATTTAGCCAAACATGTGCTGCACATGTAAACGGAGACCGGACACAGCGAAATAAATGCAGAATCGGAGAGACGAGCAGCGAGAAATGTGGCTCAGAAATCGGCGGTTTTCCTGTGAGGCCGGGATTTCCAGGTTTCCGGCTTGTCGGCGATTTCTTGTAAGTTCCTGAAGCTTCGAATGGCCATAACACCGCCTCTCCGCAGCTCATTCAGTCGGTCCGCCTCGCCTACCTCCGTTGAATCTGCTGGAGACCACCAACTAAACGATTAAATGGAATTTTTAAAATAAGATAGAGGAATAACGTTTATTATTATTATTATTATTATTCTAAATTAGCAGCATTATACCCATGTAATTTGACGGTAACTTGAATCCATTAAACTGAACCAAATCTGCAACGAAAATACAGAGAGTACTTGAGTTTACGGATATAAAGAAGGGAGCTAGAGTGAATCGCAGCCGTTGATTTTGATTTTGACTCACCAGATTGGGAGGGAGTGTGGGAGAGGAGGTAGAGCACAAGGAAGCAGAGGAGAGTGAGAAGCGGAATAAGGTGGACGAGTTTCTCTGGCTTCGGAGACGACGAAGACGGTGACAGCGGCAATGATGGCGACGACAGCGAGAGACTGCGAGGTTTTGAGGCTTTCTCATCCTCCGCCGAGAGTGCGTCGTCGTCTTTGCCGCCGCCGTGGTGGCTGTGGAGCTTGGAGACCGGTGAGCCGAGCGACTGTCGTTGCATTGTGGAGAGAGAGAGAGAGAGAGAGAGAGAGAGAGAGAGAGAGAGAGAGGGATTAGGATCACGAAGGGGTTATTCTGCGGTGTCCGTAGCGGTGTCGGGGTCTTAACTTTTTAAATTGGAGGGGTCGTTTTTTGGTTTAAAATTATTTGCTTTTTCTATAACTTTAAAATTAATAAAAGGACGATCCTTTGGTCCCCCTCCAACTCAAAAATATTTTACAACTTATTTATTAAAAAATAAATACTACTACTAATAATAAAAACAGCGATTATTAAAAATTCAAAAGTTTTTTTTTTTTTTCGGGGGGGGGGGGTGGGGAAGATTTTCTCATAATTAATAGATTTACAATCTTGCTCGACCGCTCCTTCCCCCTTGTGCAAACCAATTTATTTCCCGTCGAGCTGTTAAATTATCGGAATATAACTTTTAATATTAAGACGGCAACTTTTCAATTAATTGTCTAAATTTAACTTAGTAACATATCGAAAATATCTCAAACAAAAGACGTTACCGTTAAAAAAAAAAAAAAAAGGCATCGACGCTTAAGTTGTTGTTGGGTGCTACCTGAAATGGTGGTGTTGTCCAGTCAGCTTTCAATGCTTAGGTGACGACCAACCAAAATCGTTTTTTCTTTTACTATTGGGACGTTACATGTCAGATTACCTCTCTCTCTCTCTCTCTCTCTCTCTCTCACATTCCCTCTGCATTCCTATTCCTATTCCTCTCCTTTTCTCTCCCACTGTTTCGCGATCTAAATCTTTTTTTCTACTTTTTGTCTAATTTGACAATAATTTCTTTATTCAGTCTTACAATAATTTAACTTCTATATATATATATATATATATATATATATATTATTGTCAATTTTATGGGTTTCAAGATCAGTAGTAACTTTCAATCTAAGTTAAAAGCTTTAACCAACCGACTTCCGTGGATCTCTTTTTATTTTGCTCTTACCATCAATCTTTGCCGTATTTTCATTTGACCCGTCGGCAGAAAATGGACTCGGCTGAAATAATAATAATAATAATAATAATAATAATAATAAAACAAAAAAAAATGATTAGGAATTTTTTCTAAGAAGTATAACTTCTACTATTTCACTTATAGATCTAATGAATATGTTTTTAACAATAAAAAAATAAATTGCTTATTTAATTTTTTTTATTTTATTTATTATCTTATTTATATAAGCATATTATATATAACAGACTATACATATTATACATGTATATTGCTTTGTATATCATACAAGCATATATATTACATTTATTTTGTAATTGTTTGATTTATGTTATATTACATTTATTTTAAACTATTTAATAATTTGATAATTTTTACTTTTTTATAGTTATAATATTTTTAAATTTTACATATGTTTGTGTGTGTGTGTGTGTGTGTGTATTATAAAAACATTTAATTAGTTTTGTAAGATATGTAACTATATGCTTTTAATTAGTAAAACTAAATTGGTCCCATCCAACTAGTGAACCAGCATTTCTTGTAGCAAGCAAGAGTACAGGGTATGATTAAGAACAAACACGTTGACAGAAAACTCGTTCGTTGGCTCGCATTAAAAATTTTTGAATCAATTTATGTACACCTAAAAAATTTAAAAATAAGTTAGATTAATTAAATCAAAATTCTAAAAAAATTAAATTATAAAAATCTCAATTTTAAGAGATTACAAAAATTAATTACTTATTTGATAAGTTAAAATAATACATTCTTCTGAAAACACAAAAAATAAAACAAAGTATATATTTGTAGTGTAACAACTATAATATTACTACATAATTATATAACATGCATGATTACAAACTTTATTATATCTTAATTCGTTTCAAAAATTTTAAGATTATAGTTCTTTTTTTTTTTTCTTGAGCTTGAAAACAAAATCTTTGTAATGTTAAAATTAAAATCACTTTGAAAAATTTAATACATTTACATAAAATAAAATCAATGATTACTAACGAAGAAACTCATTAACATGTGGGCTCATGTCTCTCACTCTTTTCCAATAAATATTGTGGGCTAGGGTAACCTTGGAACTGACTAATAATAATGGAATATGGACTCAAATTAATATTTGGTGAGGGACGTCAAATCTCGAGAGGTAATACTTACGATTCAACGTAATTGAGATGTCATTTTAGGCATTTTGTAACAAAATCTCGCGTCTAAAGGAAAAGAAAATTTTTAAGTATTATGAACGTAGGCACGGCATATTTTAACATATTGCCTTTAAAGAAGAGGGCAATGGCATGAAAAATGATATCAAAGTTGAGCGCCGCATCACATTTCTTAAAATGCTATTTATGGTTAATAAAATGGGGCACCATTCTTGGGACGCGGTTGCGCTCCGGTCACGGGCGTAACATAATTTGTATTAGAATTATTATCTTTTTTTTTTCAATTTCTTTTCTTAAAAAAAAAAAATCACATGATGCATATGAGAACAAATGAGATGTACATGAAGTACAACCGAAATAAGTAATATTAAGAATTATTATTTTTATTACTCTTTTTCGTTACATTTTATTCAATCTATTTATTCATTTTATTAATTTTGATGTATGTTTAATGATTTAAAAAAATATAGATAGATTTTTAAAAATTATGTTATTTTATTATGACTAAACCGATCGCCGACGCAAGTGTATAAATCAATGGGCACGGCCCACCAAATAAAAGTAAATCAAGCAAGGGAAAAAAAAAAAAGAGGAGAGAAAATCTCAGGTGTTCTCGAATATAGTGGCAGTCAGGCAGGCAGGCGGTAACCCAGCAGGAATCGCCCGCCTCCCTCCTTCTTTCTTGTCCCATGCCCAAAGCAAAGACCGAGACTGGCACCGCAACTGCCACCCACCTTTCATAATAACACCCACCCCCCCCCCCCCCCCCCCCCCCCCCCCCCCAAAAAAAAAAAAAAAAAAGGAAGAAGAAGCACGCGGCGGCAGCAGCTAGCGAGACAATAACTCAAATCTCCGGTAGAGAAAGGAAGCGATGGTGCTATGGGAGATCACGGTGGCGACAGCGTATTTCTTGGGCCTGAAGCGGACTTACAGACTGGCTTTGGAGATCCAACGTAGGATCGTTGGCCCTAATCATCCCAAGATCCGGCAGTTTCTTCACAGGTGATATTTTCGGTTTCTTTCTTTCTTTTTGGTGGAAATCGACGATGGATGCAAAAAGAATTTCAAGCCATTGCGTGCTGGCCAGCCAGTCAAATTGGAATTTTATCCATCTGTGCTAGAATTATGAATTATTTTTTTTTTTTTTACCTTGTCTCAGCGGTTTTTGCTAGCCAGACATGACACCTATGTCTGTCAGTTTCGTAGATTGGCTTCGTGGCTGGCTACATTTGATATGTGAGTGTGCGTGCGTGGGGTAATGTTACTGGTCTTATTTGTTGATTTAATTTCTATTTATTTTGTTTCGATGTATGCGTACGTATCTATGTGTTAAAATGCATGTTTTTTGCAGATTATAAATAGGAAAATTCATGGGCATAAATATTGGAGGTATATATGCGACCTCTACCATGTGGTGTCTCATGTATGCATTTTTCAATGTGGTTTGATCTTTATTGGTTAGTTGATGTATTTGTAGTGTTTGTTTGCAAGCTTCATTAGTAAGAATAGCATTACCCTTACGTGAATGGATGATTGCATTGGAGACCTGCAAAAAACTTGCCAATTGTTTTGCGGTTTCCACCCGTTGATGCGGTCTCAAATGGAACTTCCTGACTAGTGTACGGTAGTTTGTGATTGGCTTGCACACTTGCGGCACTTGTGCTAATATCTGCTTATGATTTTAGGTGGATATCTATGCACGAGAATTGGACACTTGTTGCTCTTTTCAATGTAGATAATACTAAAATTGTGTTGATGCCTATTCACTATGTTGATGGCGCCATTTGCCTGTTGTTACATATACGAGTACCCTGTCGTGGAGAATTTTGTCCGTTCGGACATACACTGCATCTTCCTCTGGTAATTTTGCCTATCGCTTATGCATGAATATGCTATTAGCTTACAAACAGAGCACAATAGTGTATACATCTATAGAACATTCGGCAAAGGGTGCCATCTAGCTGCTAGCATGGGCAAGAAGCATCATAAATAACGTCTCCAAATAGACCCCGATGCTGATTGTTAAATGCCAATAAATGAAACAGATTTAAGTACAACTTTTAGGTGGTTTAAAAAGAAGGCAGTTAGATACGTAAATTCTTTATATGTTAGGAATTTTTGGTTGCCATTGAAATGACACTCCATTACGGAAGAGGATTTGGAAAATGTCCTTCAGTTTCATGGTTTGAGCTTCAAAATCCTCTTGCCATTGCCTCTTGAGCACAATTTTAAACTGCACCTGATGGTGAGTCATTAAGAAATATAAAGCCCAGATGAAATTTTTAGTAGTTATAGTGATCCCTTCATAACACTTGCAGTTGCAACTTCACCACATTTTAAAGTTTGCTTGGTGATCTATGAAACATTATCAAGATTTAAGATCTAGATCAAATTTTAATTACTTCTAATAATTCCCTCATAAAACTTGAGGCAGAATAATTCCATCTCTGTGGTGTCTTTCACACCTGAAATTTTGTTTAAGTCCTAGTTTGTTAGGTGCTACCTTTGTGTGAATAGTGTTGCTCTTGCTCTGTAGCTTGGCTATTCTCCTGATCTTATTTTCATATTTGTTGTCCACCTAGAGGGTGTGGTGGTTACAAGCAACTCCATTTTTATCATCACCTTCTTAACATAAGGGAAATGTTGGAGCCACAGAGGCAATGGCTTGGTCAATTTCTTGCCATTTCCCTCCCTACCTGCTTCTTTCCCCTCCTGTTCCTTAGAGCCCTTAAGGCTGCTATGTTTGACCTGTTTTTTGATCTAAATGGAATTATTTAGTTCGTGGTGGTACCCACTGGATTTCATTTGTTTTGGTTGCTTTGGAGCTACTTTGTCATAGACCTTATACTAGTTGCACTCCTTGTGTCACTGTCTTTGAACTGTCATTAGTCCCGATCATTTCTCTTTCAAAGGATGTCAGAAAATGAGAAGGGACTTCTTATTGGGAGCAGATCCTTTTTGTTGATCTACATTCTTAAAATTTTATTTTTGTATATACATTAAACATACATCCTTAAGTTCTAAGTGCCTTGATACATAAAATCACTGCTGTGATGGGGTTTCAGTAGTCTTTCATTTATAATTCCATATAAGATTTAGTTGATTGGCATCTAATTACTTTAGGTCTTCTGGTGGTCTCAAAAATATGATTTGCCTCAACTTCCTTCATTTTCTACTTGACCAAAAAACCTCACTTTTTCTTGGGTTGGGGTTGGGGGAAGGGGAGGGTGGGTTCTTTTGGTGCAATTTGGGGAATACGATGGTATTGAATATTTGAACATTCTTACTTGTCCATGTTACATGCTAATGTCTGCCACTGTTTTTGCGTAATTTGCTAGTTAGTACTACCATTGCTTGCATATGTTATCTGCTGCACTCCATTGTGCACAGATTCGAACAATTTCATTGGCATAATCAGGGCTTAATGGAAGTTCTTCTTTCTAGACGAACTCGGGCTGCCTTCAATGTTGCACTCCAGGTTCACCAGAATATACAAAAGAGGGACATAGAAGTTGGCCGGAACCTTGGTAACTGGATTCTGCGATGGCTGGACTGCATGAAACCCTCTGCTCAGATCCGTGTTTCGCCCTCAAATGATGCAAGCTCCAAGACGAACCTGACAAAACAGGTAAGCAATTTCTCCCACCGGAATAGTCATGGGACCATGCAGAAACCAAGGAACGGGGAATCTGACAGGCATCCGTTTACCTCATCAAGAAGTATATGGCGTAAATCCTTTCCTGCCATTGCAATGATGCGGCCACCAAGATCTGCTGGATCTATTACCCAGTACAGGCATTTGAGCAGATGGGGTCCTGGAATGTTGAGATCTGACTACAAAATTGAAAGAGTGAATGGCTTGAAGGGAGTTATTCGGAAGGACATAATACAGTATCTGCTGCAAAACTAATTGTGGGATATGGCTTTTGCTTTCTTGTTGGTGTTCACTCTTTGATACCGAGACAAACTTGTTTGAGGCATGGTTTGGTAACTATCTAGTCTCTGATGCCAAAATGGAGATGAAAACTTATGTTCTATCTCCTCTCGATCTGGATAAAGTTTTCTTCTTAATTCTGTATATTCTGTGGATTCTTTTCTTGAATTTTCAAATTTATTTCTAATAAAAGGGAGGTGTTGTGTCTTGGATTTTCTGTGAAGTTTTATAGCTACATCGATCGTAGCACAGACAACTCCATCAGCAGACCTCGTTTGAGTGACATTCGACGGGAACCGCTAAGCAGCATTAAATCTCTCGTCCACGGAGAATAGCAAGATTGGGTGCGCATGGATATGCCAGTAACATTATCTGTCAAAAAACATTGTTTTAATTATTGAACATATTTGAATTTCGGAGAAACATATGAAACTCTAACACCCTCCATCGCCAGCTTATGTGAATGTACTGAACAGTACACTCGTTATTCTTGGACATACTGAGATGACGTCGTCTTTTTGGATTAGCAATGGACGAGCGGTAGGTGGCTCTAAGTACAAGGTTTTTGAGAAAGAGTAGAAGAATTATCTGATACCACATCTTAAGGGGTATTGCCCGGCTATTCTCAAACTAAAATAATGAACTCCGTGGCTAAGTTATAGCCTTGCAGTGGGGCATTGAATACCTTTGCTTGCTTCAGCGCAGGTAAAATATGTTGAATAGATGCCATTAAATGCTTGTATTCACAATTCGAATCTCCATTGTCTTGCACAGAGCCTAATGAAACGCTCTGAAATGTTTTAGGGGAGCCTAGAGGCTTATTAGGACCCTAAAATATTCCACCTTATCCCACATTATTCTAGAATTCTCTTGATTATGTACACTTGTAGAGATCCTTGTAGAATTCTCTAGAACTTCGATTATAGCCATTAAATTAGATAAATTCTAGCCATCCATTTAGGAGGTAGAGTTGTATATAAAGGAGAGTAGCCTCAAGGGTGGAAGTCATCAAATTTACTTGTATTCTCTCCTAATTATAATCTAGTGTTTCTTTTCTCTCATCATTCTTTCTTGTATTTTCTGTGGTGTTCAACTTTCTCTTCACTATTCAAGGGGGAAGGCTGACTTAGCTTCTACAAAGGGTGTAGGGAAAGCTAAGTGCCGCACGGTAGTGAGGGAAATTCGTACGTCCGTGACAGTTGGTATCAGAGCCAAGGTTTGTGAGGCATAATGTCGAGCACCATGGAGGAGAATGCGCTGAAGGAACACCAAGGGATGGAGAGGGGACGTGATCCATCTCCCACTCGAGATGGGAACAAGAAGAAGGAGTGTGGACGTAGCAAGACTCGTTCTGTCGTCACTCTTGCCACTTTGGAGGAAAAGTCCAACATCCTTGAACAGGTAATATCTGAAATGGGTACACGTATTGAACATATTGAACATAATTTTGATGCTTTAGAATCTCACATATTGGAAGAGTTTGACAAAGTTAAAGGGGACGTCCAAGAGTGCCTTTCCAATAATAAAGGGTGTTACAGGAGTGAGCAAGCCTTCAAGACGACAGTCATGACTGTCAAAAGCTTGCAAACTCAAATGACCTCTATGGAAATCATTCTAGAGGAAATGTGCCAAGACATAGCTATATGCAAGAGGGTCGTGGCTAGCGATGGCGGCTCAAGGGGAGCTCCTAGGGTGGAAGCTCCCAAGCCCAAAGAATTCTCGGGCAAGAGAGATGCCCAAGAGGTGGAGAATTTCCTTTGGCAGATGGAGAGATACTTTGAGTGTTTAAAGATGGTAGATGAACAAGACAAGGTGAACACGACGACCCTTTACCTTGTGGATACAACAACTTTATGGTGGCGGAGGAAGCATGCGGATATGCAAAAGGGCATTTGCACCATAGAGAGATGGGAGGACTTTAAGAGAGAATTCAAGAGGCAGTTCTTCCCGGAGAACATAGTATATGAGGCATGCAAGCAACTGAGGGAGCTGAGACATAAGTCCTCTATCCCCGACTATGTTAAGGATTTCACTACGTTGTTGCTGAAAATACCTAACCTAGGGGCAGAAGATGCATTATTTTACTTCGTGGATGGACTCCAAAATTGGGCCAAACAGGAAGTACAGCGGCAAGGGGCGAAAGACGTTGACGAAGCTATTGCAATTGCGGAGTCACTCACCAAGTATCAAAGGAGTGAGTCTTCTAAAAATAGAAGCTCCAAGAGTAACTCCAATAAAGGTGGGGGAGAAGGAGATAGAGGCCAAGGAAGTCACAACCCGACTACTAGAAGGAACTATGAGGAGAAGAAACAATCTTTCACACCTAGAGGAGGGTGCTTCGTGTGCAAGAGGCCACACCCTATGAAAGATTGTCCAAAATTGGGTTCGTTGGCAGCTATGATCGAGTAACGAGAGTCGTAAGCAATCGATGGTCCAGCAGAGCAGATTGGTTCTCTACAATTGCTCAACGCTCTTAAGGGCAAACAAGAGCTGCAAGCAATGAGAGGTAAAGGACTGATGTTTGTAGATGTGCAGATAAATGGACAGCACGCCCAAGTCATGATTGACACGGGCGCTACCCATAACTTTATCACCGAGGAAGAAGTTAAACAGCTTGGTCTCTCTATGACCGATGGTAGGGGTTGGCTCAAGACCGTCAACACTAGTGCCAAGCCTTTAAGTGGTGTTGCCTGAAATGTACCCATAAGCCTTGGTCCATGGAGAGGTGCAGTGGACTTCTTAGTGGCGCACCTAGACGATTTCAAGGTCGTGTTGGGCATGGACTTCCTTCGTAAGGTACAGATCGTCCCTACGCCATATTTAAATTCTGTATGTGTGCTTGAGAAGGAGGCCTTGTGCATGGTTTCTACCACCTCAAAGGTGAGTGATAGGAAAGTCCTATCTGCAATGCAAGCAAAGAAGGGCCTCAAGTGGGGGGAAATCACATACTTGGCAACGATGGTGACAAGCGATTCCTTCAGCCCTTTAGAGGTAGACCTACCCTAGAAGGTTAAAGACGTCTTTGAAGAAAACAAGGATGTCATGCCTCATGAGCTGCCCAAATGACTTCCTCCAAAGAGAGAAATTAACCACAAAATAGAGTTGGAGCAAGGGTCTAAGCCACTTGTTATGACCCCTTATCGCATGGCACTTGCCGAGCTGGAAGAGTTGAAAAGGCAACTGGTTAGTTTGCTGGATGCAGGTCAGGTTCGACCTTCGAAGGCTCCTTATGGCGCTTCAGTCTTGTTCCAGAGGAAGCACGATGGTTCATTACGTATGTGCATCGACTACAGGGCGCTCAATAAGATTACGGTAAAGAATCGATATCCCCTTCCTCTCATTCCTGATTTGTTTGATAGATTAGGGTGAGCCAAGTGGATTACAAAGGTGGACTTGTGTTCTGGATACTATCAAGTTCATAGAGCAGAAGGAGACGAGGCAAAGACCACCTGTGTTACCCGTTATGGCTCCTTTGAGTGGTTGGTGATGCCCTTTGCACTAACCAACGCCCTTGCTACTTTCTCCACACTCATGAATCAAATCTTTCGGCCATTCTTGGACCAGTTTGTAGTGGTCTACTTGGACGACATTCTTATCTATAGTAAGACTCTTGAAGACCATGTAGACCACCTACAAACCGTGTTCAAACTTTTGTGGGACAATGAGCTTTACATAAAAAAGGAGAAGTGCACTTTCGCGGCGCGAGAAGTACACTTCCTTGGTCATGTAGTGGGGAATGGACGAATTCGAATGGATGAAGAGAAGGTGTGGGCCATCCAAGATTGGGAATCACCAAAGAACGTGTCACAGTTACGATCATTTCTTGGGCTAGCCAACTACTACAGGCGGTTCATTGAGGGATACTCTGCGCGGACGGCTGCCCTAACTGATTTGTTGAAGAAAAACCAGTCATGGAAATGGACAACTCAACAGCAAATGGCCTTTGAAGGGTTAAAGATTGCGGGAAGTAAAGAGTCTGTCCTTATTCTTCCTAACTTTACTAAGGCATTTAAAGTCCACACCGATGCTTCAGACTTTGCTATAGGAGGGGTCATAATGCAAGAAGGGCATCCTGTGGCTTATGAGAGTAGGAAACTGAATGACACTGAATGGAAGTACACGGTGCAAGAGAAGGAGATGACTGCCATTGTTCATTGCCTTTGTACTTGGTGCCATTATCTATTGGGTTCTCAATTTACGATCAAGACGGACAATGTGGCCACTAGCTACTTCCAAACCCAAAAGAAGCTGACTCCGAAGCAAGTTAGGCGGCAAGACTACTTGGCTGAGTTTGATTATACGTTGGAATATAAGCCGGGCAAAGCCAATGTAGTTGTTGACACTCTAAGTCGCAAAGTAGAACTAGTGGTCATCTCTCAAATAAAAGGGGATATCAAAGACCTAATTCGGGAGGGGCTTAAGCATGATCCCATGGCTAGGCAAATTACTGACCTTGCTGTCAAGAGGGAGACAAAAAGGTTTTGGGTAGAGGATGACCTAATCTACACCCGAGGTAGGCGACTTTATATGCCTAAGTGGGGGAATATAAGATGCTCCCTTATTAAGGAGTGTCATGATACCAAGTGGGCGGGTCACCTAGGCATGAAGAGGACGTGGGCATTGTTAGAGGCAACATACTATTGGCCTCAATTGAGGGATGAGGTTGAGATGTATGTTCAAATTTGTCTTATGTGCCAATAAGACAAGGTTGACCACCAACTACCTGGAGGCTTATTGGAATCGTTACCAATACCTCAAAGGCCTTGGGAGACCATTACAATGGATTTCATTTTTGCATTATCCAAGTCAGAAGGGTTAGGGTTAATCATAGTGGTTATGAATCACTTTTCAAAGTACGGTACGTTCATCCCTGCCCCAACTGATTGTACAGCCGAACTACAAAAGAGGTATACCACCAAGCACTCAATACTTGATCAAATGGAAGGGATTGCCCGAGAGTGAAGCAACATGGGAAAGCAAAGAAGATATGTGACAATTTCAACAAGAACTACAAGAATACGAGGACTCGACGAAGGCATCAAAGGATTAGGTGGAGGAGAGTGAAACGCCCTGGAATGTTCTAGGGGAGTCTAGAGGCTTACTAGGACCCTAGAACATTCCACCTTATCCCACATTATTCTAGAATTCTCTTGATTATGTAAACTTGTCGAGATCCTTGTAGAATTCTCTAGAGCTTTAATTGTAGCCGTTAGATTAGATGAATCTCAATCACTCATTTAGGAGGTAGAGTTGTATATTAAGGGGAGTAGCCCCAAGGGTGGAAGGCATCAAATTCACTTGTATTCTCTCTCAATTATAATTTAGTATTTCTTTTCTTTTATCATTCTCTCTTGTATTTTCTGTGGTGTTCAACTTTCTCTTAACTATCCAAAAGGGAAGGCTGACTTAGCTTTTACAAAAGGTGTAAAAAAAGTTAAGTGCCGCACAGTCGTGAGAAAAATTCGTACGTCTGTGATACTAAGGTCCATAACATTGTGAGTTCTATGTAGGTGATTGGGATGAGAAATTTTGTGCAAGTTTTGCGTACTGGTGCGTCCTCTGTCTTTTCAAGGCTGATGCCAATGAAGGTTCTTCAATTTGCACTATTTGGGCTTAATGGCTTTTTATGGATATTAATTTTCTCATTCCTTACAAAATCTAAACAAAGTATTAGTATTACAAGATTAATTCAATTATTCAATTAATTATGACTTATCGGTCCTATTTAACTAAAGGTATCACTTTTGTATATATATTTTTTATATATATTTGAGATTGTAATATTAAAATAAAATTTGTAATTATATATCTTAAACAACAACTTCTAGTAACCACTTAATAAAAGATCATCTACAATGTTATTCTAAAAGCCTTCTTATAATAGGAATATATATATATTTTTGGTATGAGAAAAAAATAGGAGGCCCGACTACTATGAATTAGGCACATGTATAAGCGTACTAATATTGGCATTTATAATTTATATTAAATTTTTGTCTTCAAACTTTTGAAATTGTGATTCACTTTTAACATAAAAAAGCATGATAGTTACGGTGGTGCGATCAAAGGATTAGTCATGCCCAATAGTGTACATAATTCCTTACCGATTAAGAACGGCTTTCATGAGATTTTTGTATTTTGCATCACATCTTCTATATTTGATTAATTTAATTTAATTTCATAAGATTAAAAAATGGGCCAAAGGCCGACGCACGTCAATTCACCCATCTCATTCTAATATAGACAAAGGCCCATCTTGGTGGGCCCAACAAACTGCCTCTCACTTTTTCTGTAGAGCTTTGTAGGAACGATGTCCACTCTGGTGGTTCAGCTTGTTTGGCAACCCATAATTCGGGGGGCCCACATGCTTGTCGGTAAACTCGCCCTAATATGTAAAGAAGTATGAAAAGAAAAGAAAAGAAAATTTTAATTGTGGGGTCTATACATCAAAATGAGTGAGGGGCGACGACCAGAATTGATGACCGACGCATAGGCCACAAGAAGCACGTGGAGACTGGGACGTCGCTCATAGGACTTTGACTTCAACTAACCGACCATGTGCGTGATTCGTCTAGCGGCTCCCACTTGATGCGGTTACTTAATTAATTAATTAATTATTGCTGTTGTTTTGTATGACTAAAAGGTGCCGAACCTTTTGGCTTTTCTTATGGTTTGGAATACGAGCCGACTAATCACCTGAAATCTCGTGTCCGTCGCCATTTAAAATAGACATTGCCTTTCCTTATTTTGCTCCTAAAGTTACAAAATAATAAATATAAATTTAAAATCACTAAATTTAGAAACCCTTTTAACCATCCTCCCCTTTTGATATATATATATATATATATATATAATTTTTTTTTTTTGAACAAAATATTTTGATGATAATAATGATAATAATAATAATAATAATATGTATTAGATAAAAATATATTAATAAGTTGTCATTTAAAATAGATATTACCTTTCTTTATTTTGCTCTTAAAGTTACAAAATAATAGATATAAATTTAAAATCACTAAATTTAGAAACCCTTTTAACCATCCTCCCCCTTTTGATATATATATATATATATATATATATATATATATATTTTGATAATAATAATGATAATAATAATAATAATTACATGTATTAGATAAAAATATATTAATAAGTTGTCTTTTTTCTGCGGCGGCATGACTCATTTCTGTCAGTTGAGCCGCAGTTACCTATTTCTTGGTGACGGGTCAGTGTACCTAATAATTGTATGATTGTAATATGGGATTTATTTACTATTTATTTTTGTTGGCAATTAGAGGCTGTTAATTTACATAAAATTAGGGGTAGTTGTATAAATTAATAACTGTTTTCCTTTGGGTTTGAAGACAAAAGAAATTGAATCATGGACAAGATTTTCATTATTAATATCGATGTATTTCATTAAGTATACGAAAAGACTTAAAATAATTATAAAAATATCATTATTAATATTGTATAGAAACTAAATTGCCCTTGTTAAAGTGAGAACAAAATAATTTTTTTAGTCAAACTTTGGAGTTAGATTTTTTTTATTGTATTAAATTTTTTAATGATGGTATTATTATTATTAAAAATTTTAATCTAATAAATTCTTCATATGTACTTTTAGAATATTATGAATTTTATCAACAAAATTAAGCATATGTGTCTTTTTGTTATTTTTATTAATTTTAACTAATAATTATTATTAATCATAATATATAGTTTTCACATTTTAAAGTATAAAATGGGGATTATTACATAACACAAAATGGAGTAACCACTGGAATAATTTGGTTTTGAGCATTTTATGTGTAGATGGATAGTATGGTAAAATTTTCAATGAATATATATATATATATATATATATGTAATTTTTTATTAAATAATTTGTCGTATTCCAAATTTAATATCTATATTGCATTTAATTTTTGAGGACTCTTAGGTGGACCTCACACGGGGCTGTTTGTGGTGCCGAATTTTTTAAAATATACTAAAAAGGTGTAAGAAAATAAAAAATAATAAACATTAAAGTACAGTTTTTAGAAATAAAATAGATTTTATTTATTTTTATTTATTTTCCTAAATGGAAACCTACACGGCATGCTGTCTTCCGCTGCTGTGCGGCTTCCTATCTTTTGCGTCCGCGAATATTCTTGGTCGTAGCATCCTAATTCCCCCCTCTCTCTCTCTCTCTCTCTCTCTCTCAATTGCAGACAACGACAACAACAAAAAA
>CM038609.1:3909306-3959423 GCA_021533255.1 Ceriops tagal | reverse complement strand
CATTTTGGGGGTTTATCTCACCCTCCCCCCTTCAGATTACAGCTTCCTCAAACTTCCTCGTAACCTTGCAGATCTTCAAATTCTCAGGTTTCTCTCTTTTCTTTTTTCGTTGTTGTTTTTTCTTTCTTTCTTTCTTTCTTTCTTTTTTTTTTTTCCATTTTTTTTAGAGTTGTAGTTCCTTTCTTTCTCAAGAAATGGGTTGGAGAAATTATGTCCATTTTTTGGTTGAAGAGCCTAATGATGGATTGGCGTTTTGTTGGGATTGTATAGTTGATCGGATTTAGCTTTAAAATTGAGTTTCTTAATCTTTTTTGTGGTATTCATATGTAGAATTGAATCTTCCTGAGGGAAATATTTTGTCTTTTCCCGGTAAAAGTTTTCTTCTGAAGCAAATTACATCCATATTGTTCTGCTGATTTGATATTTGGGGTGTAGACGGAAAAGCTGAGCTGAATTTGCTAAATAATTTGCATGCTTCCGCAAACAGTTGATTATTATACTTGTGTCAAAGCTTTTTCATAGAGATCTATAGCTTTTGAAGCAAAATGGGGCTTTTTTCATACATGTTCATCGTGGTTACTTGAATGAAGTAGATCATTTTAGTTGAAATAAGAAACGGGTTTAGTTTGTGTTTGTCATTAAGGGTAGGATGCGATGCCAATGCTCTCAATGGTACTTTCTTCGAACTCTTCTTGCATTATTTCCTGTGCAAAACTTACGGGTGGATTTAAGAATTCTTTATGGAAATTTGATATTAGGAACCTGTTTAAGCTTTCTTCATGAAGGAATTTGACATAGCGAGAGGTACCTTTGAACATCTTCATAATCAACCGTATGACATGATTTTCCAATTGGAAAAAGCTCGTATTCCTTGTGGATTATGAAGTCAATTTCTGATATAAGGAGATGAATTGTGGCCTAAAGTTGCTTAGAGATTGGCAAAAATGTTGCTAGTGACATGAGTGTTTTTAAAAGTTGAGGATCTTTAGTTTGATTTATGATATTGATCACATTGTAGCAAGTTTGGAGTTTACAGTTTGACGACCTTGAATGGTTGCAATAAGGCCTTTTGAGGGTTGGATGCTCATGTCTAACTCATCTTGACTGCCGGATGGAGGATAGTTTTGGTGGACAATCGTGGCAACTGCATCTATCTCTATGTAATTTGGGTAGGATCAAGACTAGTCATATTAATTTACTGGTGAGCTTCAGCAATGTCATAGGTGTTCTTGATGAATGCTAATAGTGACATCAAGATCTGGACCAAGCTAACTTAGCATCGCCAAGATCAAGCACCATGCTTTTTGAGAATCTGGGTCTATGTTTTTCTGCATAAAGAATTATTTTTGGAGTGGAGATGTTTGCGGGATTGAGACATAATTATTCACTATGAGTGACAATTAATTCATTTATATTGATCAATGCAATTGTTTATAGTCTTGCAAGATATTTACTTGATGTTTCATTGAATGCTTATTGTTGCATTTTAACTTGCCACAATTGCTCTCTTCTGGCCCTATTTTTAAAGTATAATGTGTGTTACTTGTTCTCATAGAGATCATCTTGAGAGCTACACCAACAACTATACTGCTCAAGTCTTGGTGGGATACTGTGTTGTCTACATTTTCATGCAGACATTTATGATTCCTGGGACTGTTTTTATGTCATTGCTTGCTGGAGCCCTTTTTGGAGTATTCAAAGGTGTGGCACTAGTGGTGTTTGCTGCAACTGCTGGTGCTTCTTCTTGCTACTTCCTGTCAAAACTGATTGGACGGCCACTTGTCTTCTCTCTTTGGCCAGACAAGTTGAAGTTCTTTCAGTCACAGGTGAACCTAGATTCTTCCTTGCGGTGATCTTTGGTTTTATTTGTGAGCATTGTGGGATAATTTCTATTTTTCTACTCTCAGGTGGCTAGAAGAAAAGAACGGTTGTTGAACTACATGCTTTTCTTGAGAGTAACCCCTACTTTGCCAAATACATTTATAAATTTTGCTTCGCCAATAGTTGATGTGCCTTATCATATTTTCTTCCTTGCAACCTTTCTCGGGCTTATTCCAGCTGCTTATGTCACTGTTAAGGTACTGTACTTTGACTCACTTTATCTAATTATGATATGTGAATAAATCTGGAATAAGTTCAACTGGATTATTGTCTTACCATAAAGTGGAGAGAGTGAAGGGGAACTCTATGGTTAGGACCCTTCCAATTCATTAACATGCCTAGAATATTTGTGAACAATTGATGAGCAGTTTGCCCGATGATATTTTCCATGGCTTTTCATGTTTCCTTTATGTAAGAGTTAAATAAGTTCAATAATGCCAATCCAATTTTGGTGACTTAAGTAAAATTACGGCTTAAATTGCCATAGGGTGACATCAAGTTTTATTGAGCATTTTGTTGGGGGCAGTGTCTGCATTAAAAACAATAAGGTGAATGCCTTCAATGAAGATTTCAAGTCTGCTGCGCTGCTAAAACATGTTATTTCCGATTGAGGAAGATTGCAATTCTGTTGCACTGCTAAAACATGTTATTTCCTGGTCATTGTGCAGGCTGGAATAGCTCTTGGGGAGTTGCAATCAGTAAAGGACCTCTATGACATTAACTCAATTGCTGTATTGTTTTGTATTGGAGTTGTGTCTATAACACCGACGTTGATAAGCAAGAAATCGTAGTTCAATGCTAGATGTACTGGATTGTTGTTCGAGCTGTAAATTTCCTAGCAGCTTCCATTTATGGTCCATAGCTGTACAGATTAGCGTTAGGTAAATGCATCATGCGGCTGTTGCTCTTCGTGGGTTTAACTGCTTGATGCCGCAGACATTGAAGATGATGACGATCTGGGCAAGGTGTTTCACCATGTAATGTATCATGTTGGCTGTCGGAGGTCGATGGAAATAGCGGGGAGATTCCCCTGTATAATTTCTGATTGAGTGGCCAAGACTACATTTTATGGTGATATGTTCTTTTAATATATGAAATTTAATAATTATTTTTTATTCTTTTTTTATTTTATATTAATAGGTGTAATTATTTTTATTTTATTTAAGTAATATAACAAATAATATAACAAATTTTTAGTTTATTTGAGGGTAATTTTTTTAAGTGATTGTTACAAGTTAATTTTTTTTTAAAGAGATCAATCCTTTATATCTTTATTTTTGTAATTTTTTATTTTTAATTCCTAATTTTTTTATTATATAGATATGGGTCGTGCATATTGTCTTTATATGATGTATAGTTTTAGTTAATAGAGTTATGTGAAGAGTATTTCTCGGCCCCAACCCAAAAAAGAAAAAAAGATTGCCGCGTGGTTGCCTTTTTTTTTTTTTTTTCTCTTTTCTTTCAACTTTAAACAGGAGAGAATATGTATGACATTACGAGCCATATTTCCAAAAATGTGGGTAGCGATTACCCCATTTTAGATGGATGGCTCCTGAAAGCTTAGTTTCGGCCATAGAAAATAAGAAAAATCCCCTCTACTCTGTATAAAAAAAAAAAAAAAAAAAGAAGGAAGAAAAAAATCCCATAAAAATAACGCTACCTTGACCTTGCTAATTTTGTCTTTTATTTATTTATTTATTTATTATTTTTTGATATTTTAGAATTTGAGCTCAAGTATCTCGACCGATACCTAGAGAGATCTTTTCACCTTCTTCCGAGAACTTCGATTTCATGGCCAACTAAAGTAAGTTAGTTTGGGTTGTTCTAGTTTTGTTTCTTTTTGGGCCAGGGGGGAGGAGGGGGGGGGATGTGGGTGATAATTGTCCCAGACCCAGACATCTTTAATTAGAAAAACCGAAATACCGCCAACATGTTCTCCACGTGGCATCGCCTATATCTCTGTGGGCTTTGAGTTTTATTTATTTATTTATTTATTTATAAAAGACATAAGTAGCACAATTTCAAGAATTCAGCTTTTTAAAATTGAAATGTAATGTCAAAATATAGCAGATAATTTTTCAAGGTGTATCAGTTTGAAAAAAAAAAAAAACAGAGAATGAACAAACATTGAATTAGGTGATTGGTATAAATTATCTTTTATTTTTTTGGTTCTTTTCTCCAGTTAGATCTATTATTTTTCTTACAAATATTTTAGCTTACAGTAACTTTCTTGATTGTTACGTATGATTAGAGTGAATGGCATATTATTCTGTTTCAAAATGCAACCAGATGCACTACCGGGTTTTGGTTCTGATGCCGACTTATGAAATTATAATTAAAATACCGCAAAAACATACAAACACAACGGAAAATGATAGCAAAGGGAATGAAAAAGAAGCACTTGCAAATGATTGCTTGTATTCCAAAAGAACAGAAGCGTTCCAGGGTAATTATCAAAACACATTATTTTTTACAGATGAAAGAGAAGAAGGGCAAAGACTAACGTAGATTTTTGAAGTTCATTAAAGGTGTATGTCTCTTCCTTCCGCCGCACTTCTACTTACATAAAGTTTTGTTATAAGAGATGAATTTTTCACGTGTAGGCGGATGTCATGACACATTTTTTAAATTCAATTTTAATGAAAGTACTTTTTGATTTTGTCAATTATTTTTCTTGATTTTTCAATTTAATTGTTTCTTTTCGGTCCATATAGATCATGAAAATCTTGCATTATATATATATATATATATATATAGCCTTCCACTTCGAGAAGCATGGAGGCAATTATAGTCATTAACACGTTCCACGTTCTTAGGTATGGATTCCATTACGTCTTTAAGTATTTGCCTATGTTCCAATGCATAGATTCATTTTTAAGTATACACTTCTCTTTTAAAGAAATAATATTTTTCCTATCATTTAACTAATAACTTTCTACACAACCATGACATATTTGTTAAATTTTCACCCCTGTTCTCTACTATGATCTATTAATCTCATCTTTCTTTTAAGGAAATAATATTTTTCTTACCATTCAACCAATAACTTTCTATGCAACTATGACATATTTGTTAATTTTCACCCTTATTTCCTACTATTTTCTTATGGATCTAATAACCTCATTTTAGAATTCACAAAATTGGATAAAAGTGCAATAAATAATAGCCTTAGATCCTTCATATTTGTATTCTTTCTACAAAATTTTTCATACAATTTTTTTTAATTTTTAAAATAAAGTGATAGGATCTCATTTGAAGAACCAATTTGACAATATCATTGTACTCATATCATGTAGAAAATGAATCATAATCTATATATTTTTTTGCTTGTTCTTATAATATAAAGCTCCTTACCATCAAAATAATCATAATTTTTAACTCTATGTCATTTTATTAACTCCTTTAAGTGGAAGAGATCACCTTTCTATTCTTATGAAGCCGATACTTTTTTTCCTTTTTATAGTGAACTTAGCATGAACTCATTCATATCCTCTTTATGTTAGCTTTATAAGCACTGATTTTGTTTTATGAAGAATTTGTTAATAATAAGCATGATTTTTTGGAGAAACATGTGAGAATATATTTTCCTTTAAATAAAACTTTATCACCTTATAAAGTGTTAATTGCGCATATTTGTTTTTAATTGGAACAAGATAATCCATAAACATTGGAACATAAGAATATTATATATTGTTGTCATTCAAGACAACATGCTTATAAGTATTTGCAAACAATTTATCAATTACTTTTAGAAGAAAAGCTAAAAGGTGAACCAAAATTAGCTAATACAATAACTTTGCTATATTTAGTAAGGAATTAAATGTTTCTTTAAAAAAAACTTAATATCAAAATTAGATAATGATAAAATATCTTATTATTTAACGAATATTTGTTTTAATGCTACATCTTTCATGGGGATATCTTTTGTTACTTTATAATCAATCCTTATAAATATTTTTTTATTTAATAAATCGCCTTCTAATTTCTTAACACAAATTTCTTTTTTCACATAATAAAATAATTAACTCTAACCTCTTTCTATATTATAAAAGTAAAAGGTGTTAAAATTTCTTTTTCTCTAATTTTTTATTTAAGGATTCCACCAATCTTACTTTAGATGCAATAGTTTTAATGATCTTTAAAGGATTAAAGTGTAATGTAGCTAGATAAGGAAAATTTTGCCTTATAATAAACTTTTGTAAGAAATCCTTATTTAATAAATCACCTTCCAATTTCTAAATACAAATTTCTTTTTTCATATAGTAAAATAATTAACTCTATTTTCCTTCCATACCACATGCTAAATCCTTTTTTCTCAAATCCTTTATTTAAAGGATTTTATCAATCTCGTTTTAGATGAAATAGTTTTAATGATTTTAAAAGGATTAAGGTGTAATGTAGTCATACAAGGAAACTCTTTAACTTTTTATTTTCCTTTTCTTATTGCCTAAGATTGTTCTTTTGTCAATTCAAGCAATTTTTTTCACCTTTTAAATAAAAATTTAACATTATATGCCAAATTTTAAAACAATTTAAAATATAATATAAACTTCCTAAACATTTTTATGATTGATTTTTACATTTTATCAAGAAATCTTAAGACATGTTTTATAGCTCTATTAATTAAGATGATATCTTATTCTTAATATTATGACAAACAAATTGAATTTTACTTTAAAATAACTTCATCTTTTTAATAAAAGGTATTAGGTCAATTAGTTTCATGATTCTTAAAAAAATAGTTAAACCATATCCTTTCTTTGATATGGTTAAAGACTTCAAATAAGATGTCTTATTTTCTTTTGCTATATGTAAATAATTTTTTAGTATTTTTCTTTTTTCTTTTGGATTTGAGATATAATTTATGGAATATTATATCATATTATCTTTTTTTTGTAAAAATTAATAAGTCATTACTTTTATAAAGAATTTTAAAATAATCAAATTGACCTTCATAACTCTTCTTTAAAGAGGAACTAGAAACATCGTTACTTTAAAAGACTTTTACCTCTAGGTTTTTCTTTTCAAAATCATTTTCTAATAAGAAAGTATTTATTTACAATCTTTTAAGATCTTTATTTATAACTAATTTTTAATTTTTTTTATTTAACTTTACACTAGCATCATGACAAACTCTTATATATTTGTAATAAATAATAGTCTTTTTAAATTTTATGAATTTTAATTTTTATTTTACCTTATAAGGCTTTTTTCTTTTTTCAGTGTACCCTTTTTATTGTTCTTTTAAGAAGATTTATAATTCCTCTTTTTCCTATTTTGAGAAAATTAACATATAGATAATCTATTTGTTTACAAAAGTCTTTATAACCCTTTTGATGTCCATTTTTTTCTCATTTTAATCTTATTACATAAAATGACCCTTTCAACAACTACTTTGACAATTAGTTCTTTATAAGTAGATTTCTTATAAAGAATCATTTTTCCAATGTTTAACTTTAAGTTTATTTTTAATTCTTTTAGCAAATAGGGTAAGAAATCTTGCTAAGATCTTTTCCTTCTTGAAGTTACCGTGATTTTCTTCTCTCATTAAAATTTTGGAGAACACATTCGTACACTACTTGAAATAAAACATGTTAGACAATTATATGAATAATAGTAATTTTATTAACTTGATAAAATATTATACAATAATTGGGAAATACACAAAATAATATAAATATTATTTTTTATATAATAAGAAACATCTAATTCTAATTTGTATTAAACGAACTTATACTAAAATTTTAATAAACTCATATTATGGATTAAATCCAACATTCCTCTTAATCTAGATTTGGTAATGCTTTCAATTTTAATATTTATTTCAACTTAATAAATACTTCATACTTCTGCAGTTTCACGAGAATGTTAGCCATTTGATATTTAGACTTGTAATATGCTAATTTAATTTCTATTTTATCAACTTGATTTCTTAAAAAATAAAAATGAGTATCAATATGCTTACCCCTTCCATGTGTTACAGGATTTTTAACTAAATTAATTGCAAACACATTATTAAAAAAGTCCTTTATAGTACCTTTAATTAGAACATATATCTTACTTCACAAATTATTCAACAAAATAGTTTGATATGGATTTGAAACCATATTTACATAATCTGCTTTACAAGTTTAAAGTATAAAAAGAGATTGTTTATTGCATGACTACAAATAAGTAGTAGTTTTAATGTTAAAACAATAACTAAAAATACTTTTGCAATCCTTTGCATTTCCACCCCAATCGTTGTCAAAATAGCATACAAGAGCATAACTTTTAGATTAAGAATAAAGTAGGTCATGATCATAGGTTTCTTTTATATACCATACAATTCTTTTAACAATTTGCATAAGAGATTGGTAGGAAGACTCTAGAAACTTACTAAATAAACTAAGTCCATAAAAGATATCAAGTATTATAATTGTCAAATATCTTAAACTTCCAATAATCTACTTGAAACATGTAGAATTAATAAGTATTTCATTACCTTATTTAGACAATTTAATGCCAACTTTTATGGAAATTCTTATAGGATTGCAATCATACTTTTAGAACTTTTTTAAAAGCTCAGTAGTATACCTCTTTTAATAGATAAAGATTTCATTATTTCTTTAAATCACTTTAATGCCAAGAAAATAAGACATTAGATCCAAATTTGTCATGTAAAATTCATGTATTATGGATTTTTTAAGTTATTGAATTATTTTTAAATTGTTATTTATAAAGATAAAGTCATTAACATATAAGTATAACAATAAGATATCATTAAAATTATTAACTTTCACATATAAAGTATGCTCTAAAGGACACTTTTAGAAGTTGGTTTCTTGGAATAAGAATCAATACTCTTGTTTCATACTTTAAGTGCTTGTTTTAAATTATATAGTGCATTCCTTCTTAACAAAACCTAATGGTTACTTAACCAAAACTTTAAGAGGACCATTGATAAAAGATGACTTCACATTTATTTGTTGGATTTTTAATGATTTTGAGTAGTTAAAGCAATTATGAGTATGGTAGTCTTTATTTGAGCAACAAGGGAGAATATTTTGTGATAGTTATAGCCAAGACGTTGTTCAAATCCTTTTGCAACCAATCTTGTTTTTCATCTTTCTACTTATCTATTTAACTTCTTTTTAGTCTTAAAGACCTATTTCATATCAATAGTTTTTTTATCTGATGGAACATTACTAAGCTCTTATGTAATATTCTTGTCAATTATCTTGATTTTTTTATTTATTATATTCACTCACTTTGTATCTTGAATTACTTCATTAAATAACATAGGTTTACAATTTATAAATATGAAAAAAAAAGCATTAAATCCCCATTATAATAAATAACATTATCATGAATTACTTCGTAATCTTATAATTTAACTGAATGTTTTGTCCTTGGTCTTTCATTCTCCTAGAGAGCTTGTGGTATGGAATTATGAGTAATAATTGGTGAAATTTCTTTATTTGTATTAAGACTATAACTTGATTTTCCTTTTCTTCTAAAATGGCAATAGATATCTTTAAAAGTCATTTTACTCCTCAACATTGAAATTTTAAATTTTATTTTTAGCAAATGTTATATCTTTTTAGACAATCATTTTTTCTTTTTCACAAGATTGAATAGTTTGTATCCTCTTTTTATATAAACAAGAAAGATTGTCTTTATTCCTTAATCATCTAACTTTATTGTTGTTTTTACTATAACATGAGCATAAATAATAGACCCAAACACATTGAGGTGCCTTATACTAAACTTGAAATTGCTTCATGCTTCTTTAGGAATGACATTTTAAATGCTTGTTGTTGAAAATCTATTTAATAAGTAAATAAAATATAAAATAACTTTTACCTAAAAGAAATTGGGTATCCTTTTTTTTACCTTTAATAAGTTTTTTACCATATTCATAATTGATTTATTCTTTCTTTCAACAACTTTATTATATTATAGGTTATAGGAAATTGTGACTTTGTGATTTATTCTTTATGTCTCAAAATATACCTTGAACTTACTACAAATATATTCACCACCTTTATAGTTCATATAATTTTAATATAATACTTATTCTATCTTTCAACATAAGCTTTAAATTTCTTAAAATAATCAATCACCTTAAAGTCTTTTTGCATATAATAAACTTATGCTTTGTATGTAAAATCATTAATGAAGATAAGAAAATACCTATTGTTGCTATTTAATGTAATACGCATCAGGCTATAAACATTAGAGTGGATTAGCTAGATTGGTTACCTTGTATACTAATTTCCCATTACAAAAGGCTATCATTTTTATTTGGCAAGAGTATAAGCTTCACAAATATGATTAGGTTGATGTATTTTAGGCAAGCCTATCACCATGTTTTCTTATACAAGAAGCTTTAAACTATAAAGATTTAGGTGACTAAAACCAAGATGTCATAACCAATACTCATTTTCATAACATAAGACAAGTATAAACATTAGTGGTAATATTAATTTGAAGCATTTAGTTATTCATTAAAAGGGATTTAAGAAATAGTGTACCTCTCCTATTAATAATTAAGAGACAATTATCATGTAATTGTATGTTATACTTTTCTTCAAGCAATTGACTCAAATTAAGTAGTTTGCTCTTCTTTTTAGCATAAAAGACATATAAGATATAATTATGATCTTTGTTTTCCAATTTGATAAAAATTCATCCCTTTCTTATCATTAGAGTACTATTATCATCAACAAAATTAACTATGAAATAGATTAATTCATCAAGTAACAAAGATTTTTTTCTTTCTACACATATTTTTGGTGTGCTCAATATTAAGGAACCATGTATTATAATTTGATATTTTAGTAATTGCAGTAATCATTATGAGGGCTTGATCTCTATTATTTGCATCTTCCATTTATGTATAATGAATTGTCTAATTATTCTTCTTAAACCTGCACTCACTAGCATAATAACCATGCTTGTGACACAAGTAACACTCAACATTGAATTTATGATGTCTCCCTTTGCCTTAACCTTAAAAACTTTATATGTTTAGTCTAATCTTCTTTGGTCATTATATTGATTGTTTCTATTTCTATAATTGTTGTAGTGACCTCTTTGTCCTTTACCATAAGAGAAAACATGTTTATAGTTTAATTGATTATTTTGCTTGCCTTTGATAGGAGCCTGATTTGGAGTGCTTATTTTATTGGTGAAGTTTCCAATTTCAACCTAGGATCTACTAGTCTGTGATACTAAGAGGGGGGTGAATCAGTATCACACCCCTTAAAAACACACTCTAATAATTTAAACCAAAGTATTCTACTTATTTAATACTCTAGCTCTCGTCAATACGTAGGTATGTGAACAACTTCAAACTCTTCTCAAAAACGAACTCTTTCTCATATTTGACTAAGGTAGATTTATTGTTACCTACTAATCACAATAGTCCCTAAAGTCACCTTTCAGACACCTTGCCTATTAGACAGATTAGATGTTTTTGATTAGGTCTTCTTTAGGTTATGAGTTCGATGATACTTTAGCTGCGTTCACAACTCAATTCAAAACACAAAACATAAATTCAAAGTGAAGACACAAGAGATTTACGTGGTTCTGTCAATGTGACGTACGTCCACGGTGGTAGGGATTCTTCCTCTATCGAGACAATCCACTATACTTGAGAATACCAGTGTGGTACTCCCTATGTTCACAATGTAATTACAATGAATGTCTTAATCCTCTATTTCTTTCACTATTGCAAATACAAAGTAAGTACAATACAAAGAGTGTCACTTACTGTGTCTACCTTTTTTCTAACTTGTCTTGCTTCTGTTGAATTGAATAGGCTGCTTCACTGTCGCTTAGAAGTCCACCACAACACTCTCTAACCTCTCTTTAAGAAATCTGGAAATACATTGAGTTCTTTCTAATGCTTCACTGAATTCTTTCTCTAGGTTGTTTCACACAACTCCTGCTTTTACCGTCTCACAGTTTCACGGCTTGTACTTATGCTTTTGGTCTGCCATTTCACGTCTCATGCCTTGCCCCATGCTTTTGATCAGTCACGCCATTGCATGTTCTGGTCTCACGCCGTCTAGCCGGATCGCTCTCACTGTCCAATCGTTCACTCTTTTCCTATGCCATCCACTCTCTTTCGCCGTTCACCTTTTTGCCATCCACCCTGATTTTGGTCATTCAATTCTTTGCCGTCCACCCCTTCTAGCCATATCGGGTTTTTCTCTTTTCTGTCGGTGTTCTGTTTTTTCATACTCACTTGGTTGATCGAATTGAGTTTTCTTTCTCTTTACTAGTGGTTTCTGTTTTTCCCGTCCACCCTTTTCTTTTTCCATCTGCCCTTCGTTTTGCCGTGTACCCCTCTTGGTTGGCCGAATTGGTTTTTTCGTTCACCTCTTTTTGAGAGTTCTTGTGTTTTTCACTGTGCATTCCTTTGCCATCCACTCTCATCTTTGGTCGTCTCTGTATTTTCTCCCTTTTGACCCGATTGTGTCGTCCGTTTCTCTTTTTACCTCTTTGCCGTGTTGTCTCCTCGTCGACCATTGGTGTGCCATTCCTAATTTTCTCCCTTTTCCAACGGTTGGTTTGTTTTTGCCGTGTAGGGTTTCTTTTGTTTTCTCTTGCAAAGTTGTTGTTTTACTTTCTTACCCCTCCATGTTAAATTAATTGCACACTTAAATCTAGTTGATAACAATTACAACTCATACAAGGCTGTGGGAATAACAATCTCCCCCTTTGTAATTGTTGGCAACACTCATAACAAAAGCCATTATGTAGCAATTACAACTTCCTCTAAATATGCACTCCCTCTTTTTTAACAGCTCCCCCTGCACTGTTGCTTCTCTCCCCCTTTGCCAATGAATTACAAAAAAAACTCGCAAAGTAGAGATGAAGGATTCACCTGAACTTCAAGTTTGAGGAGGCATTTGCACAAACAGACTCATTCTATGCTTTTCAAATAACTCTGTAGATAGAGGTTTAGTTAGAATATCTGAAATTTGATCTTTAGTGTCAACATACTCCAACTGAATTGTACCATGTTCCATTTGATCTTTAATGGAGTGATACCGGATGTCAATATGCTTGCTCCTTGAATGTTGAACCGGATTCTTGCTAAGATTAATAGCACTTTGATTATTACAAAGTACATTCACTGGTAACTTCACTTCAACACTCAAGTCTGCCAATTGTCTTTGCATCCATATCACCTGAGTTCCTTTAGAGCATGCTGAGCAGACATACTCCCTCTCTCTCTTGAGGTCTGGAATGTTTCTGATTGCATGAGTAGTGGTCAGCTTCCTCATGTTCTTCTGTGTTAAGTGTCCCAGTCTCTTATGTCAGAGTTGATTTTCTTCTTCTTTTGTAAGTAAACAGCTGTTTGTCTTGTCCTCATCAATCACATATAAATTTTCAGCTGTTCTCTTCCCGGTTGTAATAATATTGCCTTATTTACTCTTTACTTGGCAACCTGTTTTTGTAAATATCACTTTGTGGTCTTCATTGTATAGCTAGTTGACAAATGCTAGATTATATCTGAGTCCTTCAACATGCAGAACATCTTTCAACTTTCCTTTTCCAATATTTATTGACCCTTGACCACTGATGTTGAGTAAATCATTATTGCCAAACTTGACTCTACCTTCTCTTGACTTGTTTAACTTTGATAATTTACTCTTATCTCTTGTCATGTGTGAAGTGTATCCACTATTAAGGATCCACTGCTTATCCTTGTAGTCAGCCTTTAGTGCAAATTCAGCTATATTAGCCACCTCCCCTTTTACTTTATATTCTTTCTTTTGAACTGGCTTGAAGATACCTTTCTCCTTTTTCTCAGCTTTGACTGCACCAATTGTTTTTACTGTGCTATCGAATGCCTTTTCTTGCTCAGGGAGAAGTGTCATGCATCTTTTGGCATTATGACCATCTTGTCCGCACCTTTCACACTGCTCCAAGTCTGTCAATATAGCAAACTTGTTCTTTGAAACTACTGGTTTGGGCTTCCACCAACACTTCTTATTAGTGTGTCCTTACTTTTTACAGTATGTGCAAGAACTCATGACAGGTGTTCTCCTCTGAATTTTGTATTGTCTCCCCTTGTATGCAACATCATATCTTCTCAAGTTGGAGACATATACTGGCCTTCTCTACCAGCAATTACTCGCTTTATGACCCCAAACTCTACAATAAAGACAGTGACCTTGAAACTGCGTCTTCTTGGGTCTAATCACAGCTTGTTTTCTTTTGTTCATTACTTGCTGTGTAGGCAACGTAGCTGGCTTCTTTGCTTGTGTGACTTTCATTTCAATCACCTTCTTCTCCTTTTTCTGTTTAGCCGTAGCCCTTTGTTGGTTGACCTTTTTTTCTTCATTTTTGTTTGCCACCCTAGGTTGCTTCTTCAAATCCTCTTTATTTTCAGCTATCTTCTCCTAAGTCACAACCTTCTCTTTCAACTTTTGTGACATATTCTTATTATCTTTAGGCAATGCAGCCTTAAATTGCTGCACTTTCTCTTTATTCTTCTTTTCTTTTGCAGAACTTGTTTCTTCTATCATTTCAAGTTTTTGCAAGTTCTCTTCACTTCTTTTGAGTTGTTATTAAAGTCTTAGCAACTCTTTCTCTATTCCTTCAATTTTTGAAGTCTTGAGCCAAATTCTATTGTAAGTTCTTCACATATTTTGATATGTTCTTCAAATCTTCTCTTCAAGTCAATATGTTTAGCCCTTATTTCATCCTTTTGACTTTCAGCTTCCTCAGACTTTGCTTCAACTTGTTTTATGTGAGCCTCCAACCTTTTTATGGTTCTGCTCCTTTTGATTATCTCCTTTGAAGCTGCTTCCAACTCAGCTTCAAGATCTAGTTCTTCTTCATTAAACTCCTCTTCCTCTTTAGAGGTTGAACTACCACCTTGAGCTGATGCCATAAAGGTATGCTCATCTGATAAGTCTTCATCTTCCTCCTCATCAGCTTCTTTTGTCTGACTCACATAACTCTTGAATGTGAGTTGGCAGTCTTCTTGCTAGACTTTTTTGATTTGAACAATGGTTTTCTCCATTTTGAATTTTGCTCATCATCACCATCCTCATCTTCATCATCAAGTTTTACTTTGTACTGAGAAGCAAAGTGTCCAGTCTGCCCACAACGATAACATTTCAAGGATAATTGTCATTTTCTCTTCTTAGACCCCTTCTTGAACTTCTTTGTGAAGTATGCCAACTCTTCACCTTCACTTTTTTCCTCATTATCATCATCATCATCCTTACTGGATGATTCTTCCTCTTCTTTTATCTTCAAGTGTTTCATAGCTTTAAAAGCTGCCTCCTTTGATACCTTTGACATTGAGGAGCTCTTAGTTGACTTTATTCTCATCTCATATGCAATGAGATTGCATTGGAGGTCATGCAGAGACATAAAGTTGAGATCTCTACTCTCCTCTATGGCAGCCACCTTTGAGGGAAACCTCTTAGTCAGAATTCTCAGAATTTTCTTCACAATAAATGAGTCCTTCTTGTTCTTCCCATGACTTTTAAGATCGTTTACAGCATTCATAACCCTGGTGAAGAACTCTTGGACTGTCTTATTTTTCTACATTCTGAGAGATTTATATCTTTTCTTGAAAACTTGAAGCTTGGCATTCTTCATTCTGCCATCACCTTCATAGACTTTCTGCAGTCTATCCCATATCTCCTTAGCAGATTTGCAGTCCATAACTTTAGCATACTTAGCATATGTTAATGCTGAAATGATGATGTTTGAGGCCTTCCCATTTATCTCAAACTGCCTTAATTCCTCTGGAGTTGGATCTTTACCTTCTTTTGGGGCCATAAAACCCTCCTGTACGGCTTTCACCACATTCATGCCCATGGTTGCAAATACCATCTGCATTCTCGCTCTCCACATATGATAGTTGGTTCCGTTGAAGATTGGAACCTTCTTGCTGTACGTAGTGCTGATGCTGGTACCGGCATCCATTTCTTAGTATGTTGAACAAGTTAAAACTTTTAAAACCCTTCAAACTAGACACCAAGTTGTTAAGTTTCAAACTGGTGAACCTGTGCTCTGATACCAATTGAAGTTCCCAACTTCACCTTAGGATCTACTAGTCTGTGATACTGAAAGGGGGGGTGAATCAGTATTACACCCCTTAAAAACACACTTTGATAATTTAAGCCAAAGTATTCT
Organism: Ceriops tagal; assembly: GCA_021533255.1. Lineage (NCBI taxonomy): Eukaryota > Viridiplantae > Streptophyta > Magnoliopsida > Malpighiales > Rhizophoraceae > Ceriops > Ceriops tagal. The sequence continues at coordinate 3,943,388 of CM038609.1, read as the reverse complement.
ACTTATTTAATACTCTAGCTTTTATCAATACATAGGTATGTGAACAACTTCAAAATCTTCTCAAAAGCGAACTCTTTCTCAGATTCGACTAAGGTAGATCTATTGTTACCTATTAATCATAATAGTTCCCAAAGTTACCTTTCAGACACCTTGCCTATTAGATAGATTGGATGTTCTTGATTAGGTCTTCTTTAAGTTATGGGTTCGATAATACTTTAGCCGCGTTCACAACTTAATTCAAAACACAGAACATAAATTCAAAGTAAGGACATAAGAGATTTACGTGGTTCCGTCAATGTGACGTACGTCCATGGTAATAGGGATTCTTCCTCTACCAAGACAATCCACTATACTTGAGAATACTAGTGTGGTACTCCTTATGTCCGCAATGTAGTTACAATGGATGTCTTAATCTTCTGCTTCTTTCATTATTGCAAATGCAAAGCAAGTACAATACAAAGAGTGTCACTTATTGTGTTTACTCTTTTTCAAACTTGTCTTGCTTATGTTGAATTGAATAGGCTGCTTCACTGCCGCTTAGAAGTCCACCACAACACTCTCTAACCTCTCTTGAAGAAATCTGGAAATACGTTGAGTTTTTTCTAATGCTTCACTGAATTCCTTCTCTAGGTTGTTTCACACAACTCCTACTTTCACCGTCTCACAGCTTCACGGCTTGTACTCACGATTCTGGTCTGTTGTTTCACGTCTCATAGCCTGTCTCATGCTTCTGATCAGTCACGCCGTTGCACGTTCTGGTCTCACGCCATCCAGCCGGATCTCTCACGCTGTCCAGCCGGATCTCTCTCACCGTCCAACCGGATCTCTTTCACTATCTAGCCATTCACTCTTTTCTTGTAACGTCCACTCTCATTTGGTCGTTCACCTCTTTGCCGTCCACCCTAATTTTGGCCGTTTACTTCTTTGCCGTCTACCCCTTCTAGCCATATCGGGGTTTTCTCTTTTCTGCCGGTGTTCTGTTTTTTCGTACTCACTTGGTTGGCCGAATCGAGTTTTCTTTCTCTCTACCGGTGGTTTCTGTTTTTCCCGTCCACCCTTTTTTTTTTCCATTTGCCCTTCGTTCTGCCGTGTACCCCTCTTGGTTGGCCGAATCGGGTTTTTCCATTCACCTTTTTTCGAGAGTTCTTGTGTTTTTCATCGTGCGTTCCTTTGCCGTCCACTCTCCTCTTCGGTCGTCTTTGTATTTTCTCCCTTTCGACCCGATTGTGTTGTCTGTTTCTCTCTCTACCTCTTTGCCGTGTTGTCTCCTTGCCGACCACTGGTGTATCGGTAATGTGCCGTTCCTCACAGGTTTCTCTCTCTTACCGTCGCACGGTTTTCTCCTTTAGTCGGTGGTGTGCCATTCCTAATTTTCTCCCTTTTCCAACGATTGGTTTGTTTTTGCCGTGTAGGGTTTCTTTTGTTTTCTCTTGTAAAGTTGTGACTTTACTTTTTGGTCCCTCCATGTAGTTTCAAATTACTCTCTTACCCCTCCATGTAACTTTACTTTCTTACCCCTCCATGTCAAATTAATTGTACACTTAAATTTAATTGACAATAATTACAACCCATACAAGGCTGTGAGAACAACAATTGGCTTTTCAATGCACTTCTCATTCATGCATAGTTCATGAGCTTGCAATATGCTTACTAGTACATTAATTAACATACAAGACAAATTATATGCTTCTTCTATTGTAACCATGATATGCTCTTACCATATTTAAGTGTTCGTAAGATCTTTTTAACATTTACCTAATTATTCAATTATTCTTTGTAGATTCTCATTTGATTTGTCAAGGTAAAAATTTTATTTATATAAATTAAAATAGTTTTAAAGGTTTTATTTGCAAAAACTCAAATTGACGTGGTAAGATTTAAAATTTCACCTTTTTAACTTTGTTCATACTTTCAAATGATGTCATCAAGATAACTCATATATGCTTTAATAAGGTTGCTTCACTAATCTTTTAAAAAATTTCATCATTTACCTTTTGATGGATGAAATAAAGTGCCTTTTTATACTCCTTTTGTAACTCTCGATGAGTAATTCTTTGTACTTTTATTGCATTTGTTACGAGTTTTGTAATACCATTTGCTATAATACTTAGCAATTCATTACAGTGAAACAATGTTTTCGTTTGTATGCATCATTGTCGTAATATTTTTTATTAAAAAAAGGAACTAAAACAGGGATCATACCATTCACATTAAAATTCATAATTTTTCAAATCAACACCCAACTTTCATATTTTTTCGATCCGGTTGCCAAGTTTTTTTTCATTCAATTTAGCTCTTTTTTTTTTCTTCCTTAATATTGATTGCTTGTATTCACAACAGTAATTACCAGTGATGGGATACAGTGCTAGTGATGGAGGGACTTAACGAATGTGTGGTTGTCAGTGGTAATCTCAGAGAGATTAGCTAATGACAAGCCAACATTAATAAGAATGAAGTTAGGAGGGGCTAGCGAGTTCATTGCTTTTTTTAATGATTTTTTAGCGTGTTAATGGGACGAGCGTGTAGATCAGTTCAGTGATCAATGAGTCAGAAAACAGGGGTTTTATGTGTCGTAATGGCTGAGGAGAGCATTTCTTGCAATGAAAGATGACGATTGAATGTTTAATTTTCTCCAGACTGCCGCATTTTGGCTACTTTCAAGGTGTGTGGGGGCTAATTTTGGGTTGGTTGGCGTCCAACAAGGCGACAGATGGCGCCTAGTAAGATAGTCGATAACTTTTGGCGGTTCGTTCAATAACGTGTGGTGGTTGGAATTGGTGCTTTGACAACGGTGAGTAAGCGGATCTAGTGACTACCGTGGCTTCAATGACTTTTATGGTGGCTTTGATGACGGTTAGTAATGACTCTGACAAGTTCTGTGGTGGCTTTAATGACTACTCCATTGAGACGTATACATTTATTCTTTATCTAGATCAAAATATCTAGTTTCATATTACTATTAGAACTTAATTAATTTTAATAATATTATTAAATAATTATATAAATACTTGTAATTTTATTAATTTGATCAATGCTAAATAATAATTGAGAAGAAAAAATAATCGGTAAAAGGGGCTTTTGCAAATAAATAGGTTATCTGTATATTAATTTTTCTAAAACAAGAAAAAGAAAAAACTTTGAGAAGAATCGTAAATATTTTCAAAGGTAAATAAAAAGGTACGGTAGGAAAGAACGCGATGAAGAATTAGAGGTTATTGCACTACATTATAATTGAACATGACCCTTACTTCGTTGATAGACTATGAAACGAGTTGTTCAAGTTTATAAGAATCAAGCTGCATTTCTTTGCAAATTTTCATTCTCAAATCGGTGACTAAATTAAGAGGATGAATGCAAATTAATTTCTTTGGCCTATGGTATGGAAACATAAAGACCCCGTACTTCCAATTATAACTCGAATATGCATTCAGATAACCAGTCCAACAATGTTGTTAAAAAGGTCCTTACATCACAGCGCGTGACCCTGAAAATTTGAAAAAGGCCAACTTCTTGAAACCAAGTCTACTGATTTTTCTTCAGCTTAGAGGTAGAACTAGCTGATTTAGGACCCTGATTGGAAGTTCTGATTATGAAAAGAAGCGTTTCTACAAGCATTCCAATAACTAATCCAAGGATACCTCCAGCAGCACTCTGGAATTAAAAAACATGAACATCGACACCATTAAATGAACCAGGACAGAATGGTTGTAGCAAATGCTTAACATATATTAAATTTACATATACAATTATGTTTCTGCTTCTATATGGCTAGAATGACCAGGATGCAGAAAATGTATACACCGGTATGGTACATGATCTTACCATAGCAGGGCTGTGGCCAAATAATGCTCTGAATGTTGCATATCCAACAAGATATCCAGTAAACATGGTAAGAGCAACATGTAATCCTGTACACATTTTAAATTAAAGAGAATGAACATCAGTTACTGACATGCACACAAAGAAGGATAAAGTATTATTTTAAATGAATGGGGCAAAAAACCCACAGAATCATTGACAAATTAGGAAAGATTAACTTACAAGATAAAAGACATGAAACAAACAGTTACAATCATGGGGTGGGGCACATGGAAGCAATAAAAATACAAAATTATAAAGGACACTGAGTTCAGTTCAAAAGGAAGGAAGCATGATGAATTAAATGAAAATCAGTTCATAGTTACATAGGAATGTGCTTAAAACTGGTTATAGTAATTAACCTGTAGAAGATTAAATGTTAATTACACAGCAGTGGCTATGCAGAAGCTTTTGTTCATTGCAAAGTGAAAAAGTAGCAGAGAAATTTCTGCCAGCAAATATGGCGAGGCACATGAAATCTGTGCAAGAATGATGTCCAACCCTAAATCTAGTCACCATGAAAAAAATGCTGCCAAAATGGAGGGCATTGATTGAATACCATTTTCCCCCAGGATTATGAAGTTTTTGGTTCTCTTTTTGGTGTGGTCTCCTGCAGGCAGGACTAATAATATTGACTTAATTTGCATACACAACCAAAGTCTGAATGGGCCAGCTTATTTGGAATGAGTGGAAACAGAAACAGTACCAGCAGCATGATTGAAATATTTGGCATGTGATGATACACTTGTAGGCTTGATTCATAGGCTAGCACAATAACATTAATGCCTCAATATTTGCATTGATTGTCTCTCTCATCTAGCACTGCAAATTACTGAAATTAATTCTAAATAATAAGACGATTATGTTGTTAGTAATGCCACCAGTTCCTTCAAATTCTCCTTCAAGAATTGTTGTTAGGAGAAATAAATAAGCAAATAGTAGCCCATAACCAAAGTATTACATCAAACTACAAGATAAGAGATCAGCTGAGCTGAAACAACCACCATACTGTACCCAAAAGGCAATAATACACGAGCACCCGTATATGAAAAACAAGGAATTAAATAGCCCCATCAGTTAAAAGTGGAAATAATAGCCAAAAAAGTTTCTTTATTCTCTGTTCTGAATACTACGAGAGAGAAAGCTGATGAGTAGTGCATTCAGACAACCAAAATATCATAGAGATTTCTAACACGAAATAAGATTGGCAAATAAGAATAATCCCAATTAGTAGTAGCAGAAGTTGTTGAACTTACCAAAACCAAGCTGATCCTTATAAGAAGAGAAAGGCTCATTGGTATTGTTCATTGGTGTGACGTCCTTAACCAACTCTTTATAAGCATTCCGCTCTGACAACTCCTGTAGTTTCCTTAATCTGGCCTTTAGTTCTTTGCTCTACATTCAACAGATTTTTTTTCCCTTTTTTCAATTCTTCAATCTCGATGATAATAAACAATTCTCTACGACTACCACCAATAATGAAGTAAATATATAGCACATGCATAGACATGTTTGGTTCCCAGGAAACTGAGGGAAATATATGACAACTATTATCAATTTCAAAATTCAAGTATCAATCAGGAAGTTAATGAAAATTATCAATTTTATGAGCTGATTTGATCAATGTAATTGTTTTTACGCAAAGACGTTTCAATCACCGATCGATTAAAGGCGAAATGACGCTCTGCTTGGTCGCCGAGAAAATGGACGAAACCACAGGGAAAAGAACTTTTAATTACCGGCATCATTCAACAGGCGCACTTCCAAGTTCCTACACAGCTACACTGCTTGCCCGACTCAAGTCTTGTAGGTTTTCCTCGGCTTTCTCGACAAACAAATAGACGAATACTCTTAAAATATGGAAAGAAAGAGGAAAACAGACGCTTTACCTTTTCCCGAGGCTTGGGGCTGGTGAAGACGAGCGAGGATCCGGAGAAAAGGCGGGCCAAACCGGGTCGGGTCGATGGAGGAAACCCGGTCCAGATGCTCCGGAGCGACTTGTACTGGACATTGTCCCGAGGAGAGAGAGCAGAGGCGAGGTCCCGCAGTTCTGGAGAGAGGTTGGGTTCGTTAGAAGCCGAGAGGAGAAAGGATCGAATGGGTTCTGTCGCCGATATGAACAATCCAGGCGCAGGCGGGGCTGGTGGCGGGTTGGGGTCTTTTGCGCTCATTTTTTTTTTTTTTTTGGCAGCAATTACAGTTCATTCGAGATCCGTGGAGAGGCGCAACGATTTCCTCTCCCATTCTAGTTTTTGTTTTCTTCCCTAACCATGGCCATGCGACGAGGCTTGTTGGGTCCGTTTATCTGATGGGTTCGTTATCGTTTGATATAGACGGTCCATGGGCATGGGCATGGGCTGGGCTGTGCCCTCTGATTAAAAATCTTAAAATTATGGATTAATCAGCTGCAAAACTCCCAATGATTGGAGTTGGAGTTGATTCTATTTTAAACTTTGGGATATATATATATATATATATAATACTATTATTTTTTCTCTTAGCAAAAAATTTAAAATATTTTTCAAAATGTAAAAATTTATATCTTATAAATAAACTTTGTAAGAAAAATAATACACCATCAACCATGATTAATAGATTTTATTAAATGTGCTACTTTGTTCTATAATGTAAATTAGGCAGCAATGTAGACCAAAAAAAAAAAAAAACAGATAATTAAGTTGTATAGATTTCATGTCATCCATTTAGACTTGTTTGGTTTAAGAAAATTACCTAACTTAAATTTAAGATCATTTATAAATTAAATTAAATTTATTGATTAAAATAAAAATAAAATCATATAAATTTAAAAATAAAAAATTATAAAACAAATCAACAAGGAAAAAAAAAAATCTAGCCATAATTCATCTTTGTTTTTTTCTTTTTACTTGCACGTTATGCTATTGTTGTCTGCGTGTGTTGCTGCTGGTCCTAGATGTGTTTCTGGTGTTAGTATACTCTCTTAGACGTGCAAGGATGTGCTGCTGGTCCTGGACATGTTGCTGGTGCTGGTATACCCTCTTAGATGTGCTATTGGTGCTGGTATACCCTCCTGGATGTGCTATTGGTGTTGGTATACTCTTCTGGACGTGTTGCTAGTCCTGGACGTGCTACTGATGCTGATATACTATCCTGGACATGCACATTTGTGCTGCTGGTACTGGTATACTCTCTTAGACGTGCTGCCACTGCTGGGAAGCCTCTTGGACGTGCTGCCATTGTTGGGAAGCTTCCTAGATGTGCTGCTACTACTAGGAAGCCTCCTAAACGTGCTACCGATGCTGGTATAGCCTCCTAGACGTGTTGCCACTGTTGCGAAGCCTGCTGGTGGTGCTGCTGGTGTGAGGATACTTAGTTTGCTTGCAACTTCTGCTGGTTTGTCTCCCTTGCTATCGAAACCTACTAGTTGTTTTGGGTTGCAGCTAGTGTTGGGAACACCTTTTGATTGTGTTGCTAGTGTGGGGATTATCTGCACCTTCTACTAAAGCTTGTTACTGCTTTTCTCCTTTAGATGGCCAGTTGCTACGCCTTTCCTTTAGGTGGTCGGCTACTGCACCTCCGGCTGTTGTACCTCTCTTTGGTGGTTGGCTGCTGCACCTTTCCTTAGTGGCTTGTTGCTACACATTTTTTTCTCTTTGGTGTGACTACTGCATGTTTTTCTCTTCTTAGTATGGTTGCTACACGTTTTTTTCTCCTTAACGTGGTTACTGCACATCTCCTTTGGTGGTTTAGTGTGGCTACCGGCTGTTACACCTTGTTCTCCCTTTAGTAGGGTTATCTTCTTCTTTCTTTGCTGTGGCTATTGGTTGTTACAAGTCCTTCTTTGGTTGGTGTGGCTGCCTCCTTTTCTTTGATGGTTCTTGTCACCTCCTCCTAGGCTGGCTGCTGCACTTTCCTTGGTTACAACTCTTTTGGTGGTAGCCTCCTTTTTGCTGTTCACCTCTCTTTATGGCTTTAGGCTTGTTGTTCACCTCTCTTAATTTTTTGCAGCTTGTTGTTCTCTCTTGCAGCCCACACAAGTCTTGCAAGATGCATGAAGGTATTTATAGACTTTGAGAATTAGGGTTGCCCCATCATCAATGGTTAGTGTTGATTCCCAAAGGTTGCCCTACAATCAACGGCCATATTTGATTCTTAAAATTTAGGGTCAATGGTCAAAGGTCAACGGTCAATCTTGACCCTTAAAATTTAAGGTTATGGTCAACATTGACTTATCAACTTTAGGATTGACTAGTCATCACCAGTTTTGCCCAATGACCTCTCTACATTTCAATGACATTTATAAAATCAAATCAGCACATACAACCAAGTAAGATGATGTTAACAACAAATCCAACATTAGCTGTCAAAGATGGGCTCAACAATCTCCCCCTTTGGATTTGTTGACAACACATTAAATCCAAAGAATAAGCAATGTAAAAATAGCACTTTAGACATTTACAACTCCATTTGCACATTATCATTCACAACTCCCCTTGAAACATATATCACTCTTAATCAGGTTTAACTCCCCTTTTCTACTTTTCCCCCTTAACAAGTTCTCCCTTTTTATTCATTAAGCTACTCCCCCTTTTGATCAATATATACTCTTTTTGGATTTATGCAAAATATCTCCCCCTTTGACAATAAATCCAGAGAATAATAGTAGAAAAAAAGGGAGAGGGGTTGGAGAATGCCTCAACCTCTAGGGGTTGGTTGAATACTTAAGTTTAGCCTCTTTTGTCCAAGATGTCCTAGTTTCTTATGCCACAATAAATTCTCATCTTTGGTGCTCATGTAACATGTGTTCTTGCTTCTGGAAACTTGGTATAAGTTTCCATTTGTTCTTTCACCCTTAGTAAGGACAACATCATTTCTTAGTCTTTTTACTGTGTAGCTTATTGAAAGTAACTTCATGTCTATCATCACAAAGCTGACTAACATTGATGAGATTGTGTTTTAGCCTTTCAATATAAAGCACTTTCTTTGATTTCAGTTTTTTTGCATCAATTTTAGTAGTACCGATACCTTAAATCTTTAAGGCACCATCATTACCAAATTTGATTGACCTTCTATCATATTTTGCTACTTCCTTCAACATCTTGGAGTTTTCTGTCATGTGTGAAGAGCAGCCATTGTCCAGGATCTATGGCTTTTCTTTCTTAGAAGCTTTTAAGGCTACTTCCACAACCATAGTCCTTTCTCTTCCTCTTCTTCTTCTTTGGCCGAATGTAGGAGCATGTGTAGGTGTTCTCTTTTGCACCCTTTCACCGAGCAGCATTGGTTAGCCAAATATAGATGCATGTGTAGGTGTTCTCATTTGCATTTTTTGACCGAGTAACAATGTTAAGCATTCCTCAACAGTTTGTCCAACTTTTTTGCATCTTCTACAGATCTCTTTCGGTAAATCAAAATTGTTTCTCAATGGAATATAACTTCTTTTCACCTAAGATTGCCTCCTTTCTTGATAAAGTCTCCCCTTAGATTCTTGCCTCATATTCCTCTTCATTATAGGCCCATTACTTCAGCACATATTAGCCTTATGCCTATACTTACCACAGCTCCACCACAATCCTTCAAATCTAGATTTTCTTCTTTTACCAAGTTCATGTCTCTTATCTTCAGCAATTGGTGTGACAACCTTCTCTCCATCTTTGACAGCTTGTCTCCTTTGGATAGGAGTCTCCACCACATCTTTCCTAACCCATTTTAGCTTGGGTTAGTCTTTCTTCTCCATCACGTTATTGTGCTTGCTTTTGGGTACAAACATAATTTTCTTTTTCTTTTCTACCTTATTTCTCGGCTTTTCAATATAGCCAAGTCCTTTCTTCCCTATGAAATGAGGTCTTTGATTGCTTAGACACTCATCCAACTTTCTGGTAACATCCTCATTGATGGAATTTACTGAAGATGACTTTCCTTTCACTTCCATGGCTCGTATAAAGCTTTCTTCACGTTTCCTCAGTTCAGACTCAGCCTTATAAAGCTTGGCTTGTAAAATTAATACCTCTTACTCTTGTGCAATCACCTTAGTACCAAGATCTTCATGTATCTTGCCTTGCTCTACCTCAAGTATGATTAACTCCTCAATTCTCTTCAAGTACTCCTTCTTTTTTGCTTCAAACTCCTTTACTTTCACCGGAGATCAGTTTCATCAACAACAGAATTTTCATATAGCTTCTTAAGACGCTTCGCCTTTTTTTTTTTTCAGCTTGTTGTTTTTGTGCAAACAAGTTTTTAACTCATTCTCAAGTTGCTACACCAACTCATCCTCTTCCTTTTCAGTTGATTCCTCATCACTTAAAAATTCTAGAACATCATGTATTTTAGCAACCAGCACATTTTTTGTAGCATCATCATTAAAATCATCATCAACTTCTTCTTCAGAATCTTCTTTATCTAGCTTGCTCAGAAAATTCATTCTTTTGGATCTAAAGAATTTCCTTTTCCCTTTGGCACTTGAATTTTCAATTTTAGAATAGCTGGATTTTTTTGTTCTCCACCTTAGGGCAGACTCATTATCATCATTATCATTGCTTGCTTATATTTTCTTTGGGCAGTCTATGGCAAAGTGCTCTATGTCTCCACAATTAAAACATTTCAAAGGTAATTTTCCCTCAAACTTCCCTTTTCCTTTTCTCATATTTTTAGTAATATATGCCATGACTTCATCTAGTTCAATATCATTATTTTCTTCTTTAGAGTTACTGTTGGATTCCTCTTCTTGGTCTTTAATCTTTAACTTCTTCATTGCTTTGAAGACTAGTTCTTTCTCCACCTTAAACTTCTTTTCTTTCTTTATTGGGGCTATTCTCATTTTATAAGTCACTAATATGCTGTGCAGGTCATCTGAGGGAAGCCTATTCAGATCTCTATCTTCTATGGAAGAGACTTTGACATTGTAAGCTTCTAGCAAGGTTTTAAGTATTTTCCTTACCACAGTAGCATCATGGATCTCCTCTCCATAGTCTTTGATAGAGGACACAATTTCATTAACTCTTGTGAAGAAGGCATCCACAAACTCATCATTTTGCATCTTTATGTCTTCGAATTTACTCCTTTAGATTTGTAGCATGACTTCCTTCATAACCTTGTCTCCTTCATAAATGTTCTTCAATTTGTCCTAAATTTGCTTGGCTGTGTTACACCCTATTAGTTTGGTGAATTCTTTGTTTGATAAGGAGGTATATAAGACATTTTTCGCCTTTTCATCACACTTCAAATTCTTTTTATCAACTGGCATCATAACATTACCTTTAGTAATAAGGATGAAGCCACTAACAGCGGACCCAAACACATCAAGACCAAGTGAAATCAGATATGAGAGCATTTTATTCTTCCATAATTGATAATTCTGTCCATCAAAAGTAAGGATACCTTTGCTGTTAACATTGTTCATGATATCAATTAGCGGTAAAGATAAAAATTCACAATAGCAACAAACAACTTTAAATCAAAGCAAGCAAATTGGATCAACAGAGGAACCAGGGTCTAATACCACTTGATGAGGACCTTTTTAGGTCTTACACTGAGAGGGAGGGTGAATCAGTGTGATATATACACTTTTTACAAATCTATTTGGATTTAACCTCTATAACTTGTTAAAGTCGATGATCTAATTGTTTTATCTTTCTCTTTTATGTGAGAGTAGCTATACGGATATTAATCAAACGTGAGCATCTAAGCACACACAGCAATTTTTACGTGGTTCACTCACAATATATAAGCTATGTGTTGAGCCCATCTTTGATGACTAATGTTGGATTTGTTGTCAACACTATCTCATATGGTTATATAAGTTGATTTGATGTTATAAATGCTGTTGAGATACAAAGAGGTCATTGGGAAAAACTAGTAATGATAAGTCAACCTTGATATTTAGGAGTCAATATTGACCATTACCCTAAATTTTAGGGGTCAAGATTGACCATTGATCTTAAATTTTAGGACTCAAATATGGCCGTTGATTATAGGGTAACCTTTGGGAATCAATGACAACCATTAATGAACGTGTAACCCTAATCTCAAGGCTCTACAAATACCTCTATGCATCTTGCAAGGTTGTGTGTGTGGGTTGCAAGAGAGAACAATCAATTGCAAAAAAAAAAAAAAAAGAAAGAACGGTTAGCCACAAGGAGAGAACGTCAAGTTGAAAAGAGAGGGCAGCTACAACGAGGTTGAGCAACAAAGAGAGAGAGGCAACCACTAAAGAAGAGAGTAACCGACCAAGGCAAAGGTGGTAGCCACCAAAGGAGGTACAGTCGACCAAGGAAAGTGCAGTAGCCATCCAAAGGAGTTGCAACAGCAGCCAACCAAGGAAGAGGTGACAATAACCATCAAAGAAGGAGGCAACTACACAAACTAAAGGAGAAGATGTGCAGCAGCCACCCTAAGGAGAGGTGCAACAGCTGATAGCTACACAAAAACCTAATTGTTGCAATCGGGCAAGAGGAAGAGAGAGGCAGTAAGGATTGTAATAGTCGACCATCACAAGCTTGATTGCAACAACCGACCATTACAAGGCTACTAGCAACAACCATTAGTAGGTCTTGCAAAAAGGAAGACAAACCAATAGGTCCTGTAGTAAGGGAGACAAACTAGGAGGTCCTGCAACAAGGGAGACAAACCTGAAGGTCCAGCAGTAAGGGAGACAATCCAGGAGCCTATACTAGAACTAGGCAAACTAGAAGCAATCTGAGAGCCTATACCAGAACCAGCAACAATCTGGGAGCCTATATTAGCACCAGTAGCATCAGTAGGAGGTCCCTGTACTAGCAATCGTGCACTAAAAGTAGGAGGTGCCTACACTAGCAAACAAGGGAGCAGTAGTAACAAGAGGTGCCTGTACCAGCAAACCAGGAGACTCTTTAGTAACAGCAGACGTCCTTGCATATCTGGGAGGCTTTCCAGTAGACCAATAGCACTCTAGGAGGCTTTCTAGCAGATTAATAGCACCACAGGAGGCTTCCCAATAGCAGAAGCACGCCCAGGAATCAAGTAGAAAATTAGAACGTGCAGTAGTAGGTCCGGGAATCAATAGCCACCTGCAAAAGGTGCAGCAACAAGTCTAGGCATCAAGCAGAAAATCAGAACGTGCAATAGCAAGTCGCACAGTAATAGGTCTGGGAATCAGTAGCCACTTGTAGAAAGTGTAGTAGTAGGTCCAAGCATCAAGTAGAAAATCAGAATGTGCAGTAGTAGGTTGTGCAGTAGCATGTCCAAGAAGCGTCCTTGCATTAGCAGCACGTCTAGGAGGGATTGACAGCAGTAGCAGCACATGCGAACAGTAGCTATAGCATGTGCAAACAATAGCAGCAGCACGAGTAGCTGCAGCACGTGTTGACAGCAACAGCAACACAAGCAAACAGTAGCAGCATGTACAAAACGTAATAGTAGCGTATGCAGACAACAGTAGCAGTGTGTGTGGATAGCAACAGCAGTGCATGCGGACAACAATAGCAGAATATGTGAGTAGTGATAGCAGTGTGTTTGGACAGCAATAGCAGCACGTGTAGGTAGCGATAGCATCATGTGTGGACAGTAGCAGTAGAAGAGAAAACCTGTCTTGACAACACGTTCGGTAGCTTGCAACAGTAGAAAAGGAAACATACCCAGCAATAAGTTTGGTAGCTTGTAATAGTAAAGGAGAAAACATGTCCTGATAGTAGGATCAGTAGCTTGCAACAACAGTAAAGGAAAAGACATGCCTGACAGCAAATTTGGTAGCTTGTAGTAACAAAGAAGTAAACATGCCTAATAGCAATTTTAGCAGGAGAGGAGGCAATATGCCAAGACTGCAAGGGAGATAGCACCGGTAGTGAGGGAAGAGAAGGAGGTAACACCAACAGTAGGAGGAAAGAACCTGCTAAGGCTACAGGGGAGGCAGCACTAGCAACAGAGGAGAGATTTTGCCAAGGTAGTAGGTAAGGCAACATTGGTAACAAGAGCAGAGATTAGTAGAGATAACCTATAGAGAAGAGACTAGTAAAGCTTGAGCAAAGACTGGTAGTGAGGAAAGAGAAGATCCATATTCTGCACTAGTAGTCTATACACATTAAGTGAACGTTCTTAAGGAAAGGTTTCACTATAAACTCTTGATAAACTTGTTGAAAAAGGGTGGGATACCCTTGGAGTGATCGGGAGATCATTGTAAGTGGTTCAAGAGTGATCTTTCCACAACTAAACTGAATCTTTTGATAACAAGAGTGAATTATGTGATTTAGGTGAGATCTTATTACACTGTGGACATAACTCATACATTATGGGTGAACCATGTAAAAATTACTGTGTGTTTTTGGGTGCTCATGTTTGATTAATATCCGTACGACTAGTTTCACATAAAGGAGAAAGATAAATAATTGGCTCATTGGTTTTAACAAGCTACAGAGGTTAAATCTAAATAGGTTTGTAAAAACGAATATCTTACATTAATTCACCACCCTCAAAGTATGAGACCTAAAAAGGTCCTTATCAAGTGGTATCAAAGCTTGGTTCCATTATTGATCCAATTTGTCTGCTTTGATTTGAGGTTATTTGTTGCTGTGTGAATTTTTATCTCTACTACTGATTGAGATCATGGATAGTATGAATAGTGTTAACAGCAAGAGCATCCCTACATTTGATGGATAGAATTATCAATTATAGAAGAATAAAATGCTTTTATATCTAATGTCCCTTAGTTTAGATGTTTTTGAGTCTGCTGTTAGTGGCTTCATCCCTGTTGTTGAAGGTGATCTTATGACATTGGTTGATAAAAAGAATTTGAAGTGTGATGAAAAGGCGAGAAATGCTTTATATGCCTTCTTATTAGACAAAGAATTCATCAAAGTGATGGGGTGTAACACAACTAAGCAAATTTGGGATAAATTAAAGAACATTTATGAAGGAGACAAGGTCATGAAGCAAGTTAAGCTACAAATCTGGAGAAGTAGATTTGAAGACATAAGATGCAAAATGATGAGACTATGAATGTGTTCTTCACAAGAGTTAATGAAATTGTGTGTTCCATTAGAGGTTATGGAGAGGAGATTCACGATGTCACTGTGGTAAAGAAAATACTTAGAATTTTGCTAGAAGCTTACAATGCCAAAGTCTCTTCTATAGAAGATAAAAATCTGGATAGGTTGCCCTTAGATGACTTGCACAGCATATTGGTAGCTTATGAAATGAGAATAACCGTAATGAAGAAAGAAAAGAAGTCTATAGTAGAGAAGGAGCTAGCCTTTAAGGCAATAAAGAAATTAAAGATTAAAGACTAGGAGGAAGAATTCGATGACAGCTCAAAAGAAGATAGTGATCCTCAACTAGATAAAGTTTTGCCATATATCACTAACAATATGAGGAAAGGAAAAGGGAAGTTCAAGGGAAAACTACCCTTAAAGTGCTTTAATTGTGGAGACATAGGGCACTTTGCCATGGACTGCCCAAAGAGAATAAAAGCAAGTAGTGATGATGATGATGAGCCTACCCCAAGGTGGAGAATAAAGAAATCCAGTTATCCTAAAGCTGAAAATTCAAATGCCAAGGGGAAAAAACAATTTTTCAGATTTAAAGGAAGAAATTATTTGAGCAAGTTAGATAAAAAGGATTCTGAAGAAGAAGTTGATGATGATTCCAATGATGAGGCTATAAAGGATGTGTTGGTCACTCAAGTAGATAATGACTAAGAATCTTTAAATGAGGAGGAATCAATAAAAGAGGAAGAGGATGAGTTCTTGCAGCAACTTGAGAATGAGTTAAAAGCTTATTTGTGTAAAAACAGAAAGCTGAAAAGAGGTAATTCTCAGGAAGCTTTGTGAAAATTCTTTTATTGATGAATCTAATCTCCAGGTGAAGGTAAAGGAGTTTGAAGCAAAAGAGAAGGAGTACTTGAAAAGAATTGAAGAGCTAAGCGTACTTGAGGCAGAGTAAGGCAAGATACACGAAAACCTTGGTGCTAAGGTGATTGCATTAGAGCAAGAGATGTTGACTTTGCAAGCCAAGCTTCATAAGGCCGAGTAAGAGCTAAAGAAGTATGAAGAAAGCTTTATGCAGGCCAAGGAAGTGAAAAAAGAGTCATCATCAGCAAATGCCATTAAGGTGGATGCTACCAGAAAGTTAGATGAGTGTGTAAGCAATCAAAGACCTCATTCCATGGGGAAGAAAGGACTTGGCTATATTGAAAAGCCAAGTAAGAAGGTAGAAGAAAAGAAGAAGATTGTGTTTATGCCCAAAAGCAAGCATAATGACGTGATGGAAAAGAGAGACCAACCCAAGTTAAAATGGGTTAGGAAAGACGTGGTGGAGACTCTTATCCACAGGAGACACACTGTCAAAGAGTGAGAGAAGGTTGCCACACCAGTTGCTAAAGAAAGAAGACATGAACTTGGTAAAAAAAGTAAATCCAGATTTAAAGGTTTTTGCTGGAGCTGTGCCAAATATGGGCATAAGGCTAATGCATATTGGAATACTTGGCCTATAATGAAGAGGAGTGTGAGGCAAGAGTCTAAGGGGAGAATCTATCAAGAAAGGAGGTAGTCTCAAGTGGAAAGAAGTCATATTCCACTAAGAAATAGGTCTAATTTGCTAGGAGAGATCTGTGGAAAATGTGAAAAGGTTGGACACACTACTGAGGACTGCTTGATATTGTTACCTAGTCAAGGAATGCAAAGGAGAACACCTATACATGCTCCCATATTAGGCAAAAGAAGAAGAAGAGGAACAGAAACGTCTGTAGTTGTGGAAGTAGCTTTAAAAGCTTCCAAGAAAGAAAAGTCATGAATCCTAGATAGTTTTTGTTATTCACATATAACAGGAAACTCCACCAAGTTCAAAGAAGTAGCAAAATATGATGGAGGATCAGTCGAATTTGGAAATAATGGTGCCTTAAAGATTAAAGGTATCGGTGCTGCTAAAATTGGTGCAAAAAAGTTGAAATTAAAGAAAATGCTTTATGTTGAAGGGCTAAAACATAATCTTATTAGTGTTGGCTAGTTTGATGATGATGGACATGAAGTTGCTTTTGACAAGAGTGGCTGCACGGTGAAAAGATTAAGTGATAGTGTTGTTCTTACTAAGGGTGAAAGAACAAATAGAAACTTATACCAAGTTTATAGAAGTAAAAACACATGCTACATGAGCATCAAAGATGAGAATGTGCTGTGGCATAAAAGAATGGGACATCTTGGTCAAAATGGATTGAACTTATGTATTCAGTCACACCCCAAGGCTAAGGTATGCCTTCAACCCCTCTCCCCTTCCCTTTTTTATTATTCTTTAGATTTGTTGTCAAAAGGGGAGATATTTTGCATAAATCTAAAGAGAGTATATACTGATCAAAAGGGGGGTAGCTTGATGAATATAGGGGGAGAAATTGTTAAAGGAGAGAAGTAGAAAAAGGGAGTTAAACCCAAATAAGGGAGATGCATGTTTCAGGGGAAGCTATGAATGACAATGTGTAAGGGGAGTTGTAAATGTCGACAGTTGTTATAAGTGTATTATTGGATTTAATGTGTTGCCAACAAATCCAAAGAGGGAGATTGTTGAGCCCATCTTTGATGACTAATGTTGGATTTATTGTCAACACCATTTTATATGGTTATATAAGTTGATTTAATGTTATAAATGCCGTTAAGATACGTAAAGGTCATTGGGAAAAATCAGTAATGATAGGTCAATCCTAATGTTGAGGAGTCAATGTTGATTGTAATCTTAAATTTTGAGGATCAAGATTGACCATTGATTCCAAATTTCAGGAAGTCAATTTTGACCATTGACCTTAAATTTTAGAATTCAAATTTAGCCGTTGATTATAGAGCAACCTTTGGGAATCAACGACGACCGTTGATGAACGTGTAACCTTAATCTCAAGGCTCTATAGATATCCTTATGTGTCTTGCAAGGTTGTATGTGTGGGTTGCAAGAGAGAATGATTAACTGTAGAAAAATAAGAGAGAACAGTCATCTACAATGAGAGAACAACAAGTTGAAAAGAGAGGGTAGCTAAAGTGAGGTTAAGCAGCAAAAAGAAAGAGGCAGCCACCAAAGAAGAGTGACTGGCCAAGGCAAAGGAGGCAGCCACCAAGGGAGGTATAGCTAGCCAAGAGAGTTACAGTAGTAGCCGGCTAAGGAGGAGGTGACAGCAACCATCAAAGAAGGAGGCAGCTACACCAAACCAAAAGAGAAGATGTGCAGCAGCCACCCTAAGGAGGGAGAGACGTGCACGAGCCACACCAAGGAGAGGTGTAGCAGCTAGCCATACAAAAACCTAATTGTTGCAGTCGGCCAAGAGGGGGAGAGAGGTAGTAAGGATTGTAGTAGTCGACCATCACAAGCTTGATTGCAGTAACTGGCCATCATAATGCTACTAGCAGCAGCCACTAGCAGGTCCTACAACAAGGAAGACAAACGAGTAGGTCCTAGAGTAAGGGAGACAAACTAGGAGGTCTTACAGTAAGGGAGACAAACCAGGAGGTCTTGTAGCAAGAGAGACATACTAGAAGGTCTTGTAGCAAGGGAGATAAACTTGAAGGTCATATAGTAAGGGAGACAATCTGGGAGCCTATACTAGAACCAGGCAAACCAGAAGCAATCCGAGAGATTATACTAGAACTAGTAGTAATTTGGGAGCTTGTACCAGCACTAACAGCATTAGTAGGAGGTCCTTGCACCAATAGCACCAACAAGCGTGCATTAGAAGCAAGAGGTGCTTGCAATAGCAAATAAGGAAGTAGTAGTAGTAGGAGGTGCTTGCATTAGCAACAGTAGACATCCCTGCACATCTAAGAGGCATTCTAGTAGACCAATAACACTTCAGGAGGCTTTCTAGCAAACTAACAGCACCTTAGGAGGCTTCCTAGTAGTAGACGTACGCTCAAGAATCAAGCAGAAAATCAGAATGTGCAGCAACAGGTTCGGGAATCAGCAGCCACCTACATAAAGTGCAACAGCAAGTTCGGTTATTATGCAGAAAATCAGAACGTGCAGCAATAGGTCACATAGCAACAGGTTTGGGAATCAGCAGCCACCTACAGAAAGTGCAGCAGTAGGTCCAGGCATCAAGCAGAAAATTAGAACGTGCAGTAGCAAGTAGTGTAATAGTAGGTCATACAACAACATGTCCAGGAGGTGTCCTTGCACCAACAGCATATCTAGGAGGGACTGATAGTAGCAACAACGTGTGCAGACAGTAGCCACAACGTGTGCAGATAGTAGCAGTACAAGCAAATAGTAACAGTATGTGTGGAAAGTAATAATAGTGTGTGTAGACAGTAGTAGTAGCGCGTGCAAATAGCAGCAATATGCGTGCAAACAACAATAGTAGAATGTGCAGGCAGTGATAGCAACACATGCAGATAGCAATAGCAACTCATGCAAGTAGTGATAGCAGTATGCTTAGATAGTAGAAGCAGAAGAGAAAACCTATCTTGACAGCATGTACGATAGCTTGTAGTAGTAGAGGAAGAAATGTACCCGACAGTAAGTTCGGTAACTTGTAGCAGCAGAGGAGAAAATGTGTCCTAATAGCAGGACCGAAAACTTGCAACAGTAGTAGAGGAGAAGACATGCCTGGTAGTAAATTTGGTAATTTGTAGTAGTAGAGGAGTAAACGTGCCTGACAGCAGGTTCAGCAGCATGTAGCAGTAGAGGAGGCAACCTGTCAAGACTACAGGGGAGACAGCACCGACAACAAGGGAAGAGAACTTGCTAAGGTTAAAGGAGGTAGCACTGACAGTAGGAGGAGAGGACCTGCCAAGGCTATAGGGGAGGTAGCACGAGCAGTAGAGGAGAGATCTTACTGAGGCAGCAGGTGAGGCAACATCAGTAATAGGAGTAAAGATAACCTGCAGTGGAGATAACCTATAGAGAAGAAACCGACAAAGTCTAAGCAAAGACGAGCAGTGAGGAAGGAGAAGGTCCTCATCACTATGTCTACGGTTTGATAGGATCACTCATAAATCACACAATCCACTTTTGTTATCAAGGAATACAATTTGGTTGTGGAAGGATCACTTCTTAACCACTTATAATGATCTACTTAATGGATTGATCTCTTGATCACTCCAAGGGTATCCCAACCTTTTTTAACCAGTTTATTGAAAGGTTTATAATAAAAACTTTCTTGGAGAAAGATCACTCAATGTGCACAAGTTGCTTTTACAGAAAATGGATCTTCTCCTTCCTCACTGCTAGTCTTTGCTTAGGCTTTACTGGTCTCTTCACTACAGGTTATCTCTATTGCAGGTTATTTTTACTCCTGTTGCCTTGGTAGGATCTCTCCTCTATTGTCAATGCTGCCTCCCCTATTGCCTTGGCAGGTTTCCTCACCTGTCGCCTTGGTAGGTTGCCTCCTCTGCTTCTACAGGTTGTTAGACTTGTTGCCAGGCCAAGTTTTCTCCTCTTGCTGTTGCAAGCTACCGATCCTACTGTCGGGACATGTTTTCTCCTCGACTATTGCAAGTTGTTAAACCTATTGCTATTGCTGCCTGCACGCGTTGTTGTTACTACTGCACATGCTGCTATTGCTGCTTGCACGTGCTATTATTGCTATCCATACATGCATGAGCTGCTATTGCTGCTTGTATTCATTGCTACTGTTGTTTACACGTGCTGCTTTTGCTGCTTGCACTCATTGTTACTGCTATTTGCACATGTTGCTTTCACTACCTACACCCGTTACTATTATTGTTCGCACGTGTTGCTATCGCTACCTGCACGTGTTGTTGTCACTGTCCGTATGCGCTGCTGTTGTTATCCGCACGCAATTTCAACTAATCTTATTAGTGGGTTCCATTTACAAGATTTTGACTAAAGTGTTATCTAGAGGACTAAAATTGGTACTAAGGAAAGTGGTGGGGGGAGATACAGTTTGCTTTCTTGGGTGAGCGTAGCATTTTATATAGCATACTTATAGTCAATGAAATGATTAATGAAATGAAAAAATGGAAGGTGGGAGATTTTGCTATAACTTTAAGAAGGCATATGACTCAATTAAGTGGAGTTATGTAGTAGATGTCTTACAATATATGGGTTATGGTCCACGATGGAGGTAATGGATATAGGTGTTCATATCTACCCCATAATTATCAATTCTAGTGAACAATAATGTTATACAACCATTCAAGATAACGTGGGGTTTGCACTAGGGGGACCTTCTTTCTCTATTCTTATTTAGCCTCACTATTAAAAGGTTAAACTTTTTATTTTGGAAAGGGTTAGACCTCGGCCTTATTAAATGCATCCTTTTAGGTGATAAGATTAAGTTCACCTGTTTACAATTTGTTGATGACACCATCATCTTTAGTGAAGTGAGTGAGGAGTCTATTATGAACTATAAATGGATTCTCAAATACTTCCAATGTTGTGTAGAGCTATGGCTAAACTTAGTCAAAATAGTTATGTATAGAATTAAAACATGTGATAATGAGATTTAAATACATGTAAGGTTCTAGTGTTGCAAAGTTTATTCGCTTTCCTTCAATTATCTTGGGCTCCTATTAAAAATCAACCCAATAAAAACCAAAGATCTCCTATTATCCATAAGATAGAGGGATGACTGGCTAAGTGAAAAACACGTTTTCTATTAAATTCTAGGCAATTACTCTTATTGAAGTCTTGAATACGCTCTTTATTGATGCATTACATATCCATGTTTACAATGATGAAACAAATAAAGCAAAGGCAAATAAGTTACAACATTCATTTTTTAAGGGGTAGACATAAGATCCTTGATGCATACATCATGTGAGTTATGGTCATATCTATTGTAAGTAAAGATGGGATGGATTAGGAGTTGGGAGATTGCAAGATAGCAATACGAGATTATTGACTAAATGTTTGTGGAGCGTTGGAGATGAAAAGAATGTAGTATAGGTAAGCATCCTCAAGGCCACATACAAAGAGTAGTAGGCTTGGCTATAAGAGTGGTTAGTGAGGTGTTCATAGATGTCACCAATGTGAAAAATGATATATTTGTTATGACAACAAGAGACGACCCTTATGAAAGAAAATAAATCCCCCTTCACATATTTGATTAGAATGGTAGGAAGGTGGATTATGAGGGTTAGGTTTAGATTGGTGATGCCCTACTCATACACCAATTCCCTTATCTTTTCAACCTTGTTGTGTAGAAAACTGGCCTAGTTAATGTGTTTGGTACATGAGTGGAGGTAAGTGGTGGTGGAATATCCCCTGACATCACTAACTTTTTAATTATGAGATAGAGTTATGCAATGCCTTAATGGGTTTGCTAAAAACCTAAAGGCTTTTAAGGTTGGTCAAAGATAGGCTAATTTAAAGGGAAGAAAGCAATAAAGTGTTTATTGTGTAGTCATTTTATGATTTACTTAATCAATTTTGGGGGAGGTTTGATATAATCTTATCCTAAGTGTGGCAACAATTAGCTCACCCAAAGGTTGAGGTATTTGGATGGCAGTTATTAATGAAACAACCTCTCACTAAGGAACATCTTAGATAGATAGTTAGTGATGGATACCATAATTTGAAATACATGATTTGTGGTGATGCATCTAAATCTATTTATTACTTGTTCCTTCATTATCATTTGATATAGGTAGTCTTATGGTGGTGGGGTATTTTATCAGTGATCTCGAGCTTGATGTAGTAGTTATGGGATATGTGGCATGGGTTGAATTAAGGTTGTTGGTTGAGAGAGATATAGATGATGAGGTTTTATATCATTGTTTGGTAGGTGTAGTTGTCATGAAATGAAGCAATTTTTGCAAATAAGCCTTTCTTGATTGACAAGGTGTACAATTAGATTTGTAGCAAAATGTAGTGGTAAGTGAAGGCTAAGTGGCCTTATTACAACTTCTTGATAGATAATTTTTTGTTCAACCTAGGTGGCATTAAATCGATGAGGATGGTTGTATCGTATCCTCCGAATCTTGTATAAGAGGCACCTCTTAAGGGTATCATCAAATTTAATAGGAATGTGCCTATGACAAAATTGTTAGGGGTAGTAGGTATAAGAGGGTGATGAAAGGCGAGAATAGGAAAGTGATATGTCTATTCTCCAAGGTAGTGATTGTTTTTAGTATTAACGAGATAGAATTGTTTGCAAGTAAGGAAACAATAGAGCTATAGAATCAATGGTCAAAATTGAAAACATTTCACTTAATTATTAAGTGACTTTAACATTGTAATATCATGAGTTAACAATATGGTTGAAAGATTAGAAACTTATGTCCATTTTCAAAAATATTAATGATAAAACTACAAACCAAGTTTCCTTTACCTTTTAGTCATGTGAACATAATTTCTTTACTAATACATTGACAAAACAAGGGAGAGTTAGGTGTTTGAATTTTGTGATGTGGGCGTGATTAAGAAGGAGTGCGATTAGGAGTAAGGGTGTATAATTGGTAGTTGACTAAGGGGAACCAATCTTTTTTTGTTGGGATTCTTATTTAGTCATATGTTACTTAGTCTTATTTTGAGGGTACTTTCAATTATCTACTTTTATTTAAAGCTAAGGCACGATTTAGCATAATAGGCACTTATTAACATTAATGCATATTTACTGTTAAAAAAAATACATGAAATGCATTATATATGCGCATTAATACTAACATCTTGTGCATTAAATTATACTTTATTTTTTTATTATTAGGAATTTATTTTTAAAAAATTAATTACAAAATTAGCAAAGAACAGTTGCAATTTGCAAGTGGCCGTGATCCCTACTAATTTTTTATTTGTTAGTCCTAAGCTTTCTTTTAGATCAATTTTGATATTTGAAGCTCTCAACAACTTTCTTTTGGCTGCTATTGTTGCCCTCTTAATAATTGAGAATCACCCTTTGAAATAAAATACCATAATGTTTCCCTCTTTACTCTTCAAAATTTAAATGTTATAAGCAAAATAAATTTTAATGAGGTTATTTTATATAGTAATAGATTAACCTAAAGATACATAAAGAAATCTTGTTTGTTACCTATCTTATTCAACCTATCCTAATTTTGTATTTTTCATTGCCTATCTTTTTACTTTAGTTTTTAATAGATAAGGTGTGCTAGAATTTAATATTTAAATAAAACATAAAAATTTTACATAAAAAAGAAAAAATGCATTGCATTTATTAAATATATAAGGTACCTTAGAACCATTTTTCATTTCATTATTAATGACACAATTATATGTTTAGTGTTTGTATTATGGACAACTGTTTGCACTTTTATCATGCACAATTGAATATCATTATTTAGTTATTTATTTAAAACAGCATGTTGCAAATTTAATACTTATTTGTAACTTATATCATTGATAATTTGTGTTTTTCTATTTTTGGGGGAGGGCCTCTCTTTTGTTATATCATAGAGAATGAATGTGCCCCCGAAGATATTAGAAATATCATGGACAACTAACAAATTTTTTAAAGCAGTAAAAGGATTTCATGAATATTTCCAATTTGTGACAATTTAACTCATTATATGTGATATTTATGTAATTGAATCAACTTCGACATATGTATTTAATATGTTAAGTGGTTTTAGGTGGACTTTAGGGTTTCGTAACATTATATATATTCTCATAGTCGTGATATTTCTTTAGCAAATCAAATACGAAAAATAGTATATGCATTAATATATTCTAACATCTTCTTCAACAAACTATATCCCAACTCAACAAATAAAATAATGATATTGATATGCAGCTTGACACAAGTCATCTTACCTATGACACAATATTTTATACGCCATGAGTAAATTTTATACCGTAATAAAACTTTATGGAGACTAATTAATATGCCATGAGTAAATTATACGACTTTGCTAAGAGATATTTTCCCCTCTCAAATCAAATTAAATGCACACATTTCTTAAAGTCAAAACAAACCTGTGCCTGCAATTAAATGCGAACGTCAAAAGCAACATTTTTCGGTTTTCTCAAGCACCAACATCAACTTTATCTTTGTGTGCCCAGTTACCATATGGTCATGGAATCCCTTTAGATACACAATTTAATAAACCTTCTTAGTTATTAAAAAACAATTTAGTATGCCTTCTAGCAATTTAATATACACTAGTAACGAATAAAATTTTTATTGGATGGTACAGTATGCGACAACCTAATTAAAATTTATCGTTGAGTAAAGCAATGGCTACAAAAGGATTAATGGTTGTAAGTAGTGGTATAACTGTTATAAAAGTTACCCCAGAAAAAGTGTATCCTCCTTATTTTGTTGACTGAAATTAAGGTTTAGGATTATGTAATAAAGAGGAAAATTTTCATAAGTTTCATGGTTCTAACAACTAAAGAGGCGCTTTTAACTTAACCATGAGTGTAATTTGATGCGGCAAAACTAATATGAAACTACTCGACAGCTTAGTAAAAAGAGTTCCTTCATACAATGATCAACTTGATGTGCTTTAGATCATATCCATATTGAATTATTGTAAGTGTTAGATATATATTTGTCATATTTAATTACTATCATACAAAAAATACATAAATAATAATTGTAATAATATGATGCATGTATTTTATTTATATATTTTCCTTCAAGTAAGCAAAGTGCGTTCAAAGTTCTGCACACGCCATTCCTTGGACAATCATTTCATCAAACCCTTTGAATTCAAGTAGGTAAGCATTAGAAATTGGTTGACTACATTGATCGTTTCGTCTGCCAACGTCCTAGCTATCTGGCAATAGACTTGCTTCCATTAACATCTCATTTATACCTTCCACTTGTGAACCTCATAACGAGATGCGTAAACAGGTAGCAACCACACACAAATACACACGTAATCTATATTTATATAATAATACTAATAATGTGACACGAAAATGCCACGACATATCTTTTATATTTATTTGAGGTTCATTTTAGGGGAAGAAGGTGAGGAGATTCTTGGAGCTTTTAGGATGATATGTAATGGTCAGAATTTTGAGTTGATCATTATAGAATTGGACTATGTGATATTCAATTTAATTTTTAGAATTCTAGAATTGATGATATTCATTGGATACTGTTAAGTGTAATTGGATTAAAGATAAGATCTGTCGTTAAATTGTTCTCTTATCCTGAATTAATTTTCATACCTTTACAACTTCATGCCCTTGAATTTCATGCCTTTGCAACTTCCATTAATTGTGGTTTGAATTGGGAATTGGGTTACAAATTAATATCTAAGTTTTAAATGCACAGGTAGTAACTTCCATTGATATTGAAGTCAATAATAAAACTATAATAAATGACATAATTACTGAAAAGAATTGAGTAATTGTGTTTACCATCATATTAAAGAATAAAAAAGGCAAAATTCCTTTTTCTCGTCACATTTAGCATGTACTGTCAGCTGCCTTCCCTGATGTCAATCAGGCAGTTTTACTTTATTCAGGTATGATAATTTCATCTTTCTTTTTGGGTGAAAACCATGATTTGTGTATCATTAGTATTCTAACAACTATTTTGTATTGTTTCTCTTTTGCGTTTTGTTTTATGCTCCAGATCTAGCTTAGTCTTATAATTTCAAGTGTTTCTGCTTCACCTAAGTTAGATGCTCTTTTCTCTTCCTATATAATAGCTGGTGTTTCTTTTGTTTTTTCCTTTTTTTTTTCTTCCTTTACCAATATCATATGTGCATTCATTGCATTCTATCTAATATGATTAATTACAAATTTATTGTTTTCTTTGGCCTCAAGGCAATTGGTCATTGTTGGTGGTAGAATTTTTAGTATTTCACATCATTTAGGTAGTGTTAATTAAGTGAGATGTAATAAAAGAATTAAAATTTACGTAAATCTCTTTTGCCTTTACAAAATACTGATTTCTTAGTTCAATTTTTCATAAAGGGACGAGTTTCATAATGTTTGGTTCAAATGTTAACTGTAAATAAATATTGCCATCATATTATATATATAGTAGCTCAAATGCTTCATGGTGTAGAAGTTTGTATATTGTATATATGGTCAAATTATATTATTTTCTTTGTATAATTTTCTTATTATTAACACTTGTTTTAGTTTTATTATTAATTCTTGAATTTATTTTTTATTTTGCATTTATTTATACATTGAATAATTTTATCTATATTGCCAACCTAATGAGCATTTAAATTTGGGTCAATGATCATTGTATATGCGTGCATGCATTTTTTTTTTATATTGTAGTTCAAGAATATTAGAATTATAGAATTATGCATTTATTTTTTTGCAATATTCTGATTATAATTTGAATTCTAATCAAAAGCAATACAGGTGTTTTAAACAATACTATAGATAAGTAAACTAGTTATTAGTTTAATCGATGTAAGATGTCAGGTTAAATTATTATCAAGAAAATTTTACATGATTTTTTTTTCAACCCTTAAGTACACAATAAATCAATCTAATTAAAAAATAATAGGATTTCTAGGATGATGAAGTATGTCGAGTTGGGGTATTGCTCTTGTCTAATATATATATTTTTTTGAGGCTTCAAATCTCGTACGTCACTTCAGAGGCAGCGCCAAGTTTTAACGTATTTCAATGCCATTATTACCTACACACGCGCACGTGCTTCCATCGGACACCCATCTTCCCGTTTCCGCGCACGTTTCCATCAAATTCCAATTTTATCATTTGGTGTCCAAATCCTGTTGCCATGGAATAAGTAGAATAGCAACTACTACTCAACAACCTAACTTGGCCACGCCCTTCCAACCGCTAGCCACCCCCTTCTATGGTTCTCTGTATTTGCTTACTGATTCCCCATGCCAACTCCCTCTACCCTTCCACGAGGTCCATAAATTTCACCATACCAACTCATCCTTGACTAAAATCCATAGTTTCCCCCACTTACTTTGCTTTTTAACTCATGCACCTTCTTATATACAACTCTCGGCCTCTCTCCATTTCCCAAGACAGAAAACAAAGCCTTTACCTGGATAACTCTTCTCTTCTTCACACCTCGGTCTCAAATGGCACCGGCTGCTTTCTATCACACCACAAACACGGTATGTGTCATGTTTGCTTCAAGCAGTCTTGGGTCGAGCTTGGTCAAGAGGCTTCTCCAAAGAGGCTACACGGTTCATGCTGCAGCTCAAAACCCCCGTTAAGCATCTGCGGTTTCTCTTTTTTTCCTTCGATTTTATTTCCTTTTTCTTTGTCTTCATTTTCAGGATTCTGATTGGTTTTTGGATTCATGTTCTATAGGGGATTTGGAACTCAGTGGGCTACCTGCTGACAACGCGGATCTGAAGATTTTCTATGCAGACCCTTTTGACTATAAGAGCATAGTTGATGCATTGCGTGGTTGTTCTGGCTTGTTCTACTCCTTTGAGCCTCCCCAGGACCATCCCACTTATGATGTACATTAATTTCTGGGCTTGTTTTACATTTTTTTTTTTGGTCCCTAGCCACCATTGTCTTTATTATTATTATTATTATTATTATTAGTTTTTATCTCTTCTCCAAACTTTTTCTCACTGAAATAGATTTAATTGCATTTGAGGCATAGCATAGCCATTGGTACCATCAAGTATCTACTGTTGATAACTAAAGTTTACTAACATGGAGCTGTTAGGACTCAAACACAAAATTTATAATCTGTTACTAAATTACATGGTTTTTTTCTGCCAGCAATTCATACCATTGAGGCACCCTTATGAACAAGGAAATACTTTATTTTTCTTGTGATAGACTTATAGTCAATGTTTACAAAAAATTCCATTCTTTAATTGCATTAGTTGAATAGGGTCATTGAAGAATTCATTTTAATATTTTCTATCTTTTCTCTCTTGCATTTTCCTCCCACATTTTCCCCCTTATTTTACCATCCCTTCATTTGCACGTCAGATTTGTTTCTTGCATTCAATTTTTAATTTTTTTTATTTTAAAAGGAAAAAACCCATTTGACATCACTTAATACGCCTCACTTAACGGGAAAAATGATAGACAAACAAAATTTAGTAAAAGAATGTTTGTCATAAATAAATTAAATTCAAAAATAAGGAAATTACTTTAGTGCTTTCCCTCCTGTACCTTGTGCCTCTTGCACCTTCTTTTTGTGTTCCGCTTAGTGGCGCTCTTTTCTAATTCTTTACTTCCTCTCTCCTATTTAGAACCGTATGGCATCAATAATTTTATTTTCATATGCATATAATTTTTATTGGTCATAGCCTTTTGGTTTAATTTGAAGCTGCATATTGTTTGCTGTCTGATACTTCATATAGCCTCTGAAAGTAAGCAGTGGCCCCTCCATATGCTGCCTGTTATGGCTAGAACCGGGGTGAGCCCCAAGGCAGTTCACATAATTGGTCTATTCCGTAAACCAGTGGATGACTTCAACAAGAAGCAGAAATTGGTGCAATTACCTCTAGTGAACTGTCTGATTTGATAAAATATGCTTTCCTGCTAATATACCATAAATAACGTCGCAACGCCTCTCTCTTTTTTTTTTTTTTTTCCATATATGACATTGTTACCCACTTAAATATAAAGGCCTGAAGCAATTCCTCAATTAATTCCATAACAGCCTAGTTGTAATAAATTTTATATACCATCTATTTTAGCGAGAAGATTTATATCTCTGTGTCAAGTTATATATCTGTGTTCAAAAATATTGCGTACGTAACGATTTTGGTGCAGGAATACATGGCAGAGATAGAGGTAAGGGCAGCACACAATGTGCTAGAAGCATGTGCACAAACCGACTCAATTGACAAGGTCGTGTTCACATCCTCAGCCACTGCTATCCTGTGGAGGGACAATCGCCAGTCGATCTTAGAGGATTTTGACGAAAAGCATTGGACCGACATTAACTTCTGTCGTAAATTCAAGGTAACAATTTTTTTTTTTTCACTATTTTAAGCTTCACTTCAACATATTAATTACCCAATCAATAGGTTGCATATGTAGTTGAAACTTCAGGATTCCAAGTTGGAAGGTCTTAACTTGAGTCTAGTTGTACGTGCATTTCTAACCACAGGGGTATTCTTAATGACCCGTGGAAAGAAAATTTGCTAGTAGCTTATTCTTGTCAAGATGGCAGCTTTGAGTTTGAGTTCAGATCATAAACTTTTATTTTCTTTCAAAACCTCAGGATAACCCAAAAAAAGAGAGGAAAAAAAAAACAGAAAAAAGTAAAAAGAGAAAACAAAAGGAAAAGAACAGAAACACAATATGTTCTCTTTTTAGAGGCAAGAATACAAGGAACATAATTAACATGTACGGCGCCAAAATTTTGATATGGGAAATGTTTTGGACAGTTGTGGCATGCATTATCGAAGACGCTAGCAGAGAAAGCAGCGTGGGCGCTAGCAATGGACAGAGGCATACACATGGTGTCTGTCAATGCAGGATTGTTGATGGGTCCTGATCTTTCCATCGAAAACCCTTATCTGAAAGGAGCAGCAGAGATGTATGAAGATGGGGTTTTTGTGGCTGTTGATGTTGATTTCTTGGTGGATGCCTACATTTGCATTTTTGAAGATATATCAGCCCATGGACGCTATTTGTGCTTCAATCATGTCGTCAATCGTCCCGAAGATGCTGCTAAACTTGCCACTGCATTAGTCCCTGCACCTTCCGTACCTCAAAGGTTAGCAGATTACATACATCTTTGTTTCATATGATAGAATTATTTAACATTTTATGGTCGGACTGGTCCTTATTACATGCTTGTAAGCATGGCAAAACTGTAATTTTTTATTTACTAGTGATTTATACTGCTAAGATCATGCTCCTTTTCATCCTAAGTCGAAAAGGAAAAGGGGGGGGGGAAAGAGCAATAAAGGAATACCGCCTGGTGAGGTTCCACTTAATGCTCAGAAATTTTGGCACTACCATTCATGCTAATTATATTGGTCTCTTTGTCATTGACAGTTTTGATCTTGACACGAGAATGATGCAACAGAGGATAAACAACAAGAAGCTAAACAAGTTGATGATTGATTTTGAGAGTAGAGGAGAATCCCAGGTGGATCAATAGACGCCTGTCTAGCTATAGTAAATGATGATGATGATGGAGATTAAAGGCCCTGTTTTCGTCTCTTTCTCGATTGAATTGGATCCCTTAGTCTATTGATGTCATTTTTCGGTCGGTCCTTTTTGTTTTTGTTTTTATCCTTTTTTGTGGTTTCCGAAGCTCAAATGACATAGCCTTCTTAGCCGTGTATAATTTACATTAATAAAAATAAAATGTCCCTTGACGAGGAATCAATAATTAAAAATTTAAATATTTATTTTTAAAATGTCAAATTTTAAATTTAAAATCTCATTAATTAAGTCAAACATGACATGAACTAACACTAATATAACACACATATTATAATTCAGTGCCAACATATTCATGACAAGAAAATATATGAATAATGATTTGCATGGTACAAAATTTCCTTCTTCTAATCTATTGTCATGTGGGCATTTTATTTATTCACTCGGTTTGATATGCAATAGAACAAAATACCATATGTTTTTATATTACCCTTTAAAACGCTCAACGTTTTTTTTTTTTATTATTAAATTCTGGTTCATTCTGATGCTCCATCGAATAAAGTTGCTTCAATTGAAGGAATTGTAGTGTCTTAAACACTGGTATAGGACTTGTCCAAGTTCTTCCATCTTTTACCAACTGCTAAGTCGACTGTCCTAAAAACTGTACATCAAAAATAAAATAATGAGGACCGAGGAAGTTGAGAAAATTCTGGTTAAGTCTTCTCATTCCATATGTTATAACAATTTCAGGAAACAATGCTTCTTTGGTTCAATTTATCAAATAGCGGCAAAACATCATTGAAACACTCACGTTTTGGGCAAAAACTCACTGACTTCAATGCTGGAGAAAATGAAAAATTAGCATCCCTACCAATTCCGTTCGTTGTAATAAAGTAGCAAATCCTGAAAGCTCTGGCCTCCAGCTTAGTCGATTATTTGGTTTACTTTCAGGATCATAGTTTAAACTTAAATGGTGACTCCCCACGAAAACAAGGATGATGTTACGCGAGTGACGTCAACACCCCCTTAAAATATTATTTTATTTTGAAATTTCTTTTTTTTTAAAATTATATAATGTGCCCGGAGAGCAATAAAATATGTAAAAAATAATAAAAAAAAAGAAATTAGAATGTGCATGAAGGGCAATAAAAATGCAATATAACTTTTGTTATACTTTTACAAGACATCATATATATATATATATATATATATATATATATATATCATGTAATTTTATTATATATCTTGTATATTTTATTAATTTTTATATATAGCATATAATTTTTTAAAAAATTAAAAATTATAAAAATATTTTAGTACAAATAACGTCATGCTTATTGGCCAGACCCTTTCCATGTAACGGAAAAAGAAAAAACGAGACAAGTACTCGAAATGTTGGTTACCGTGGTAATCAATATTTAAAATTCATAGATAATATAAATATTATAAATCTAAGAGGTCCCTTTCTTTTTAAGTTTTGTGTTTGTCTTGCTTATTTGGCAATTTATCTAATGAAAGGAAATAAATTTCAAATCAATAGAAATTTAATATTGTTATAACCAAAATTAAAACTTTTAGAGTTTAATTAATTCTCAATAATACGCATAATTAACATTATATCATAAAATATTTATAATAAAAATTATTTTTTTGATGATTTCAATATGTCATTAAAATAACGTAAAGTAACACTTATAAATGTCATATAAAATTCTTTTCATAATGTATAGTAATAGTAGGTTTTATGCGACAGTTTATTAGTAATAGTTATAAACTAACTTAATATATGTTCAAAGAAAGTAATTTGAAATTTTTGTAATGGCAATATTAAATTTTCATTATTTTTACACAATAATTTTGAATAAGTTAAGTAATGACTTTTATTCGACACTAATTTGAGGTAGGAGTTCTAGTGCAATGTTATGAAATTGTTGCTGCATGAGTATAAATGTAGTAGTGTTAGAAGGTTGTAGTAGTGGTTTGTGAACAACAATTTCATAACTGTTTTAAAAGGATAATGCATCAATTTTGCAAACAATGAAACTACATCATTTAGTTACTTACCAATTGAAACTGCTACCTTTTGAAGCCTTAAGTTCTATTGAGGAGCTCTAAACCTAGAGCTCTAAATAAATTGAAACAATCTAATAGTATTTCCATTTTCAATGTTTAAAGCTCTTGAGCATTTTAACACTTGATATTGGTAAAGAACTATCTTGTATTACAGAAGCTTCCAACTAATGTTTTATAAAAGAATGATCTTTAGAGTCATAAACAATTTTTTAGTTCCTATCAATTTTCAACCTAGATTTCCTAAGACATCCTAACACCTCTCAATTTTCAATTTAGATTTCCCATGATTTCCCACCTCCTCTTGATTTTTAACCCAAAGCCTTAAACAATCTTGCAATTTCTACTCAATTTGAACACAAATCTCACATTTCAACTTGGCAAAGTCTTGAATTGTAAGTCTATATGTTTTTATTTTTTTTTAAATTTGTTCTAAATATTGAATGCCTTATTTCTTCAGATTTAGGAAAAATTTTGGATTTGTATCTCTTCATCTTTGTCACCAAAGAGGGCAAGTAATTTTCATTAGAATCTTTTATTATAATTGGTGGCTTTGTTCCCTCCCTCATTTTCTTAAGGCATCACTAATTTCTTTTGGGTGTTCATGGCACTATACTTTTAGGTACTTTGTGCTTTCTATCATGATTATAAGAAAAAGTATATGCTTACTAATCTATAGATGGATAGATAGATAAATAGAGAGCAAAGCATGGTTTTCACTTATGGAATTTTCAATTCAAATCCTTTTGATTTCCTTAAATAAATTTGCTTATTATTGTTAATTTTTTTTTCAAATTCACTTTATCTTAAAATTAAGCCAATGCATGCAAGTTTTATCTTCATTTGTTTTTCCTTTTAATCAATTAGGATGACTCTTTTGTTTGTGCCATTTTTTATTTATGTTTAATGGATATTTGGTATATTTTATTGAGTTCTTCAAAATTGTATTTCTTAATTTGCTATGTTTATGTTTTTTTTTTGTCTTATTCAATTTATTTTTTGATAAATGTAATTGTATCTATATGTTGAAATAAGGTATCTAAGATGGTGAAAATGGTTTGTAGGCTTTAATATATGTATTTTTTTTCCTACATTGTTGATAGGTAGTGAATTTTTGACTTTTCCTTTTAATTGCTACTATTTGACATGTGATAGGAAAGATCATTTTGTAATGATTTCCTTTAGTAGGAATCTGCTTTTCCACCAAAAGGAGCTTTGTCACTTTATTTGGGATAATATTCCAAAATAGTCATCTTCGTTAT
>CM038609.1:3850463-3909296 GCA_021533255.1 Ceriops tagal | reverse complement strand
AATATTCCAAAATAGTCATCTTCGTTATATTGAAGCATGCTTGTTGGGTCATTATCTCTACATGTGTTTAAGTTTTGGGTTGCTTAGATTTAAGCCGAAGTTCCTTCTGAAGATGTTTTGGATTGCAATATCTATTTCATTATTACAAAGTTTAGTCTGGGCTTCAGCAAGCTTTGCTATTGTATGAGACTTCTATGCCAAAAATAGTGAATTGGCTTTTGTAAAGATTGAGTCTAACTGTTAGACCTTTTGGTTCTTTTCAAGCCAATTTTGTACAGCATTCTTAGTGAGATTTTTTGAATTTCTGAAATAATCCTACCATTTTATTTTGAATTTTCTAATTACCACGAGTGTCTCTTTTTGGGTATGGAATTCATAATACCAAGTTAATATCTATGGTAAAAAGAATTTTACATGGAATTAAAACAAAGGAGAAAATTGAGATCCATCTTTTATTGGTTCATGATTGGTTATGAACAGTTCATACCCTTTTTTTTTTTACTTCAATAGTAAGGATTTCTAAAGTAGAACCAAAGTATTGCCACTATTGTTTAAATCGGTTGAGTGTTTTAGAATAATCATTTTTATATTGAAATAGAATAGCTATAAATGCCTATTTTTTTCATTTTGGAGAAGAAAAGTATTAAACCACACTTATTGGTAATTCTAATAGTTGAAAAATAAGCAGTGATCATATTTTGTTTGAAATTGGTTGGGAACAATTTAGGCTTTGTGAGGGATTGTCTGCAGTTTATTGGGCTCAGGATTTTTTGGATTTAACATGTTAAATATCCAGGTTCTACAAGGTTTTCTTTAAAAGGAAAGTGTTTAAATTTTGTAGATTGGTATTTAAGGATAACCATATAGTATTTTTGGGTTTTTGTGATATAAATAGGCTTGTAATGCCATCCAATGGGAAAGGCATCAAATATGGCTTTTGAAGGATTTTCATGGAAGAAACCATCTTCCATAGGCAAAACATTTTGAAAATCAATTTTCTCAAAATATTTTGAGTGTTTTGTATGTGTTTACGTAAAAATCATTTTTGAAGAAAAATTTTCAAGCATTAAATCTTTTAATCCATTTTGAAATAAGGGTTTTAAGGAAGAAGATCTTATCTTCTTTTTTTTTTTAGAAATAAAGGTTTGAGCTTTATCTTTGAGGTCTTTACATTCCATGTAAACCTCTTAGAGGTCGTTAAATAACGTTGGGTCTATGCCAAGATTTTCTAAGCATTTTTGGATTTGTTGGGCTTTTTCATCTTCTTGGACTGTATCAGCCTAAGTTTTTACGAGTTTTATCGAAGTTATTTGGCTTGGAGTAATAGGCTCTAGTTTTGTGGGTTTAAAGAAGGCTTGACCTTTTCTTTTTGGGTTTAGATTGTTTTTCCTTTATTTTTTTGGGGCATTGTTTGGGTTTTTTTGCAAGAATTCTTAGGTTGAAAAATATGAAATTTAATTCTTTGCCTTTATAAATTTAATATCAAAATCAAAAACTGACAAAATTATATGCCATTTAGTAAAAATTTGCTTAGATGCCAAAATTTGAACATCTTTTTATAGGACTTCTTTTGCCAATTTACAATCAATTCAAAGCATGAACTTCTTATTGAATAAATCACTTTGAAACTTTTGGATACATATGACAATAGAAAGAATTTCTTTTTAATCGTGAAATAATTTTTTGGAAATTATTCCAATGTCCAGAAGTAAATTGGACAATTCTTTCATTGCCATCTTGAATCTGCTTTAGAATGTCGCCATAATCAATTTTAGAAGCATCTGTTTCAACAATTTTTTGGAGTGAGAGGTTTACAATATGTGGACAAGGAATTTCCCAAACCAAGGATTTCACTTGTTGAACAGTAGCAGTGTGATTTTTTGTCCAATGACTAAGATTCTTTTTGAGTTTATCATGCAAAGGTTTTATGAAGTTTTAAATATTTGGGATAAAATTTAAGACATAATTTAAACTTGCAAGAAACCTTAAAGTTGGGTTTTGTCTGTGATTTTATCTAGGAATTTTTTTGAAAAGGCTAAGGACCTTTCAATGGGGGTAATGGTTCCTTGGGTGATATAATGACCAAGAAACCATATTTTTATTTGAAATAAAAAGATCTATGATTGTGAAACCACAAGACCATTTTTCTTGGTAATTAAAAAGAATTTATACAAATGTTTAAAATACTTTTCAATTGAATTTGGAAAAAATTAATGTCATCATTGTAAATGATGCAAAATTTTGAATAAAGATGAAAAATGTCATTTATGATTCTTTAAAATTCAGAAAGAACATTTTCAAGCCAAAAGGCAATTTATTCCATCTGTACTGTTCAAATTGTAAATGCTATTTTGTAATGATCTTTTGGATGAATTTGAATTTGTCAAAATCCCGATTTCATGTCAAATTTTGAAAAAATACAGGTAGAATGCAGTTTTTGTAACAAATCCCTTTTATTAGGTATAGGATACCTAATCCATTTTAGGACTTGGTTTAAGGGTTTGTAATTTATGACCAACCTAGGCATTCCTCATTCAATTTTTGAGTTCTTGTTAATGTAAAAAGTAGTGTAAGACCACAGAGAATGAGATTTTGAGATTAGTCTTTTTGATTCTAAATTCCTAATTTCTTTTTTACAGTGTTGTTCTAGCTCTACAGACATTTAAATGGGACATTCTTTTGTTAGGATTTGTTTTTTCGCTAAAGTTTGGTTCATAGGATAGATTAATGATATGTTGTTTCCTATCCTAGAATGCATTTGGTAAATTTGAACAAAGTTCAATTTGTAAAAGTTTTTTTTAAATCCTTAACTCTTTTTTGGAGAAAAGGGTTTTGTATATCTTGCTCAATTTTCTTTAAAGAAAATTGGTTTTGTAATTCAAAAAGTTAAAATTGTTTTAAAAATATTAGACTGTGAATCTTATTCTTATAAACTGAATGAGCTTTTATGAGATTAAGATTTCTTATCTTTGGTTTTTCTGAAAACAAGAAAACAAGTTTTTGTGATTTTGTTTTAAAAAAAAAATGCTATCATAATTGGTAGAATAGGAAGTTATCAAATTTATAAAAGAAGTCCCTAAAATGACAATATGAAGTTCCCGACTTCTCCCTAGGATTTACTAGTTTGTGATACTAAGAGGGGGGTGAATTAGTATCACTACAATTCACAATTTGCAGGTAAGTGAATAACTTCAACCTCTTCTTAAAAGCAAACTCTTTCTTAGACTCGACTAAGGTAGATCTATTGCTACCTACTAATCATAATAGTCCTCAAAGTCACCTTTCAAACATCTTGCCTAATAGACAATACAGATGTTCTTGTTTAGGTCTTTGTTAGATTATGGGTTGGATGATACTTTAGCTGCGTTCACAACTCAATTCAAAGCACAGAACGTAAAGTAAATTAAGGACACACGAGATTTACGTGATTTCGTCAACGTGACGTACATCCACGGTGGTAGGGACTCTCCCTTTACCAAGACTATCCACTATACTTGTGAATACAGGTTACAATGGATGTCTTTAATTCTCTGTTCCTTCTACTATTGCAATTACTAAGCAAGTACAATACAAAGAGCGTCACTTACTCTGTCTATCCTTCTTCTACCTTGTCTTGCCTCTGTTGAATTGAAAGGCTGCTCCACTGCCGCTTAAAAGTTCATTGCAACGCTCTCTAACTTCTCTTGAAGAAGTCTGGAAATACGTTGAGTTCAATGCTTCGCCGAATTCCTTCTCTACGTTGTTTCACATAACTCTTGCTTTCACCGTCTCATTGTCTCCTGTCTCCTTGTCTCACGACTTTATTGTTTTACGGCTCACCTGTCCATTTCTCTCTCTTTTGCTGTTTAGCCGGATTTCTCTCTCTTACCACTGGATTTCTCTCCCTTCCCGCCGGATTTCTCTCTTCATCGAATTTCTCTTTTCCGTTCACCCACTTGGCCAGATTTCCTCCCTTTTCTGACGGTGGTCTGCTTTTCTTCATTCTGCCGTCCAGCCCCGTCTAGTCGTACCCGGTTTTCTCTCCCGTCGACCCGTTTCTTTGTTTTTTCGACCGTCTGTTTCTTTCTTCTGATCTGGTCTCGTCTTACTCGTTCCAGCTCGGATCTAGTCTCCCCGGTTCCCAATCTGGTCTCGTCTTACCCGTTTCTCTCTCTTGCCGTGTTGTTCCCTCGTCGACCAGTGGTGTGCCGGTGGTCTGTGTCACGCACAGGTTTCTCTCTTTTTTCTGCTAACGATCCCTTTTTGACGGTACTCTCTCTCTTCCGTGACGTTTTGTTGTCCAGCCTCGTCTAGCCGTAACCAGTTTTCTCTCTCGTCTCTTACGACGGCTGTTCTTCGTTTAGTTTGGCCATCGATCGTCTCCTCTTTCTCTTTTTCGCTCTCTTCGTCCGTTGGCTACTGTTCACTCGATGGTTGCATTGTTCACGACGGCTGCACTGTTCACTCGATTCGTCCGTCGGTTGCACTGTTTACTCTCTTCGTCCTTGCTGGTGGTGTTCTTTCGTGTAGGGTTTGGTGTTCTCTTTGGTTGGTCAGTTGTCTAGGTTTTGCTGAATGCTTAATATTGCCGACACTTTGTTCTTTGTCTTCCAAGACCATTATATACTCTACTCCATGAAACCCTAATAAGGCTTACGTGGCGGATTTACTTTCTTGCCCTTAAACGGCAGGCTTACTTTCTTGCCCCTCTATGCAGATTTACATTCTTACCCTTCCATGTGGATTTACCTTTTTACCCTTCTATGTAGCTTTACTTTCTTGCACACTTAAACCTAGTTGACAATAATTACAACCTATACAAGGCTGTGGGAACAACAATCTCCCCCTTTGTAATTGTTGGCAACACTCATAACAAAAGCCATCATGCAACAATTTCAACTCCCCCTAAATATGCACTCCCCCTTTCTTAATAGCTCCCCTTTCACTGTTGCTTCTCTCCCCTTTTACCAACCAATTACAAATTTGAAAAACTCACAAAGTAGAGATGGAGGATTCACCTGATTTTTAGGCTTGAGGAGGCATTCGCACAGACAGACTCATTCTGTGCTTTTCAAACATCTCTGTGGACAGAAATTTAGTTAGATCTTATGTAGCCTCTTCAACAGATTTATGTTCAACTTGTGAGAGTAAAGCAGTAGCTCCCACAATTCTTCTTCTTGTTGTAACTCTTGCTGATGGGTCACCTATGATCTGACTTTCTCGATGAGCACTGGTCCATGTTTTCTTTGGCTTTCTTTCTTGCACAGTCTTAGTTGCAAGAGGATCTCTTTATTCATCAATCACATACAAATTTCCAGCTGTTCTCTTCCCAGTTGCAACAATATTGCCTTCTTTACTCTTTACCTGGCAACTTGTTTTTGTGAATATTACCTTATGGTCTTCATTGCATAGTTTGCTGATAGATGCTAGATTATATTTGAGTCCTTCAACATGCAGAACATCTTTTAGCTTTCCTCTTCCAATGTTTACTGACCCCTGACCATTGATGTTGAGTGAATCATTATTGCCAAATTTGACTTTGCCTTCTCTTGACTTGTTTAGCTTTGACAATTTACTCTTGTCTCTCGTCATGTGTGAAGTGCATCCACTATCAAGGATCCACTACTTATCCTTGTAATTAGCTTTGAGTGCAATTTCGGCTATATTAGCCACCTCCCTTTTAGCTTTATATTCCTTCTTTTGAACTGGTTGAAAGATAGCTTTCTCCTTTTTCTCAGCTTTGACTACACCGCTTGTTTTTACTGTGCCATTGAGTGCCTTCTCTTGTTCAAGGAGAAGTGTCATGCATCTCTTCGCATTATGGCCATCCTGCCCGCACCTTTCACACTGTTTCAAGTCTGCCAATATAGCAAACTTGTTCTTTGAAACTACTGGTTTGGGCTTCCACCAACAATCCTCATTAGTGTGTCCTCGCCTTTTATAATATATGCAAGAACTCACGACAAGTGTTCTCTTCTGAATTTTGTACTATCTCCCCCTGTATATAGCATCGGATCTTCTCAAGTTGGAGACATATACTGGCCTTCTCCACCAGCAATTAATTGCCTTATGACCCTAAACTCCACAATAAAGACAATGACCTTGAAACTACCTCTTCTT
Source organism: Ceriops tagal (assembly GCA_021533255.1). Classification (NCBI taxonomy): domain Eukaryota; kingdom Viridiplantae; phylum Streptophyta; class Magnoliopsida; order Malpighiales; family Rhizophoraceae; genus Ceriops; species Ceriops tagal. The sequence goes on along the minus strand of CM038609.1, from coordinate 3,903,197 downwards.
GAGTCTGATCACAGCTTGTCTTCTTTTATTCATTACTTGCTGTGTAGGCAAAGTAGTTGGCTTCTTTGCTTGTGTGACTTTCATTTCAACCACCTTCTTCTCCTTCTTCTATTTAGCCATAGCCCTCTGCTGGCTGACTTTCTTTTATTCCTTCTTGTTTGCCACCCTAGGTTGCTTTTTCAGATCTTCTTTATACTCAGCTATCTTCTTCTGAGTCATAACCTTCTCTTCAACTTCTGTGGCATATTCTTATTTTCTTTAGCCAATGTAGTTTCAGATTGCTGCACTTTCTCTATATTCTTCTTTTCTCTTTCTACAAAATTTGTTTCTCTTATCATTTTAAGCTTCTGCAAGTTCTCTTTGCTACTTTTGAGTTGTTGCTGAAGTCTCAGTAACTCTTTCTCCATTTCTTCAATTTTTGAAGCCCTTGAGCCAAGTTCTACTGTAAGGTCTTCATATATTTTGATCTGATACTCAAATCTTTTCTTCAAGTCAATATGTTCAACCCTTATTTCATCTTCTTGACTTTCAGCTTCCTAAGACTTTGCTTCAACTTGTTTTATGTGAGCCTCCAACCTTTTTATGGTTCTACCCCTTCTGATTATCTCTTTTGAAGCTACTTCCAGCTCAGCTTTAAGATCTGGATCTTCTTCATCAACTTCCTTTTCCTCTTCAGAGGTTGAGCTACCACCTTGTGCAGATACCACAAAGACATGCTCATCTGATAAGTCTTCATCTTCCTCCTTATCAGCTTTTTTTATTTGACTCACATAGCTCTTGAATGAGCCTTTCTTCTTCCTTTGTGGGTTGACAATCTTCTTACTGAACTTCTTTGATTTGGATGATGATCTTCTCCATCTTGAATTCTGCTCATCATCACCATCCTCATCTTCATCATCAAGTTTCACTTTGCACTGAGAAGCAAAGTGTCCAGTCTGCCCACAATGATAACATCTCAAAGACAACTGTCCTTTTCCCTTCTTAAACCCCTTCTTGAATTTCCTTGTGAAGTAAGCAAACACTTCACCTTCATTTTCTTCCTCATCCTCATCATCATCCTCATTGGATAATTCTTCCTCTTCTTTTATCTTCAAGTGCTTCATAGTTTTGAAAGCTGCTTCCTTTGATACCTTTGTTGTTGTAGAGCTTTCAACTGACTTTATCCTCATCTCATATGCAATGAGATTGCACTGGAGATCATGCAGAGACATAGAATTGAGATCTCTACTCTCTTCTATGGCTGCTACCTTTGAGGCAAACCTCTCAGGCAGAATTCTCAAAATTTCTTCACAATTGATGAGTCCTTCTTGTTCTTCCCATGACTTCTAAGGTCGTTTACAGCATCAATAACCTTGGTGAAGAACTCTTGGATTGTCTCATTTTTTTGCATTTTGAGAGATTCATATCTCTCCTTGAACACTTGAAGCTTAGCCTCCTTCATTCTGCTATCACCTTCATATATTTTCTGCAATCTGTCCCATATCTCCTTAGCAGATTTGTAGTCTATAACTTTAGCATACTCAGCATCTGTCAATGCTGAAATGATGAAATTTAAGGCCTTCCTATTTATCTCAAACTGCCTTAATTCCTCTGGGGTTGAGTCTTTACCTTCTTCCGAAGCCATAAAACCCTCTTGTACGCATTTCACCACATTCATGCCCATGGTTGCAAATACCACTTGCATTCTTGCTCTGCACATATGGTAGTTGGTTCTATTGAAGATTGGAACCTTCTTGCTATAAGTGGTGCTAGTGCTAGTACTGGCTTTCATTTCTCAATATGCTGAACAAGTCAAACTTCTAGATCCCTTCAAACTAGTACACCAAGCTGTTAAGTTTCAAACTAGTGAACCTGTGCTCTGATACCAATTGAAGTTCTCGACTTCTCCCTAGGATCTACTAGTTTGTGATACTGAGAGGGGGGTGAATCAGTATTACCACAATTCGCAATTCGCAGGTAAGTGAACAACTTCAACCTCTTCTTAAAAGCAAACTCTTTCTCAGACTCGACTAAGGTAGATCTATTACTACCTACTAATCACAATAGTCCCTAAAGTCACATTTCAAACACCTTGCCTAATAGACAATACGAATGTTTTTGTTTAGGTCTTCGTTAGATTATGGGTTGGTTGATACTTTAACTGCGTTCACAACTCAATTCAAAGCACAGAACGTAAAGCAAATTAAGGACACATGAGATTTATATGGTTCCGTCAACGTGGTATACATCCACGGTGGTAGGGACTCTCCCTCTACCGAGACTATCCATTATACTTATGAATACATGTTACAATGGATGTCTTTAATTCTCTGTTCCTTTCACTATTGCAATTACTAAGCAAGTACAATACAAAGAGTGTCACTTACTATGTCTACCCTTCTTCTAGCTTGTCTTGCCTCTGTTGAATTGAAAGGCTACTCCATTGCCGCTTAAACATTCACCGCAATGCTTTCTAACCTCTCTTAAAGAAGTCTGGAAATACGTTGAGTTCAATGCTTCGTCGAATTCCTTCTTTACGTTGTTTCACACAACTCCTGCTTTCATCGTCTCACTGTCTCCCCGTCTCCTTGTCTCACAGCTTTACTATTTTGCGGCTTGCCTGTCTGTTTCTCTCTCTCTTGCTGTCCAGCCGGATTTCTCTCTCTTCCCGCCGAATTTCTCTTTTCCGTTCACCCACTTGGTTGGATTTCCTCCCTTTTCTGCCGGTGGTCTGCTTTTCTTCGTCCTACTGTCCAGCCCCGTCTAGCCGTACTCGGTTTTCTCTCCTGTCGACATGTTTCTCTGTTTTTCCGACCGTCTGTTTCTCTCTCCCGATCTGGTCTCGTCTTACCCATTTCTCTCTCTTGCCGTGTCGTTCCCTCACCAACTGGTGGTGTGCCGATGGTCTGTGTCACATACAAGTTTCTCTCTCTTTTTTGCCGACGGTCCCTTTTCGATGATTCTCTCTCTCTTCCGTGACGTTTTGCCGTCCAGCCCCGTCTAGCCGTAATCGGTTTTCTCTCCCGTCTTTGACGATGGCTGTTCTTCGTTCAATTTAGCTGTCGATCATCTCCTCTTTCTCTTTTTTGCTCTCTTCATCCATCGGCTACTGTTCACGACGGCTGCACTGTTCACGACGGCTGCACTGTTCACTTGATTGGTCCGTCGGTTGCACCGTTTGCTCTCTTCGTCCTTGCCAGTGGTGTTCTTCTGTGTAGGGTTTGGTGTTCTCTTTGGTTGGTCGGTTGTCTAGGTTTTCCTGAATGCTCAATATTGCTGACACCTTATTCTTTGTCTTCCAAGACCATTATATACTCTACTCCATGAAACCCTAATAGGGCTTACGCGGCGGATTTACTTTCTTGCCCCTCCATGCAGATTTACATTCTTGCCCTTCCATGTGGATTTACCTTTTTACCCTTCCATGTGGCTTTACTTTCTTGCACACTTAAACCTAGTTGACAACAATTACAACCTATACAAGGCTGTGGGATCAACAATAATGCACATTTTCAACAAAAACAAAACTATTTTTGATTTTGAAAATTTGATTTTCAATAAAAGCAATAATTTTGCTAGTAATTACCATTTTGGAATTGTTTACAATAGAGAATTTTTCATCTAATTTTTCTTGAAATCTTTTTGGCACTATGCTCGGCTTAATGCAATTTAAATTTATAGCAGTATCAAAAAGAGCAATAGTGTTAATTTTAAAATCATCAGAAAAAACAAGGGTAACTTTAATTAAATACATATGAGAAGTTACCTGTTCAGGAGCAAATAAAAAATCTATTGGGATTTTTCTATGTTTTCAAGGGTTTGAGGTTCCTTAAGTTCTTTAGTGTCTTTTGGTTCGAAAGTTTCGTGTTGTTTTGAGAGAAGAAATTATCTAACTTCACCTTTTTTTTTTTTTGGTTTTCTCTGAGTTCTTTTAGCTCGATCTTTATGGTTTTGATTTTTTTTAGGAGGTCTTGAAGAGTTGGATTCAGGATTTTTGATTTTTGTTTTGAAAGAATTTCAGTAAGATAAGGAACCTTATTGGAGTTTGGAAGTTTTAGTGATTTTGGTTGTTTTTTTAAGGGTTTTCAGGAGTTTTTTGATATGCTTAACAATATTAACGAGTAATTCTTGATCTTAAGTAAGCATGTTTACATGTTTTGGATTTGTCTCAACTTCAGATGAAGATGTCTAAAGTTCATCTATTTGTTTTGATTCTTCTTTTGTGCTACCTATAAGTTCAGAATCAGAGTCAATAATAAATAAGTTTCAAATCTTTTGAAATGTTTCTTCTTCCAAGTTTAATTCTTGGAGTTTTTTAGAGATTGCAATATTTTGTAGTGTGTCCTTTTTTTACCACACCTATAACAGGTAACATCTTTCAAAGTTTTGGGAAAAGAAAGGTTTTATTACAGAGTTTTTTGGTTTGTTTTCTTTGGCTTTGAATAAAAAGGAGATTTGTTTGGTTTTGGAAAATTTTTGGAAGATTTGGAGAAAACTTTTTTCTTGGATTTTGAAGGTCCAGATGACTTAGGAAATTCTAAGTCAAATTATTGGCAAAAAGTTTTAGCTTCAAAATGGGATTGCTTAAGTCCCCATTTTAAATGCTTTTTTAGTTTTAAATCTTGATAGATTCTAAATCTTTCCTTTTGAGTATAACTGACTAACTGTTTGTAAGTTAGCTTGTTATAAGGGATGGGATTTCCATACGTACCTCTTAGAGTATTCCTTACTTTTTCTCCTTGATGAGGACCTTCTTAGGTCTCACACTAAGAGGAGGAGAGGGTGAATTAGTGTAAGATGTTCACTTTTTACAAATCTTTTTAGATTAACCTTTATGACTTGTTAGAGTTAATGATCCAATGTTTTATCTTTCTTCTTTATGTGAGAGCAGCTGTACGAATATCAATCAAACGCAAGCATTCAAGAACACATGACAACTTTTACGTGGTTCACCCATAATGTGTAAGCTACATTCATGATATGATAGGATCATCCCTGAGTCACACAATTCACTCTTATTATCAAGGGATATAGTTTGGTTGTGGAATGATCACTCCTTAACCACTTACAATGATATCTCTTGATCATTCAATAAATTGATCTCCCGATCACTCCAAGGGTATCCCACCCTTTTTCAACAAGTTTATCAAGAGTTTAGTACTTAACATTTTCCTAAGAAGGATCACTCAATGTGTATAAGTTGCTAATACAAAAAGTAGTTCTTCTCCTTCCTCGCTATTGGTTTTGCTCAAGCTTTGTCGATCTCTTCTCTATAGGTTATCTCTATTGCAGGTTCTCTCTATCGCCGATTATATCCACTATAGGTGATCTTCCCTTATTGTAGGTATTATCTCACTTGTTGCTTTAGCAGGATCTCTCCTTTGTTACTGGTGCTACCTCCCCTACTACCTTGGTATTTAATCTTTAAGTTCTTCATTGCCTTAAAGGCTAACTTTTTCTCCGTTTTAGACTTCTTTTCTTTCTTCATCGGGGTTATTCTCATTTTATAAGCCACTAATATACTGTGCAAATCATCTAAGGGCAGTTTATCCAAATCTCTATCTTCTATAGAGGAAACTTTGGCACTGTAAGCTTCTGGTAAGGTTCTGAGTATTTTCCTTTCCACAGTAGCATCATTGATCTTTTTTCCATAGCCTTTAATGGAACACACAATTGTGTTGACTCTTGTGAAGAAGGCATTTATAAACTCATCATTCTGCATCTTTATGTCTTCAAATTTGCTCCTCTAAATTAGTAGCTTGACTTACTTCACAACCTTGTCTCATTCATAAATGTTCTTCAACTTGTCCCAAATTTACTTGGCAATGTTGCACTCCATCACTTTGGTGAATTCTTTATTTGATAAGGAGGCATATAAGGCATTTTTTGCTTTTCCATCACACTTCAAATTCTTCTTATCAGTAGGTGTCATAGTAGCACCTTCGGCAATAGGGATGAAGTCGCTAATAGCAGATTCAAAACCATTTAAACCAAGTGTCATCAGATATGGGAGCATTATATTGTTCTATAATTAATAATTCAACTCATCAAAAGTGGGAATGCTTTTATTGTTAACATTATTTATCCTATCCATGATATCAATCAATAGCAGAGATAAAAATTCATAGTAGCAATAAATAACTTCAAACCAAAGCAAGCAAAAATGGATCAATAGAAGGAACCTGTTCTGATACCACTTAATAAAGACCTTCTTAGGTCTCACACTGAAGGAGGAAAGGGGTGAACCAGTGTAATATGCTCATTTTTAATAAATCTTCCTAGATTAACCTCTATGACTTGTTAAAGTCAATGATCCAATGTTTTATCTTTATTCTTTATGGATATCAATTAAATGCAAGTACCTAAGAACACACGATAATTTTTACGTGGTTTACCCATAATGTGTGAGCTACATCCACGATGTGATAAGATCATTCATAAGTCACATAATCCATTCTTTTTATTAAGGGGTATAGTTTGGATGTGGAAGGATTACTCCTTAACCACTTGTAGAAGGAGATCTCCTTAACCACTTACAATGATCTCTTAATCATTAGATGAGATGATCTTTTGATCACTCAACAGATTGATCTCCTGATCATTCCAAGGGTATTTCACCCTTTTTTAACAAGTTTATTAAGAGTTTAGTACCTAACACGTTCTTGAGAAGGATTACTCAATGTGTACAAGTTACTAATGTAGAAAGAGGATTTTCTCCTTCCTTACTATCAATCTTTGCTAAAACTTTGCTGGTCTCTTCTCTATAAGTTATCTTCGTTACAGGTTATCTTTGTTGTAGGTTCTCTTTGTTATAGATTATATCCATTGTAGGTGCTCTTTCTTTACTGCTAGTGTTATCTTACCTATTGCCTCAGTAGGATTTCTCATATGCTGTTGGTGTTACCTCCCTTGCTACCTTGATAGGTTCTCTTCCTCTGTTGTTGGTGCTACCTTACCTATTGCCTTGGCAGGTTTCTTCCTCTATTGTGCTACCTCACTTGCTGCCTTGGTAGGTTTCCTTTCTTGCTGCCCTGGTAGGTTTCCTTACTTGCTACCCTAAAAAGTTTTCTCCCTTGCTGCCAAACTTGTTGCTAGGGCACATTTTCTTCTCTGCTGTTGTAATTTGCTGGACTTGTTGATAGGGCATGTTTTCTCCTTTGCTGCTGCAATTTACCGTACCTGTTATTGAGACACATTTTCTTTCATACTGCTATAAGCTATTAGACATGCTACCAAGCATATTTTCTCCTTTACTATAGCAAGCTATCAAACTTGCTGCTATTACTGCTTACACATGTTGCTATAATTGCTAACATGTTTTGCTATTGTTGCTTCCACGGTTTACTATTGCTATCTGTACGTGTTGATATCGTTGCCTATACTTTCTGCTATTACTGTTCGCACATGTTGCTATCGTTACCTATATGGGCTGCTATAGCTGCTTATGCGTGCTATATTGTTGCCTACACATTCTGCTATCGCTACCTGTATGTGTTGCTATTACTGTCTGTACATGTTGTTATTGTTGTTCGTATGTGGTGCTATCGCTGCCTACTAGTTCTACTATTGCTGTCCGCACGTGCTGTTATTGTTGCCTGCATGTTCTACTATTGCTGCCTACATGTGCTACTGTGGTTGCCTGCACGTTTTGCTATCACTGCCTACATGTGTTAGTTATGCTACCCTTGCTTTCTTTCACTGCTGCAATTGCTAGTTGTGGTTGCTGCTGGTCGCACTTGCTACAGGTTGCTAGATATGCTGCTGGTGTTAAAATCTGCAATTACTGGTTTTTCTACACTTGTTGATTTGCCTACACCTTCTGCCTAAACCTTGTTGCTGCTTCTGCAATCTGCAGTTATTGGTATGCTTGCTTCTTTTGCCCAGACCTTGCTATTGCTTCTTCTACTAGGACCTTACTGCTACTCCTACAATTTGCAATTGCTGGTTTGCCTGCACTTTTTGCTCGGACCTACCTTCTGCTCCTTTTGCCTAGACCTTGTTGCTGCTTCTATAATCTATAATTGCTGGTTTTCCTATTAGACGTGTTGTAACTACTGGAATTGCCTACTGGATGTGTTGTAATTGCTAGGATTGTGAGTTGCTACTGATTGTTGCAAGTTGTTGCTGGTTGCTACTAGTTATTGTGGGCTATTACTGGTATAACTCCCTGCCTTTACTGCAATAGGTTGCTTTTTCTTTTGGATTGGCTAGCTGCTGCCTTCTTCTTTCTTTGGTGTGGTTGCTGTACACTTTCTCCTTTACTAGTTTGGTGCGGTTATCGGTTACTAAACCTCTTCCTTTGATTGGTGTGGTTGCCTTTTTCGTTGATGGTTGCTGTCACCTTTTCTTTGGCCAGTTGCTGCACTCTCCTTGAATTGGTTTGGTTTCCAATTGCTACACTCTCCTTGGCCAGCTGCACCTCCTTTGGTGGCTATCTTTTTTGCCTTGGCTAGTCACTCTCTCCTTTAGTGGTTGCCTTTCTCTTTACCATTCACCTTTTCCTTGCCTTTAGGTTTGCTATTCTCTCTCCTTTGGTTGGCTCTTTTAAAATTTTACAGCACACAATTGTCTTGCAAGGTACATGGGTTATTTATAGAGCCTTAAGATTAGGGTTATACGATCATTAACGATCATTGTTGATTCCTAAAGGTTGCCCTACAATCAATGGCTAGATTTGATTCCTAAAATTTAGGGTCAATGGTCAACATTGACTTCCTAAAATTTAAGGTCAATGGTTGAAGGTCAATGGTTAATCTTAACCCCTAAAATTTAGGGTCAATGGCCAATATTGACTCATTGACTTTAGTTGACTTACCATCAACGGTTTTGACCAATAACTTTTATGTATCTCAATGACATTCAAAACATCAAATCAACATAAACAACAATGTGAGATGCTGTTGACAACAAATCTAACATTAGACATTAAAGATGGGCTCAATAATCACCCTCTTTGGATTTGTTAGCAACACATTAAATCCAACAATACACATATAACAACCTTTGACATTCACAGCTCCCTCTGCACATTGTCATTTATAACTCACCCTAAAATATGCATTTCCCTTAATTGGGCTCCCTTTTTTTTCTGCTTCTTCTCCTTGACAATTTCTCCTTATTTATTTATTAAGCTTCTCCCTCTTTTAATCAATATATACCTTTTTTGGATTTATGCAAAATATCTCCCCCTTTAATAACAAATTCAAAGAATAATAAAAGAGGGAAAGGGAGAGGGGTTAGAGGATACCTCAACCTCTAGGAGGTGGCTAAACACAAAAATTTAGCCTTGTTTGTCCAATAAGTCTCAATTTTCTATGCCACAATAAGTTCTCGTCTTTGGTGCTCATGTGTTTTTGCTTCTAGAAACTTGGTATAAGTTTCCATTTATTCTTTCACCCTTAGTAAAAGTAACACCATCTTTTAATCTCTTTATTGTATAGCTACTTTTGTTGAAAGTAATTTCATGTCTATCATCACAAAGCTGGCTAACACTAATGAGATTGTATTTTAGCCCTTCAACATAAAGCACTTTCTTTGATTTCAGTTTTTCTGCACCAATTTTAACAGCACTAATACCTTGAATCTTTAAGGCACTATCATTGCCAAATTTAACTTACCCTTTATCATATTTTGCTACTCCCTTCAACATCTTGGAGTCTCGTGTCATATGTGAAGAGCAACCACTGTCCAAGATCAATGGCTTTTCTTTCTTAAAAGCTTTTAAGGCTATTTCCATAACCATAGTAGTTTCTTTTCCTCTTCTTCTTCTTTGGCAGAATGTAGGAGTATGTGTAGGTGTTCTCCTTTGCAATTTTTGACTAGGCAACAATGTTTGGCCAAATGTGGGAACATGTATGGGTGTTCTCCTTTGCACTCTTTGACCAAGCAGCAATGTTAAGCAATCCTTAGCAGTATGTTTAGCCTTTTCACATTTTCTACAGATTTCTCTCCGCAAATCTAATTTGTTTCTTAGTGAAATATGACCTTTTTTCAGCTAAGACTATCTTTTTTCTTGATAGAGTCTCCTCTTAGACTTTTGCCTCACATTCCTCTTCATTATAGGCCCATTGCTCCAGTACACATTAGCCTTGTGCCTATACTTATAACAGTTCCATTTTGTCTCTTTTGGATGAGAGTCTTCATAACATCTTTCCTAACCCATTTTAGCTTAGGTTGGTTTTTCTTCTCCATAACATCATTGTGCTTGCTTTTAGGTACAAACATAATTTTCTTCTTCTCTTCTACCTTCTCACTCGGCTTTTTAATATAGTCAAATCCTTTTTTCCTTATGGAATGAGGTCTTTGATTACTCAGACACTCATCCAACTTCTTGGTAGCATCCTCTTTGACGACATTTGTTGAAGATGACTCTCTTTTCACTTCTATGGCTTGTATAAAGCTTTCTTTATGCTTCTTCAATTCAGACTTAGCCTTATGGAGCTTGGCTTGCAAAATCAGCACCTCTTGCTTTTATGCAATTACCTTAGCACTAAGATCTTCATGTATCTTGCCTTGCTTTGCCTCAAGTGCAATCAGCTCCTTAATTCTCTTCAAGTACTCCTTCTTTTTTACTTCAAACTCCTTTACTTTCACCTATAGATCAGATTCATCAATAGCAGAATTTTCATATAGTTTCTTGAAATGCTTTATCTCATTTTCTAGCTTATTGTTTCTGTATAAACAAGCTTTCAATTCATTCTCAAGTTGCTGAACCAATTCATCCTCTTTTTCTTCTGTTGATTCTTTATCACTTGAAGATTCTTGATCATCATCTACTTTAGCAACCATTATATTCCCTGCAACATTATCATTGGAATCATCATTAACTTCTTCTTCAGAATCTTCTTCATCCAACTTACTCAAATAATTTCTTCTTTTGGATTTGAAGAATTGCTTTTTCCCTTTGGCACATGAATTTCCAACTTTTGAATAGCTAGATTTCTTTGTTCTCCTCTATAGGACCGACTTATCATCATTATCACTGTTTGCTTCTTTTCTCTTTGGGCACTCCATGGCAAAGTGCCTTATATCTCCACAGCTAAAGCACTTCAAGGGTAATTTTTTCTTGTATTTCCTTTTTCCTTTGCTTATATTATTGGTGATGTATGTCATGACTTCATCCAGTTCAGTATCATCATCTTCTTCTTTAGAGCTACTATCAGATTCTTCTTTTTAGTCTTTAATCTTTAAGTTCTTTATTGCCTTAAAGGCTAGCTTCTTCTCTATCTTAGACTTCTTCTCTTTCTTCATTGGGCTATTCTCATTTCATAAGCTACCAATATACTGTGCCAATCATCTAAGGTCAGTCTATCCAAATCTTTATCTTCTATAGAGAAAACTTTGGCACTGTAAGCTTCTGGTAAGGTTTTGAGTATTTTCCTTACCACAGTAGCATCATTGATTTCTTCTCCATAACCTTTGATGGAATACACAATTTCGTTAACTCTTGTGAAGAAGGCATCCACAGACTCATCATTTTGCATCTTTGTGTCTTCGAATCTACTTTTCCAGTTTGTAGTTTGGCTTCCTTCACAACCTCATCTCCTTTATAAATGTTCTTCAACTTGTCCCAAATTTTGTAAATCAAACCTACCGGAATTGATCCTTTTAGTATTTTGTACTTATGGGTTTTAATTTGTAACATAATACTTTATAAAATATTTTTGTCTTTTAAAGAAATTGTAAGGTTTGGAAAATAGTTTAAGGATACTGGACCACTATAGTGACTTGACTTTACAATGCTCAACAGTGAATCTTCATATTTTGAAAATCTAGCATTCTGAAAGATGACAAGTATGAAAGTATTTTGATGAGGACCATCTTAGGTCTCATATTGAGAGATGGGGTAAATCAGTGTGAGATATACTCTTTTTACAAATCAATCCGAATTTAATCTCTGTGACTTGTTAGAGTTGATGATCCAATTTTTATTCTTCTCCTTTATGTGGATGCGACTGTACGACTAAAAAATCAATACGCGAGCACCCAAAAACACATAACAATTTTTATGTGGTTCACCCACAATGTGTGAGCTATGTCTACAGTGTGATAGGATCCCTCTTAAATCACATAATCCATTCTTGCTATCAAGGGATACAATAATGTTGTGGAAGGATCACTTTTTCACCACTTATGGAAGGACTACTTCTTAACTACTTACAACGATCTCCTGATCACTCTAAGGGTATCCCACTCCATTTTTCAACAAATTTAGCAAGAGTTTATAGTAAAACCTTTCTTGGAGAACGATCACTCAATGTATATAAACTGTTAGAGCAGAATATAGATCTTCTCCTTCCTTCGCTATTAGTGTTGTCTCACTCGCTATCGGTGTTACACGTGATGCTAATGCTGTCTGTGTGCGTTACTACTATTGTTCGTGTGTGCTACTTCTATTGTTCACACACACTGTTACTGTTTGCATGCGCTGCAGCTAATTTTCACCTGCACTGTTCTTGCTATCCGAATGCGCTGCTACTGTTTACTTGCGCCATTGCTGTTATCCGTACACTCTGTAGTTGTCTTCTTGCACCGTTACTGCTATCCCTGTGGGTTGTAATTGTCTTCTACCTCCTTCTAGTTTGTCTTTCTTGGTTGCTTTGTTGGTTTGCTGATGCGGCTACTACCTTGGTGGTGTTTACTGGTGCAACTGTTGCCTTAATAGTGTTTGTTGGTGCGAGTATATCCTTCTGGACGTACTGTTGGTGCAAGGAAGCCTTTTGGATGTGTTATTGCAGCTGGGAAGTCTCTTAGACATGTTATTGTTGTTGGGAAGTCTCCTAGATGTGCTACTACTGCTGGGAAGCCTCCTAGACATGCTATTGTTGCTAGGAAGTCTCCTGGACATGCTGAGACATGCTGTTGCTGTTGCTAGTATACCTTTCTGGATGTGCAACAACATACTGCTAGTGTTGGTATACCCTCATGGACTTATAGGGATGTTTACTGCTACTGGTATACCTTTTTGGACGTGCAGGGACATGCTGCTGGTCTATTGGAAAGCCTCCTGGATGTGCTAGTGTGGTGGCCAATTGTTGCTGTCACCTTTGTGAGGCCTTGTTGGTGCGATGGCTGCCTTAGTAAGGGTTTGCTGGTGTGGGTGGCTGGCTACCTTGCTTTCTTTCTTTCCTCCTTGGTTGGCTAAACCTTGTTGCTTTTTCTTAGTGGTTGCTATACTCTCCTTGGTTAGTTGCCTTGCTGCCTCTCCTTGGTGGTTGCTACACTTTCCTTGACTGGTTGCTTTGCCTTTGCCATTCACTCAATTTTTTGCAGCCCCTTATTTTCTTTTTACAAGACACCTAAGGGTATTTATAGAGCCTTGGAATTAGGGCTACATGATTATCAACAATCATTATTAATTCCCATATGTTGTCTTACAATTAACAGCTAGAGTTGAGTCCTAAAATTTAGGGTCAATGGTCAACATTGACTTTTTAAAATTTAGGATCAATGGTCAACGGTTAATGGTCAATCTTAACCCTTAAAATTTAGGGTCACGGTCAACATTGACTCCTTAATGCTAGGGTTAACTTGTCATCACCGGTTTCTCTTAATGACCTCACTATATCTCAACGACATTCACAACATCAAATCAACATATATAACCATGTGAGATGGTGTTGACAACAAATCCAACATTAGTCATCAAAGATAGGCTCAACATATTTAATCCTTTTTTTGTAAAAGATTTTATTCCAACTTGGACTAGTCCAATATGGATGTATTTGTATCATTTCTCATGGTGGTTTCAAAAATTGAACATCTTTTTCTTCAATTTTCATAAAATCAACAAGAAGTTATTCTGCAAAGAATAAGGTTCATTTTTCAAAAATTAAAAATGTTGGTATATTGTTTCCTACAATTTACAATCTAAGGATTTGAGATAGGGAATACAAATGTCTTCAACTTGGTTAAAATTCCTTGATAATCCAAGGCTAATACACTCAGAAACAATATAACAAGTTTAAAATGATTTGAAATATTGAACAATCAGAAGCGAATGAAGAACAATACCTAATACAACTCATTCCCCTCCCTTAGGCTCTAATACCATATACACCGAGGATCTAATATGGAGAGATAAAGGGATATATGGAAAAGAGAGATTTCATTGATAGTAAGGATGTTTACATGGATAGATTACAGAGGATGGTTACAATGAGTTTTTAGAGAGAGGGAAGTTTTGGGGATTTTGGATCAATGCCTTCCCTTTAACTTCAATGCTTACTTTTATAGAGGGTTAAGGAGCCTTTTGGAGTAAGTGTCACCAAAAGTTATTTTTGTTTCTTTTGATTTTCTAGCAGGCAAGTGGAATCTGTTTTGTCAAAAGAAGCTTTTGTTTCCTAAGTGAGAATTCGCTTTTCCACCAAAAGGAGTTTGTCATTTTGTAATGATTTCCTTTAGTGGGAATTTGATTTTCCACCAAAAGGAGCTTTGTCACTTTATCTGGGATCATATTCCAAAACAGTCATCTTCGTTGTCTTGAAGCATGCTTGTTGGGTCATAATCTCCAGATGTGTTTGAGTTTTGAATTGTTAAGATTTAGGCCAAAGTTCCTTTTAAAGAGGTTTTAGACTGTAATATTTGTTTCATTATTATAAGGTATTCTTCTTCAGTTTAGGCTTGAGCTAGCCTTATTGTTGCATGGAACTTCTAGGCCAAAAATAATGAATTGGCTTTTGCAAATACTGGGTCTAGTTGCTAGACTTTTTGGTTCTTTTAAAGCCAATTTTGTATAGCATTCTTAATGAGATTTTTTGAATTTTTAAAAGAATCCCACCTTTTTATTTTGAATTTTCTAATTACTTCGAATGTCTCATTTTGGGTATGGAATTCATAATACCAAGCTAATACCCATGGTAAAAAGAATTTTACATGAAATTGAAACAAAGGAGAAAACCAAGATTTATCTTTTATTGGTTCATAATTAATTTTGAAGAGTTCATAGCCTTATTTTACTCCAATAGTAAGGATTTCTAGAGTAAAACCAAAGTATTGCCACTATTGTTTAAATCGGTTGGGTGTTTTAGAATAATCATTTTTTATATTAAAATAGAATAGTCATGAATGCCTATTCTTTTCATTTTAGAGAAGAAAAATATTAAACCATGCTTCTTGGTAATTCCAATAGTTGAAAACTAAGTAGTGGTTATACTTTGTTTTGAAATTAGTTAGGAATAGTTTGAGCTTTGTGAGTGATTGTCCCTAGTCCATTAGGCTAAGGATTTTTTTGGATTTGGCATGTTGAATATCTAGGTTCTACAGGGTTTTTTTTTAATAGGGAAGTATTTAAATTTTGCAGACTTAATGTATTCAAGGATAGCTATAGTATTTTTAGGTTTTTGTGATATCAATAGGCTTGTAATGTCATCTAGTAAGGAAGACATTAGATATGATTTTTGAACGATTTTCATGGAAGAAACCATCTTCCATAAGTAGAACATTTTAAAAATCATTGTTTTCAAAATATTTTGAGTGTTTTATATATGTTTGCGTAGAAATCATTTTTGAAGAAATTTTTTCAAGCATTAAATCTTTCAATCCATTCTGAGATAGAGGTTTTGAGGAGGAAGATCTTATCTCCTTTTTTAAAATAAGGGTTTGAACTTTACCTTTAAGGTCTTCATATTCTATGTGAACCTCTTGGAGGGCCTTAAGCAGCACTGGGTTTGTGTCAAGGTTTTCTAACTATTTTTGGATTTGTTGGACTTTTTCATCTTCTTGGACTATATCAAACCAAGTTTTTATGAGTTTAGTTGAGATTGTTTGGCTTAAAGTAATAGGCTTTGGTTTTGTGAGTTTTGAAAAAGGCAAGGCCTTTACTTTTTGGGTTTAGATTGTTTTTCTTTTATTTTTTTAGGGCATTGTTTGGGTTTTTTTTTTTGTAAGAATTCTTGGGTTAGAAAATCTAGAACTAAGATATTGCTTCCTACAATCCAAGGATTTGAGATAAGGAATACAAACGCCTTCAACTTGGTTAAAACCCTTTGATAATCTAAGGCAAATACACTCAGAAACAATATAGTAGGTTTAATATATATATATATATATTTGGTTCTTTGATTTAAGTTCGGTTAATGAATATGAAAGACAAAAGTTGGATGCATTTGGACATATTAAGTAAGCAATTTATGGATAAGGTTGAAAATTTCTTGAATAAGGTTTTTGCTAAGATTACAATTTACATTAAAATCTTTTGTCCTTATAGGAAATTTCAATGTCAATATTGATATTTTAGAAATCTTGTCTTTGAAAATTTTATTATTGATGGCTTTATGAAAGGATATAAGTAAGAGATTTTTCATGGTGTAAAACTAACATAAAAAAGGGTAGATGATGAAGAAGTTGATGTTGGCATAAATGATGATATTATTGGACTATTGCATGACACTTCTAATGATACAAGTGATTAATTAGAGTTTAATAGTGTTAGGAAAGGGCTAAATATGAGGGCTAGAAAATTTTACAAACTAGTTAAAGGAAGAGAATAAAAATTATATACTAGTTGTGAGATGTTTTCTAAACTATCTTTTATAATTAGATTATATTTCCTTATTTGTCTTCATGGACTTAGTAATATAGCATTTAAAGGTATTTTAGAGTTAATAAAGGAGACATTTCCTAAAGGGAAGGTACCTAGTTTATTTAATAAAGTTAAAAGTATAGTAAGAGATTTAGAACTTGAATACAAAAAGATTTATGCCTATCCTTATAATTGTATAATATTTTGGGACAAGCATAAGAGCATAGATGTTTATTACATTTGTGGGGCTTCTAGATGGAAAAGAGTTACTAGTTTAGTGGGGAATGATGCCACTTTTTTATCCTTTAACGGTCATAAGATTATAATGAAACTTTTGAGCTATATTCCTTTAAAATCAAGGCTTCAGAGACTTTTTATGTGCACAAAAATAACCATTGAAATTGCATGGCATATAAAGTGAAGTTCCCGACTTCTTCCTAAGATCTACTAGTTTGTGATACTGAGAGGGGGGGTGAATCAGTATCACCACAATTTGCAATTCGCAGGTAAGTGAACAACTTCAACCTCTTCTTAAAAGCAAATACTTTCTCAGATTCGACTAAGGTAGATCTATTACTACCTACTAATCACAATAGTTCCCAAAGTCACTTTTCAGACACCTTGCCTAATAGACAATTCAAATGTTCTTGTTTAGATCTTTGTTAGGTTATAGGTTGACTGATACTTTAACTACGTTTACAACTCAATTCAAAACACAGAACGTAAAGCAAATTAAGGACACACGAGATTTACGTGATTCCGTTAATGTGATGTACATCCACGGTGGTAGGGACTCTCCCTTATCGAGACTGTCCACTATACTTGAAAATTCCAGTTACAATGGATGTCTTACATTGTGGAACAATCTACAATCACTTTAACATTAAAGCTATTTACAATTTTTTGTAGCCTTTTGTTGTAACATTTGAAGCCTCTTCTATTTGATACATGGCCCAAGTATATGCCTTTATTAGCCTTCTAATCAAAAATTTTCAAGATTCTTGCCTTTAATTTTAATGAAACATGAGCTTTCAAATACTTTAAAATATTTTAAACTTGACTTTTTTCCATTCTATAGCTTATAGGGTATCTTCTCTATATGTGGTCTCATCAAACATCTTTTTTTAATTTTAGTGGCAATAGTGATAGCCTTTCTCTAGTAGCCATGTAAGGTACCATGCTTAGCTAATATTATCCTTGCCATCTCTACCAGGCTTCTATTCTTTTTTTTTTTTTTTTTTTTTCAGCCACTCTATTTTGTTGAGGTGTGTAAAGACTAGCATATTCATGCTTCACTCATGCTTCTCTAAATAATTTTTAAATTCACTACAAGTGTATTCTATCCCATTATCTATCATGAGTCTTTTAATTCTTCTCCCTAACTAATTTTTAGCTAGCTTTTTATAGCTCTTAAAATTATTGTGAGCATCTAATTTATATTTCAAAAACATAATACAAGTCATTCTTGTAAAATCATCAATAAAAGAAATAAAGTACCTATCACCCTTTGATGATTTTTGTCTCATAAGCCCATAAATATTTGAATGAATGATCTCCAATAGCTTCTTTGTTTAAATTTTCACATTTTTGTGGGTAGTATTCACCATCTTCCTTTTTTGGCAAATGTTGCAAATGGCATTTCTTTCTCTTCTTAGCTCGGGTATATCTTTCATAGCTTTGTTTTTGGACAATTTGTTCAGCCCCATTTGTCCAAGATGTCTCAATCTCCTATGTCATAACAAATTCTTATCTTTGGTGCTCATGTAACATGTGTTTTTACTATTAGAAACTTGGTATAAGTTTCTATTTGTTCTTTCTCCTTTTGTAAAAACATCACCATTAATTAATCTTTTTACTATGCAATCAATCTTGCTAAAAATAACTTCATGCCCATCATCATAAAGTTGACTAATACTGATTAGATTGTCTTTTAGCCCTTCAACATAAAACACTTCCTCTGATTTCAATTTTTTTGCACCAATTTCAACAACACCAACACCTTTAATCTTTAAGGCACCATTATTGCCAAATGTAACTGGCCCTCCATTATATTTTTCTACTTCCTTTAGCACCTTGGAGTCTTCTATCATGTGTGAAGAGCAGCCACTGTCAAAGATTCATGACTTTTTTTTCTTGGAAACTTTAAAGGCTACTTTTGTAACCATTGCAATTTCCCTTCCTCTTATTCTTCTTTGGCCAAACATAGGAGCATATGTAGATGTTTTCCTTTACATTCTTTGACTTGGCAGTAATGTCAAACTGAAGTTCCCAACTTCTCCCTAGGATCTACTAGTTTGTGATACTGAGAGGGGGGGTAAATTAGTATCACCACAATTCGTAATTCGCAGGTAAGTGAACAACTTTAACCTCTTCTTAAAAGCGAACTTTTTCTCAAATTCGACTAAGGTAGATCTATTTCTACCTATTAATCACAATAATCCCTAAAGTCACCTTTCAGACACCTTGCTTAATAGACAATTCGGATGTTCGTGTTTAGGTCTTCGTTAGGTTATGGGTTGGTTGATACTTCAGCTGTGTTCACAACTCAATTGAAAACACAGAATGTAAAACAAATTAAGGACACATGAGATTTACGTGGTTCTATCAATGTGATGTACATCCACGGTGGTAAGAACTCTCCCTTACTGAGACTATCCACTATACTTGAGAATTTCAATTACAATGGATGTCTTAATCCTCTGCTCCTTTCACTATTGCAATTACTAAGCAAGTACAATACAAAGAGTGTCACTTACTGTGTCTACCCTTCTTCTAGCTTGTCTTGCTTCTGTTGAATTGAAAGGTTGCTCCACTGCCGCTTAGAAGTTCACTACAACACTCTCTAACCTCTCTTGAAGAAATCTGGAAATACGTTGAGTTCCTTCAATGCTTCGCCGAATTTCTTCTCTATGTTGTTTCACACAACTCTTGCTTTTACTGTCTCACGGTCTCACCCATCTCCTGGTTCCACAGTCTTACTATTTCACAGCTCACCTGTCCATTTTTGGTTTGCCCTTGTCCGTTTTACACCTCTTTTGGCTGTATTAGATTTTCTCCCTTTTCTGTTGGTCACTATTCATCGGTCGTCCACCCCTATTTTGCCATTAGCTCTTTCTTTTTCCATCTCTGGTTTTCTCTCTTTCAGCCGGTTTTCTCTCCTTTGTCGTGTCGTCCGTTTGTCTTACATCGTCGCAGATTTGTTGTCAACTCTTCCAGTGGTGTTTCTCTCTTCGTCTATTTCACGATTCTCTCCTTACTGTGTTGTTCGTTTGTCTCACGCCGTCGCAGATCTGCTATCTGCTCTTCCAATGGTGTCTCTCTCTTCGTCCATTTCTCTTTCTTAGTTCTACCGATGGTTTCTCTCTCTTCGTTCAGCCGGATCTCTCTCACCTTATAGTCGGATCTCTCTCACCGTCCAGTCAGATCTGATTTTGGTCATATCGTCTCTTTTTCGTTCACCCACTTGGTCGTTTATCTCTTTGTCTCCTTCCCTTATTTGGCCGTCGGGTTTCTCTCTCCCTTTTTCACTCGGCCGTTCTTTGTTCCCTATTTTGCTGACCTTCTGTTTTTGGCTGTCGGGTTTCTCCTTCCACCGGTCTGCTTCGATTTGGCCAATTTTTGTTTTCTCTTCTGCTTCCGTCGACAGCTTTCTCTCTCTCTTGCTGTCCAGCCGGATTTCTCTCTCTTACCTTTAGATTTCTCTCTCTTCCCCTGTTCTGCCATGCTGGTTTTGCCGTGTTGGTTTTCTCCTCCGGTTGGTGGTGGCTCTTCTTTGGCTTGCCATCCAGCCCCTCTTTAGCCATTCACCATTTTCTCTCTCTCCCAAGGTTGGTTTTTCTCTCTTTTTTGCAGGTGGTGTTTTTTTTCCGTTTCACTTCATTGGCTGCCTCTTCTTTTCTCTATTTTTGTCGTGTATTCAATTGTATTGGCCTTTATATACTCCTCCATGAAACCCTAATAGGGCGAATTTACTGTCTTGCTCTTCCACGTTACTTTTACATTCTTGCCCCTCCATGTGGCTTTTACCTTCTTGCCCTTTCATGTGGCTTTACTTTCTTGCACGCTTAAATTTAGTTGACAACAATTACAACCTATACAAGGCTGTGGAAACAACACAAACATTCCTCAGTAGTATGTCCAACCTTTTCACATCTTCCACAAATTTCTTCCAATATATTAAATCTGTTTCTTAATGGAATTTGGCTTCTTTTCACTTGATGTTGTCTCCTTTCTTGATAGAGTCTCCCTTTAGACTCTTGCCTCATATTCCTCTTTATTATAAGCCCATTACTTTAGCACACACTAACCTTGTGCCCATATTTATTACAGGACTAGCAAAATCCTTCAAATCTAAATTTTCTTTTTTCAACAAATTCATATCTACTATCTTCAGCACCTGTTTGGTAATAATTAGCATTATAATTATTTCTCACAACTTTTGCCACTTGATTTTTAGATGTAGCAACATTTTTTCTGTCTTTGACAACTCGCCTCTTTTGGATAGGAGTTTTTATCACATTTTTCCTAACCCACTTTAGCTTGGGTTGGTTTCTCTTCTCCATAACATCAACTTCTTTTAATTTTATCTTTTCTTTGTGTTTGCTTTCAAGTATAAAATCAATTTTCTTCTTCTCTTTTATCCTCTCATTTGGCTTTTCAATATAGATAATTCCTTTATTCCTTATGAAATGAGGTTTTTGTTTGCTTAGACACTCATCCAACTTTTTGGTAACATCCTTCTTGATCGTATTTGTTGAAGAGGACTCTCCTCTCACTTTCATGGCTTGTATAAAGCTCTCTTCATACTTCTTTAATTTAGATTTAGCCTTATAGAGCTTGGCTTGCAAATTCAGCACTTCTTGCTTTTATATAATCATGTTAAAGCTAAGATTTTTGTGTATTTTACCTTATTCTACTTTAAGTACATTTAACTCCTCAATTCTTTTCAAGTATTCCTTCTCTTGTACTCAAACTCTTTTTCTTTCACTTGGAGATTAGATTTATCCACATTAGAATTTTTATTCAGCTTCTTGAGATTCTTTACCTCTTTTTTCAATTTGTTGTTTTTGTGCAAAGAATCTTTCAATTCATTCTCAAGTTACTGCACTATCTCTTTCTTCCTTTTTAGTAAATTCCTTATCATTTGAGGATTCTGTTTCATTATTTACCTATGCAACCAGCATATTTTTTGTAGCATCATTATCTGAATCATCATTAGTTTCTTCTTCAGAATTTTTTTCATTCAACTTACTCAAAAAATTTCTTTTTTTGGATTTAAAGAATTTCTTTTTCCCTTTGACACATAAATTCCTAGCTTTAGAATAGTTGGATTTCTTTGTTCTTTTCCTTTGGGTAGGTTTATCATTATTATCACTGTCTGCTTCTTTTCTTTTTGGGCAATCCATTGTCAAATGTCCAATGCCTTCATAACTAAAACACTTCAAGGGTAATTTTTCCTTGTACTTCCCTTTTTTTTCCTTATATTTTTGGTGATATATGTCATGATTTTATCAAATTTAGTATCACCATCTTTTACTTCAGAGCTACTAGTGGTTTTTTCTTCTTGTGCTTTAATTTTTAATTTCTTCATAGCCTTGATGGCCAACTCCTTCTCTACCTTAGGCTTCTTTTCTTTCTTCATTAAGGTTATTCTCATTTCATAAGCCACCAATATACTGTGTAAATCATCTAGAGGCAACTTATCCAAATCACTATCTTTCATGGAGGAAACTTTGGCATTAAAAGCTTTTAGTAAGGTTCTAAGTATCTTTCTTACCACAATAGCATCATTGGTTTCCTCTTCATAGCCTCTAATGGAACATACAATTTTATTTACTCTTGTAAAGAATGCATTTATAAATTCATCATTCATCATCTTTATATTTTCAAATTTGTTCCTCTAGATTTGTAGTTTAATTTCCTTTACAACCTTGTTTCCTTCATAAATATTCTTCAATTTATTCCAAATTTGTTTGGTTGTGTTGCACCCCATTACTTTTGTGAATTCTTTGTTTGATAAAAAGGCATATGAGACATTTCTAACCTTTCCATTATACTTTAAATTCTTCTTATTAGTAAGTGTCATAGTAGCACCTTCAGCAGCAAGAGTGAAGTTATTAACAACATATTCAAACATATACAAACCAAGTGAAAGTAGACATAGGAGCATTTTATTCTTTTACAATTGATAATTTTGTTCATCAAAAGTAGGAATAACCTTACTATTAACATTGTTTATACTTTCTATGATATTAACTAACAGTAGATGTAAAGATTCACAACAGCCAAAAATTTCAGATCTAAGAAAAATGGATCAATAGAAGGACCAGGCTTTGATACTAATTGATAAGGACCTTCTTCAGTCTCACACTGAGAGGGAGAAGGGGTGAATCAGTGTGAGATGTTTACTTTTTACAAATTTATCCAGATTAAACCTCTATAACCTGTTAAAATCTATGATCTATCTTTATCTTACTTCTTTACATTAGAATGGTTGTATAAATATCAAGCAAGCATAAGCACCCAAAACCACACAAAATTTTTACATGGTTCACTTATAATGTGTAAACTACATCCACAGTGTGATAAGATCTCTCCTAGATCACATAGTCCACTCTTGCTATCAAGGGATACACATGATGTAGTGAAAGAATCTCTCATTAACCACTATGGATGGATCACTCCTTGACCACTTACAATGATCTTTTGATCACCTCAAGGGTTTCCTTCCCTTTTTCAAGAAGTACATAAAAATATTATGACAAAAAACTCCCCTAAGAAAGATCTCTTCACATGCACTGGCTATTGTGGCAAAAAACTGATCTCTTTTCTTTCAATTATTCTATGTTCTCTTTTTATTGTCTCCTCTCTCTTTGTCGTTGTGACCTCTTTCTTTTTGCTACTCTCTTTTTTCTTTCTGTCGCTCTCTTCTCTTTTAGCAGTTGTATAGGTATTTATGTGGCTTGAGTTTAGGATTATCCTATCATTAATAATCAGCATTGATTTTTATATAAAAAGACCTCTCAAGATACTTCCACCTGACACCCTTCTCATAGCCCTCTTGCTATATGTCCTTCTATTTTAAAACGAGTCATGTGTCCTAGCTTGGCTCCTTTCGAGGTGTGATAGTTATTAATAAGGTAAGTAGTGGTAATTCCACTGAGGTATGTAAATTTATACTTCAAAATCATCAACTTTCACAAGGGTACAATAGAGAACAGTCCAATAAAAACTTACAACAAAAAAAGATACCATTATTCATTCAAGAGAGAGAGTTTTCACATTTAATGGGGAGTTTCCTCCCTTTGACTGAGTAGCTATCTTTGGACTCATACCTAATAAGTGATTTGCAGTGTCATTGCTAAATGTAATGCCAAAAGAAGTAATGACACGTCTAAATGATAGTATTCTCTTGCCTAATGAAAGGCTGCTTCAAGAAGTCAAGCTTTTAAAGCAAGATGAACCAAGACTTGAGCATCACAAAACCCAGCAAGCCGGCAACCACGTTGAGAAAAGGAATAACATCGGTGGTGAAATTGAACTTGCACACAATAACATTGAACATTATGCTCAAGAGAAGGTTGGTCGCTATTGCCTTAAACGTTATCTACTTGTTCTAAGACAGCTGTTGTTCCCATAGCCTTGTATAGGTTGTAATTGTTGTCAACTAGGTTTAAGTGTGCAAGAAAGTAAAGCCACATGAAAGGGCAAGAAGGTAAAAGCCACATGGAAAGGCAAGAATATAAAAACCACATGGAAGGGCAAAATAGTAAATTCACTGCGTAAGGGCAAGAACGTAAATCTGCCGCGTAAGTCTTATTAGGGTTTCACGGAAGAGAATATATAAAGACCTTGGAAGACAAAACTAGGGTAAGGCCAATACAATTGAATACATGGAAAAAAAAAAGAGAGTGTCAGCAATATTGAGTATGCAGCAAACTTTGACAACCGACCAACCAAAGAGAATACCAAACCCTACCCGGAAAAACACCACCGGCAAGGGAGAAGAGAGAAAACTGTCCAAAGGGAGTCGACAATTAAGGAAAACGGACAAAAACCTAAAGCAAAACCTAGCCGTTGTCAAAAATTGAACAGTATCGTCAGAAAATTGAACAATGTCGTCGAAAACTGAACAGAACGAAGAACGACCAAATTGAGCAAATCAGAGCAAACCGTGTGGTGGCAAGAGAGAGAAACCTGTGAGGAACGGCACACCACCGGCACACCAGTGGTTGACGAGGAGACAACACGGCAATGAGGTAGAGATAGAAAATGAAGCTGACGGACGAAAAGAGAGAAAACGCAACCGACGGAGAAAAAGAGAGACGCCACTGAAAAAGCAGACAGCAAATCTGCGACGGCGTGAGACAAACGAATGACACGACAAGGAGAGAACCGTGAAACGGATGAAAAGAGAGACACCACCGGAGACGGCTATTGGAAGAGAGAGAAAAGAGGTAAACGGTTAGAATAGAGGAGTCGACAGGAAGAAGAGTGACGGCTAGACAGAGTTGGATGGTAGGACGAAGAAAAGCAAACCACCAGTAGAAAAGGGAGGAAATCCGTAACGGCTAAGTGGGTGAACGGAAAAGAGAAATCCAGCAGTAAGAGAGAGAAATCTGGCTGGATGGTGAGAGAGAAACGGACAGGTGAATCGTGTGGCGTGAGACGTGGAACGGCAAACTAGAAATGTGAGGTGAGCCGTGAAACAATGAGACCGTGAAACAGGAGACAAGTGAGACCATAAGACGATGAAAGTAGGAGCTATGTAAGACAACCTACAGAAGGAATTCGGCAAAGCATCGAAAAGAACTCAATGTATTTCCAAACTTCTTCAAAAGAGGTTAGAGAGGGTTGCAGTGAACTTCTAAGCAACAGTGGAGTAGCCTTTCAATTCAACAGAGGCAAGACAAGCTAGAATAAGGGTAGACACAGTAAGTGACACTCTTTGTATTGTACTTGCTTAGTAATTGCAATAATGAAAGGAGCAGAGAATTAAAGACATCCATTGTAACATGTATTCACAAGTATAGTGGATAGTCTCGGTAGAAGGAGAGTCCCTGCCACCGTGGATGTACATCACATTGACGGAACCACATAAATCTCATGTGTCCTTAATTTGCTTTACGTTCTATGTTTTGAATTGAGTTGTGAATGCAATTAAAGTATCAGCCAACACATAACCTAACGAAGACCTAAATAAGAACATTCATATTGTTTATTAGGCAAGGTGTCTGAAAGGTGACTTTGGGGAGTATTGTGATTAGTAGGTAGCAATAGATCTACCTTAGTTGAGTCTGAGAAAGAGTTCGCTTTTAAGAAGAGGTTGAAGTTATTCGCTTACTTGAGAATTGCGAATTGTGGTGATACTGATTCACCCCCCTCTCAATATCACAAACTAGTAGATCATAGGGAGAAGTCAGGAACTTCAATTGGTATCAGAGCACAGGTTCACCAGTTTGAAGCTTAATAGCTTGGTGTACTAGTTTGAAGGGATCTAAACGTTTGATTTGTTCAGCATACTGAGAAATGGAAGCTGGTACCAGCATTAGCACTACTTACAACAAAAAGGTTCCAATTTTCAACGGAACCAACTACCATATGTGGAGAGCAAGAATGCAAGTGGTATTTGCAACCATGGGCATAAATGTGGTGAAATGCGTACAGGAGGGTTTTGTGGCTCCGGAAGAAAGTAAAAACCCAACACCAAAGGAGTTAAGGTAGTTTGAGATAAATGGGAAGGCCTCAAATGTCATCATTTTAGAATTGACAAATGCTGAGTATGCTAAAGTTATGGATTGCAAATCTGGCAAGGAGATATGGGATAGATTACAGAAAGTCTATGAAGGTGATGGCAAAATAAAGGAGACTAAGCTTCAAGTGTTCAAGGAGAGATATGAATCTCTCAGAATGCAAAAGAATGAGACAGTCCAAGAGTTCTTCACTAGGGTTATTGATTCTGTGAACAACCTGAGAAGTCATCTATTGTGAAGAGGATTTTGAGAATTCTAGCTAAGAGGTTTGCTTCAAAGGTAACAGCCATAAAAGAGAGTAAAGATCTTAATTCTATGTGTCTGTATAATCTCCAGTGCAATCTCATTGCATATGAGATGAGGATAAAGTTAGCTGAAAGCTCTGCAACAACGAAGGTATCAAAGAAGGCAACTTTCAAAGCTATGAATCACTTGAAGATAAAAGAAGAGAAAGAATCATCCAGTAAGGAGGATGATGATGAGGATGAGGATGAAAGTGAAGGTGAAGTATTGACTTATTTCACAAGGAAATTCAAAAAGGGGTCTAAGAAGGGAAAAGGACAATTGGCCTTGAGATGTTATTGTTGTGGGCAGACTTGACACTTTGCTTCTCAGTGCAAAGTGAAACTTGATGATAAGGATGAGGATGGTGATGATGAGCAGAATTCAAGATGGAGAAGATCATCATTCAAATCAAAGAAGTCCAGTAAAAAGATTTCCAACCCACAAAGGAAGATGAGAGGCTCATTCAAGAGTTATGTAAGTCAGACAAAAGAAGCTGATGAGGAGGAAGATCAAGACTCATCAGATGAGCATGTCTTTATGGCATCAGCACAAAGTGGTAGCTCAACTTTTGAGGAGGAAGAAGAGGTTGATGAAGAAGAGCTAGATCTTGAAGCTGAGTTGGAAGCAGCAGCTTCAAAGGAGATAATCAAAAGGGGCAGAACCATAAAAAGGTTAGAAGCTTACATAAAACAAGTTGAAGTAAAGTTTAAGGAAGCTAAAAGTCAAAAGGATGAAATAAGGACTGAACATATTAACTTGAAGAGAAGATTTGAAGAATAGATCAAAATATGTGAAGACCTTACAATAGAGCTTGGCTCAAGGACTTCAACAATTGAAGAAATGGAGATAAAGTTACTGAGACTTCAGCAACAACTCAAAAAGAGTGAGAAAAACTTGCAGAAGTTTGAAGTGGTAGGAGAAAGAAGCTCTGCAAGAGAAAAGAAGAATGAGACTTTGCCACAGAAGTTGAAAAAGAAGGTTGTGACTTAGGTGAAGATAACTAAAAAAGAGAAGACAATTATCAAACCAAAGCCAGGGCCAAAAATGATGTATGTGGTTAAAAAGCAGCAGCCCATAGCTGTTATGTCTTAGAAAGAAAAGAAAGTCAGCCAGCAGAGGGGTACGACTGAACAGAAGAAGGAGAAGAAGGTGATTGAAATGAAAGTCACACAAGCAAAGAAGCCAGCTACTTTGCCTACACAACAAGTGATGAACAGAAGAAGACAAGCTGTGATCAGACCCAAGAAGAGGCAGTTTTAAGGTCATTGTCTTTATTGTGGAGTTTGGGGTCATAAGGCAAGTAATTGCTGGTGGAGAAGGCTAGTATATGTCTTCAACTTGAGAAGATACGATGCTATATACAAGGGGAGACAATACAAAATTCAGAGGAGAACACCTATCGTGAGTTCTTGCATATACTGTAAAAAGTAAGGATACACTAACAAGGATTGTTGGTGGAAGCCCAAACCAGTAGCTTCAAAGAACAAGTTTGCTATATTAGCAGACTTGGAACAATGTGAAAGGTGCGGGTAAGATGGCCATAATGCCAAGAGATGCATGACACTTCTCCTTGAGCAAGAGAAGGCACTCAATGGCACAATGAAAACAAGAGCTGAGAAAAAGGAGAAAGCTATCTTCTAGCCAGTTCAAAAGAAGGAATATAAAGCTAAAAGGGTGGTGGCTAATATAGCTGAAATTGCACTTAAAGTTGACTACAAGGATAAGCAATGGATTTTTGACAATGGATGCACTTCACACATGATGAGAGACAAAAGTAAATTGTCAAAGCCAAATAAGTCAAGAGAAGGCAGAGTCAAGTTTGGCAATGATGATTCACTCAATATCAGTGGTCAGGGGTCAGTGAATATTGGAAAAGGAATGCTAAAAGATGTTCTGCACGTTGAAGGACTCAAATATAATCTAACATCTGTTAGTAAACTATGCAATAAAGACCATAAGGTAATATTCACAAAAACAAGTTGCCAGATAAAGAGTACAGAAGGCAATATTGTTGCAGCCAGGAAGAGAATAGCTAGAAACTTGTATGTGATTGATGAAGAAAGAGATCTTTTTGCAACTAAGACTGTGCAACAAAAAATGCCAAAGAAAATGTGGACCAGTGCTCATCAAGAAAATCAGATCATATGTGACCCATCAGCAGGAGTTACAACAAGAAGAAGAATTGTGGGAGCTACTGTTTTACTCTCACAAGTTTAACCTAAATCTGTTGAAGAGGCTACACAAGATTTAACTAAATCTTTGTCCACAGAGCTGTTTGAAAAGTACTGATTGAGTCTATTTGTGCAAATGCCTCCTCAAGCCTGAAAATCAGGTGAATCCTCCATCTCCACTTTGCGAGTTTTTCAGATTTGTAATTAGTTGGCAAAGGGGGAGAGAAGCAACAATGCAAGGGGAGCTGTTAAGAAAGGGGGAGTGCATATTTAGGGGGAGTTGAAACTGCTGCATAATGGCTTTTGTTATGAGTGTTGCCAACAATTACAAAGGGGGAGATTGTTGTTCCTACAGCTTTGTATGGGTTGTAATTGTTGTCAACTAGGTTTAAGTGTGCAAGAAAGTAAAGCCACATGGAAGGGCAAGAAGGTAAAAGCCATATGAAGGGGCAAGAACGTAAAAGCCACATAGAAGGGCAAAACAGTTAATTCACCGGGTAAGGGCAAGAACGTAAATCCACCGCGTAAGCCCTATTAGGGTTTCACGGAAGAGAATATATAAAGACCTTGGAAGACAAAACTAGGGTAAGGCCAACACAAATGAATACACGACAAAAAGAAGAGGGTGTCGGTAATATTGAGCATTCAGCAAACCTTGACAACTGACCAACCAAAGAGAACATCAAACCTTACACGGAAGAACACCATCAGCAAGGGAGAAGAGAGAAAATCGTCCAAAAGGAGTCGACAATTGAGCAAAATAGATAAAAACCTAAAGCAAAAACGTAGCCGTCGTCAGAAATTGAACAGTATCGTCAGAAAATTGAACAGTGTCGTCGGAAATTAAACAGAACGAAGAACGACAAAATTGAGAAAATCGAAGCAAACCATATGACGACAAGAGAGAGAAACCCATGAGGAATGGCACACCAGTAGTTGGCGGGGAGACAACACGGCAAAGAGGTAGAGAGAGAAAACGTAGCCGACGGACGAAGAAAGAGACGCCATCAGAAGAACAGACAGCAGATCTGCGATGGCGTGAGACAGACGAACGACATGGCAAGGAGAGAACCGTGAAACAGACAAAGAAAGAGACACCACCGGAGACGATCGTTGGAAGAGAGAGAAAAGAGGTATACGGCCAGAACAGAGGAGTTGACGGGAAGAAGAGTGACGACTAGACGGGGCTGGACGGTAGGATGAAGAAGAGCAGACCATCGGCAGAAAAGGGAGGAAATTCGTGACAGTTAAGTGGGTGAACGGAAAAGAGAAATTCGGCAGTAAGAGAGAGAAATCTAGCTAGACGGTGAAAGAGAAACGAACAGGTGAGTAGTGCGGTGTGAGACGTGGAACGACAAACCAAAAACGTGAGGTGAGCCGTGAAACAGTGAGATCGTGAAACAGGAGATAAGTGACATCGTAAGATGGTGAAAGCAAGAGCTATGTGAGACAACCTACAGAAGGAATTCGGCGAAGCATCGAAAAGAACTCAATGTATTTCCAGACTTCTTCAAGAGAGGTTAGAGAGCGTTGCAGTGAACTTCTAAGCAGCAGTGGAGCAGCCTTTCAATTCAACAAAGGCAAGACAAGTTAGAAGAAGGGTAGACACAGTAAGTGACACTCTTTGTATTGTACTTGCTTAGTAATTGCAATAGTGAAAGGAGCAGAGAATTAAAGACATCTATTGTAACCTGTATTCACAAGTATAGTGGATAATCTTGATAGAGGGAGAGTCCCTGCCACCGTGGATGTACGTCACGTTGACAGAACCATGTAAATCTCGTGTGTCCTTAATTTGCTTTACGTTCTGTGTTTTGAATTGAGTTGTGAACGCAGCTAAAGTATCAGCCAACCTATAACCTAACGAAGACCTAAACAAGAACATTCATATTGTCTATTAGGTAAGGTGTCTGAAAGGTGACTTTGGGGACTATTGTGATTAGTAAGTAGCAATAGATCTACCTTAGTCGAGTCTAAGAAAGAGTTCGCTTTTATGAAGAGGTTGAAGTTGTTCATTTACCTGCGAATTGCGAATTGTGGTGATACTGATTCACCCCCCCTCTCAGTATCATAAACTAGTAGATCCTAGGAAGAAGTTAGGAACTTCAACAGCACCTCCATTGTCTTAAACACAGGAACTTCAACAGCACCTCCATTGTCTTAAACACTTCCTCTACCATTAGCTTCTCCTCAACATTAACCATTACCGAGCTATTCTGTCCCACTGCATCTCTCTTTCTCTTCATTAATTCTCCTTTCTAGGAATGAGAGTATGCCATATTCCTTAACCCTTGAATAAATCAGTTACTAACACTTTGTAAATGCAGCAAATGCATCTCAAAGGCACACATAACATCACATTAGCAAGGATAAATATATGAGATGCTATTGACAATAAATCCAACATTAGTTATCAAAGATGGACTCAACATCAACAAAATGGATGATTGGTTATTAAAAGGCATCCATTTTTTTATTAGAAAATTAAAAAGAATCAAAATTCATATGGCTACAATAACTAGATCAATTAACCAAGGTGAATTATGCAAAGCACTCAAAAAAATAGAGGAAGTAATGAAACTAACAAGTTATGTGATATATCCTTTTCGACATAAACCTAGTTAATCTTAATTTCAAATGGGGGCATCTGATGCATTAAGTAAGATGATGCACTAACCATATTTCAAAACAATAATAATTGGACCAAAAAAAAACTTTAAAAGTGCAAACAACACACATGAGAACTATTAGTGTTAAATGAGAAAAATACCATAAAGCACAATTAATGTTATGTGACATTGATATATTATGGAAAATGGAAGCAATAATAAGGTAGCAAATAGAGGTGTGCAAAACATGAAACTATAATGAATAAAACTTCACTTTATGAAAAAGTCCAAAAAAAAAAGTGCTAAAGAAAGGAAGAAAAAGTAGAAAAGTTGTTGTTCCCACAGCTTTGTATGGGTTGTAATTGTTGTCAACTAGGTTTAAGTGTGCAAGAAAGTAAAGCCACATGGAAGGGTAAGAAAGTAAATTCACCGTGTAAGCCCTGTTAGAGTTTCATGGAGTAGAGTATATAATGGTCTTGGAAGACAAAGAACAAGGATTCGGCAATATTGAGCATTCAGAAAAACTTAGACAACCGACCAACCAAAGAGAATACCACACCCTACACGGAAGAACACCACAGAGTGAACAGTGCAGTTGTGAACAGTATTCATCGTAAACAGTAGCTTCGAGAGAGAAAGAATGAGGAGACGATTGACGGCTGGACTGAACGAAGAACAGCCGTCGTTGGAGATAGGAGAGAAAATCGGCAGACCACCGACACGCCCAAACACGCCGTGAACGGCTGGACGGGAGGGAGAGAGAGAAAGTGGTGAACGGGTGAAACCAGGTCGAGCTGAAATGAGCGGACGAAGAGAGAGACAACTCAGCCGACGGACAAAGAGAGAGAAAATGCAGATCAGAAAAGGAAAGAGAAAGTCATGCGTGACGACAGACCACCGGCACATTGCCGATCGGCGAGGAAATGACGCGACAAGAGAGAGAAATGAGATGGGAACTGGGGAGACCAAATCCGAGCTGGAACGGGTGAGACGAGACCAGATCGGTAACGGGTGAGAGAGATCCGGCAGCTAGACGTGGGAAGAGAAAGAAATCCGATGGTGAACGGAAAAGTGAAATCCGGCGAAGAGAGAGAAATTCGGCGGTAGGAGAGAGAAATTCGGCTAGATAGCAGGAGAGAGAGAAATGGACAGGCGAGCCGTGAGACAGTGAGATTGTGAGACAAGGAGACGGGTGAGACCGTAAGACGGTGAAAGCAGGAGTTGTGTGAAACAACGTAGAAATTCGGCGAAGCCTTGAACTCAACGTATTTCCAGACTCCTTTAAGAGAGGTTAAAGAGCGTTGCAGTGAACTTCTAAATGGCAGTAGAGCAACCTTTCAATTCAATAGAGGCAAGACAAGCTAGAAGAAGAGTAAACACAATAAGTGACACTCTTTGTATTGTATTTGCTTAGTAATTACAATATTGAAAGGAGCAGAGAATTAAAGACATCCATTGTAACCTGTATTCACAAGTATAGTGGATAGTCTCGGTAGAGGGAGAGTCCCTACCACTATGGATGTACGTCACGTTGACGGAACTACGTAAATCTCGTGTGTCCTTAATTTGCTTTACATTCTGTGCTTTGAATTGAGTTGTGAACGCAGCTAAAGTATCAGCCAACCCATAACCTAACGAAGACCTAAACAAGAACATTCGTATTGTCTATTAGGCAAGGTGTCTGAAAGGTGACTTTGGGGACTATTGTGAGTAGTAGGTAGTAATAGATCTACCTTAGTCGAGTCTGAGAAAGAGTTTGCTTTTAAGAAGAGGTTGAAGTTGTTCACTTACCTGCAAATTGCGAATTATGGTGATACTAATTCACCTCGCCTCTCAGTATCACAAACTAGTAGATCCTATGGAGAAGTCGGGAACTTCAATTGGTATCAGAGCACAGGTTCACCAGTTTGAACGGATCTAGAAGTTTGACTTATTCATCATACTGAGAAATGGAAGCCAGTACCAGCACTAGCACCACTTACAGTAAGAAGGTTCCAATCTTCAATGGAACCAACTATCATATGTGGAGAGCAAGAATGCAAGTGGTATGTGCAACCATGGGCATGAACGTGGTGAAATGCGTACAGGAGGGTTTTGTGGCTTCGGAAGAAGGTAAAGACCCAACCCCAGAGGAGTTAAGGCAGTTTGAGATAAATGGGAAAGCCTCAAACGTCATCATCTCAGCGTTGACAAATGTTAAGTATGCTAAAGTTATGGACTGCAAATCTGCCAAGGAGATATGAGACAGATTGCAGAAAATCTATGAAGGTGATGACAGAATGAAGGAGGCTAAACTTCAAGTGTTCAAGGAGAGATATGAATCTCTCAGAATGCAGAAAAATGAGATAATCCAAGAGTTCTTCACCAGGATTATTGATGCTGTGAATGACCTAAGAAGTCATGGGAAGAACAAGGACTCATCTGTTGTGAAGAAGATTCTGAGAATTCTACCTGAGAGGTTTGCCTCAAAGGTAGTAGCCATAGAGGAGAGTCGAGATCTCAATTCTATGTCTTTTCATGATCTCCAGTGCAATCTCATTACATATGAGATGAGGATAAAGTCAGCTGAAAGCTCTGTAACAACAAAGGTATCAAAGGAGGTAGCTTTCAAATCTATGAAACACTTAAAGATAAAAGAAGAGAAAGAATCATCCAGTGAGGAGGATAATGATGATGAGGAGAAAGAAAGTGAAGGTGAAGTATTGGCGTACTTCACAAGGAAATTCAAAAAGGGGTCTAAGAAGGAAAAAGGACAGTTGTCCTTGAGATGTTATCGTTGTGGGAAAACTGGACACTTTGCTTCTAAGTGCAAAGTGAAGCTTGATGATGAAGATGAGGATGATGATGATGAGCCGAATTCAAGATGGAGAAGGTCATCATTCAAATCAAAGAAGTCCAGTAAAAGGACTGCCAACCCACAAAGGAAGAAGAGGGACTCATTTAAGAGTTATGTGAGACAGATAAAAAAGCTGATAAGGAGGAAGATAAAGAATCATCAGATAAGCATGCCTTTATAGCATCAGCTAAGGGTGGTAGTTCAACCTCTGAAGAGGAAGAGGAGAGTGATGAAGAAGAACTAGATCTTGAAGCTGAGTTGGAAGCAGCTTCAAAGGAGATAGTCAGAAGGGGCAGAACCATAAGAAGGTTGGAGGCCCATATAAAACAAGTTGAAGCTAAGTCTGAAGAAGCTGAAAGTCAAAAGGATGAAATAAGGGCTGAGCATATTGACTTGAAGAGAAGATTTGAAGAACAGATTAAAATATGTGAAGACCTTACTATAGAGCTTGACTCAAGGACTTCAATAATTGAAGAAATGGAGATAGAGTTACTGAGACTTCAGCAACAACTCAAAAAGAGTAAGGAGAACTTGCAGAAGTTTAAAGTGGTAGGAGAAACAAGCTCTGCGAGAGAAAAGAAGAATGAGACTTTGCCACAGAAGTTGAAAGAGAAGGTTGTGACTCAGGTGAAGATAACTAAAGAAGATAAGACAGTTATCAAACCAAAGCCAGGCCG
Organism: Ceriops tagal; assembly: GCA_021533255.1. NCBI lineage: Eukaryota > Viridiplantae > Streptophyta > Magnoliopsida > Malpighiales > Rhizophoraceae > Ceriops > Ceriops tagal. Next base: position 3,868,366 of record CM038609.1, on the reverse strand, counting down.
AAAAAGATGTATGTGGTTAAAGAGCAGCAACCCATAGTTGCTACGTCTTAGGAAGAAAAGAAAGTCAGCCAGCCAAGGGCAATGGTTGAACAGAAGAAGGAGAAGAAGGTGGCTAAAATGAAAGCCACACAAGCAAAGAAGCCAGCAACTTTGCCTACATAGCAAGTAATGAATAGAAGAAAACGAGCTGTGAGTAGACCTAATAAGAGGCAGTTTCAAGGTCATTGCCTTTATTGTGGAGTTTGGGGTCATAAGGTGAGTAACTGCTGGTGGAGAAGGCCAGTATATGTCTCCAACTTAAGAAGATACGATGCTGCATACAGGGGGAGACAATACAGAATTCAGAAGAGAACATTTGTCATGAGTTCTTACACATACTGTAAAAGGCGAGGACACACTGACGAGGATTATTGGTGGAAGCCCAAATCAATAGTTTCAAAGAACAAGTTTGCTATATTGGCAGACTTGAAACAGTGTGAAAGGTGTGGGCAAGATGGCCATAATGCCAAGAGATGCATGACACTTCTCCCTGAGCAAGAGAAGACGCTTAATGGCACAATGAAAACAAACAGTGCAATTAAAGCTGAGCAAAAGGAGAAAGCTATCTTCCAGCCAGTTCAAAAGAAGGAATATAGAGCAAAAAGGGTGGTGGCTAATATAGCTGAAATTGCACTCAAAGCTGACTACAAGGATAAGCAGTGGATCCTTGACAGTGGATGCACTTCACACATGACGGGAGACAAGAGTAAATTGTCAAAGCTAAACAAGTCAAGAGAAGGCAGAGTCAAGTTTGGCAATGATGATTCACTCAACATCAGTGGTTAGGGGTCAGTAAACATTGGAAGAGGAAAGCTAAAAGATGTTCTGCATGTTAAAGGACTCAGATATAATCTAGCATCTATCAGCAAACTATGCAATGAAGACCATAAGGTAATATTCACAAAAACAGGTTGCCAGGTAAAGAGTAAAGAAGGCAATACTGTTGCAGCTGGGAAGAGAACAGCTGGAAATTTGTATGTGATTGATGAAGAAAGAGATCCTCTTACAACTAAGACTGTGCAAGAAAGAAAGCCAAAGAAAACGTGGACTAGTGCTCATCAAGAAAATCAGATCACAGGTGACCCATCAGTAGGAGTTACAACATGAAGAAGAATTGTGGGAGCTACTGCTTTACTCTTACAAGTTGAACATAAATCTGTTGAAGAGGCTACACAAGATCTAACTAAATCTCTGTCCACAAAGCTGTTTGAAAGGCACAGAATCAGTCTATCTGTGCAAATGCCTCCTCAAGCCTAAAAATCAGGTGAATCCTCCATCTCTACTTTGCGAGTTTTTCAAATTTGTAATTGGTTGGCAAAGGGAGAGAAAGCAACAGTGCAGGGGGAGCTGTTAAGAAAGAGGAGTGCATATTTAGGGGGAGTTGAAACTGCTGCATAGTGGCTTTTGTTATGAGTGTTGCCAATAATTACAAAGGGGGAGATTGTTGTTCCCACAGCTTTGTATGGGTTGTAATTATTGTCAACTAGGTTTAAGTGTGCAAGAAAGTAAAGCCACATGGAAGGGTAAGAAAGTAAATTCACCGCGTAAGCCCTATTAGGGTTTCATGGAGTAGAGTATATAATGGTCTTGGAAGACAAAGAACAAGGAGTCGGCAATATTGAGTATTCAAAAAAACTTAGACAACCGACCAACCAAAGAGAATACCACACCCTACGTGGAAAAACACCATAGAGTGAACAGTGCAGTCGACGGACCAAGAGAGTGAACAGTGCAGTCGTGAATAGTATTCGTCGTGAACAGTAGTGTCGAGAGAGAAAGAAGGAGGAGACGATCGACGGCCGGACTGAACGAAGAACAGCCGTTGTTGGAGATAGGAGAGAAAATTGGCAGACCACCGACACGCCCAAACACACCGTGAACGGCTAGACGGGAGGGAGAGAGAGAAAGTGGTGAACGGGTGAAACTAGGTCGAGCTAAAACGAGCAGACGAAGAAAGAGACAACTCAGCCGACGGACGAAGAGAGCTAAAACGCAAATCAGAAAAGGAAAGAGAAATCCGTGCGTGACGACAGACCACCGGCACACCACTGGTCGGTGAGGAAACGACGCGGCAAAAGAGAGAAACGAGACAGGAACCGGGGAGACCAGATCCGAGCTGGAACGGGTGAGACGAGACCAGATTGGTAACGGGTGAGAGAGATTCGACGGCTAGACGTGGGAAGAAAGAGAAATCCGATGGTGAACGGAAAAGTGAAATCCAGAGAAGAGAGAGAAATCCGGCAGTAGGAGAGAGAAATTCGGCTAGACAGCAGGAGAGAGAAAAACGGACAGGCGAGCCGTGAGACAGTGAGATTATGAGACAAGGAGACGGGTGAGACCGTAAGACGGTGAAAGCAGGAGTTGTGTGAAACAACGTAGAAATTCAGCGAAGCATTGAATTCAACATATTTCCAGACTTCTTCAAGAGAGGTTAGAGAGCGTTGTGGTGAACTTCTAAGCGGCAGTGGAGCAGCCCTTTGATTCAACAGAGGCAAGACAAGCTAGAAGAAGAGTAGACACAGTAAGTGACACTCTTTGTATTGTATTTGCTTAGTAATTGCAATATTGAAAGGAGCAGAGAATTAAAGACATCTATTGTAACCTGTATTCACAAGTATAGTGGATAGTCTCGGTAGAGGGAGAGTCCCTACCACCATGGATGTACGTCACGTTGACGGAACCACGTAAATCTCGTGTGTCCTTAATTTGCTTTACATTCTGTGCTTTGAATTGAGTTGTGAACGTAGCTAAAGTATCAGCCAACCAATAACCTAACAAAGACCTAAACAAGAACATCCGTATTGTCTATTAGGCAATGTGTCTAAAAGGTGACTTTAGGGACTATTGTGATTAGTAGGTAGCAATAGATCTACCTTAGTTAAGTCTGAAAAAGAGTTTGCTTTTAAGAAGAGGTTGAAGTTGTTCACTTACCTGCGAATTGTGAATTGTAGTGATACTGATTCACCCCCCCTCTCAGTATCACAAACTAGTAGATCCTAGGGAGAAGTCGGGAACTTTAAAAGTTAATTACTAAAAAAAATAAGAAACTTCACAAAGAAATTTGAAATCAAGAATTTAATACCATGACAAATAACTCTTTGGAATCTCAAGTTCACCTAAAAGCTCAAACTTATATAGCTAAGTCATATAGGTAGGGAATTTCCCTTTTTTTAGTAATACTGTTGTCATGGTACCAAAGCTCGATCAACCATGTTGTTTGCACCCTTCCTAATTTGTAGTTTGGCTATGTTTATGACTTTAGTGTTATCAATCAATCTAATGTTAGTAAGGCTTAATACTTGAGTTTGGCCCATTTAATTCATTTCCATTATATTACATGCTAATCAAAACTAATGTGTGCTAAGAAAACATGTCAAAGAGTTTGAATCTTGCATCACTATTTGCTCTAATATGTTTAAGAATTTCACAAAATATTAAGGTAACAATCTTAAGTTTTTTTTTTTTCCATGAATGCATCTTAGGATTGTTACCTTGTGGCTATATAATCAAGGCTACACTTAAAGCTTCTTCTTTTTTTATTTTTTATTTTTTAAAGTAAAGATGGAATTCTTTTATTCACTTTAAAAAATTGTGTAAATCATTTTCAATGAAAAAGAAAATAAGGCCTAAGCTAGCCTTATTTGAAATTACCTCTCCTATATTTTATAATGTTTCTTTTGCTAGTGTAAGCCTCACTTTACTACTTTTCCTAGATACATGTTGGGGAATAAAGTTAATGAAAAAAGAACATGTAGATATAAATTTAGTGCAAATAACAAGTATAGTAAAGTCATCAACAAAATGAATAATTAGTGTATAAAAGACATCTGTTTTTTTTTTTTTGAAAATTTAAAAGAATCAAAATTCATATATTTACAATAACTAGAATCAATTAATCAAAGTGAATTATGGGAAGCACTTAATAAAATAGTAATAATGCTAACAAGTGTTATGATATAACCTTCTTAACATAAACCTAATTAATCATAATCTTAAGTAAGGACATATGATGCATTAAATAATATGATTCATTAACCATATCACAAAACAAAAACAATTAAACAAAATAACTTAAAAAGTGTAAAAAGCATAATTGAAAACTATTAGTGTTAAATAAAAAAATACTAAAAGTTGCAACTAATGTTATATGATATTGATACATGATAGAAAATGGAAGTAGCAATAGGTAACAAATGGAGGTGTGCAAAATATAAAACTATAATTAATAAAACTTCTCTTCATAAAAAAGTTAATAAAAAAAGGCCAAAGAAAGGAAGAGAAGTAAGAAAAGATAATTGCCAATAAGAATAAGAAACTCTATAGAGAAATTTCATATTAAGTCTTTAATACTATGACAAATAACTTCTTGGAATCTCAAGTTTACCTAAAAGTTCAAACTTACAAGTAAGGAATTTTGTAAACATTATAAGTCATATGGGTAAGGAATTTGCCTTTTTATAGTATTACTTTTGTCATAATGCTAAATCTTGGTTGATTATGTTGTCTACACGTTTGCCAGTTCATAATTTGGCTATGTTTATAACTTTAGTATTATCAATCAATCTAATGTTAATGAGGCCTAATGCTTAAGTTAGGCCTATTCAATTCAATTTCATTATGTTACTTGCTAATAAGAACTAATTTGTGTTAAAAAAGCATAAATCTTGCATCATTATTTACCCTCATATGTTCAAAAATTTAGTGAAATATTAAATGACAATCTTAGGTTGTTTTCATGAATGTATCTTAGGATTGTTGCCTTGTGGTCATGTAATTGATGTCTTCACTTAAAACTCCTTTTTGTTATCATTAAAGATGGAATTCTTTTATTCATTTTGAAAGATTATGTACATTACTATCAATAAGAGAGAAAACATGGCTTAAGCTAGCCTCATTTGAAATTTCCTCTCTTACATTTCACAATGCTTTGTTTGTTAGCATATGCCCTACTCCATTACTTTCCCTAGTGCTTATTGTAGAATAAAGTTAGTGAGAGAAAAAGATGTAGAAATAAGCTTAGTGCAACTAATAAGCATAACAAACTTATTAATAACATGAATGAAGTTCCCAACTTCACCCTAAGATCTACTAGTTTGTGATACTAAGAGGGAGGTGAATCAGTATCACACCCCTTAAAAAACTCTGACTAAGGTAGATCTATTGTTACCTACTGATCACAATAGTCCCCAAAGTTACCTTTCAGACACCTTGCCTATTAGACGAATCGGTTGTTCTTGACTAAGTCTTCTTTTAGGTTATGAGTTTGATGATTCTTTAGCTGTGTTCACAACTCAATTCAAAACATAGAATGTAAATTCAAAGTAAGGACATGAGAGATTTACGTGGTTTCATCCATGTGACTTACTCCACGGTAGTAGAGTTTCTTCCTCTACCGAAACAATCCACTATACTTGAAAACACTAGTGTGGTATTCCCTATGATTACAATGGATGTCTTAATCTTCTACTCCTTTCATTATTGCAAATACAAAGCAATCACAATACAAAAAGTGTCACTTACTGTGTCTACCCTTCTTCTAGCTTGTGTTGCCTCTGTTTGATTTGAATAAGCTGCTTCACTACCACTTGGAAGATCACCAAAACACTCTCTAACCTCTCTTGAAGAAATCTGAAAAATTCGTTGAGTTCTCTCAAATGCTTCACCAAATTTCTTCTCTAGGTTGTTTCACACAACTTCTGGTCTCACTGTCTCATAGTCTCACCCATCTCCTAGATTCATCGTCTCACCGTCTCACAATCTCACTTTTTTCTGGTCTTATTGTCACACCATCTCCAAGTCTTACATCTCACCATTTCTGGTCTCATCGATTTTGGGTTGCACGTCTCCTCTGGTCTCACCAGTTTCACCCTTTTCTGGTCTCACGTCTCACATAGTCACACGTCTCACCTGGTCACACGTCTCACCTAGTCTCACACCTCACCTAGTTTCACGTCTCACCTGGTTTGTATCCCCAACGTTTCTAGTCTGCTCTACCCAATGTTTCTGGTTTGCTCTAATGTCTCACGGTTTCCAAGTTAGTCTCTCTCGTTTCACGCTTCGCTGGTCTCTCATTTCTAGTTTGCTCTAATGTTTCTGGTTTGCTCTCACCGTCTTATGGATACTAGGTTTGGTCTCTCACCTCACGTTTCCAAGTCTGCCGTCTTCTCTAATTTCTTTTCTTACAGTGGTTTTTTCAACAAAGAGATAAGTCTTAGTTTATATACTCCCTTCTATGCAAACCCTAGTAGGGTTTATTGGAGCCGCGATGAATTTCCTTTCTTATCCCTCCATATGGATTCATATTACTGTTCCATTCAAAATTCAACATTATCCTCCTTCTTAATTTATTTTTCTTGCTCTTTTCTTTCTACTGAAAAACTCATCCCTTGAATGCTTGAATGAGCCATTTCTACTTACACACTTAAATCCGGTTGACAACAATTATAACCCATACAAGGCTGTGGGAACAACAATCTCTCCTTTTGTAAATGTTGGCAACACTTACAATGAAAGCCATTATGTAGCAGTCCTTCATAATCTTCTTAAAGTAATAATCCAAAAGCATATGGATTACAACTCCCTTTAAATATGCACTCCCCCTTCCTTAACAGCTCCCCCTTTACCAACCAATTACAAATTTGAAAAACCCGCAAAGTAGAGATGGTGGATTCACCTGAACTTCAGGCTTGAGGAGGCATTTGCACAAACAGACTCATTTTGTGCTTTTCAAATAGCTCTGTGGACAGAGGTTTAGTTAGAATATCTGAGATTTGATCTTTAGTGCCAACATACTTTAACTGAATTGTGCCCTCTTCCACTTAATCCTTGATAAAGTGATACCAGATGTCAATATGCCTACTTCTTGAATGTTGAACTAGATTCTTGCTGAGATCAATTGCACTTTGATTATCACAAAGTACACTCACTGGTAACTTCACTTCAACACCCAAATCAACCAATTGTCTTTGCATCCATATCACCTGAGTACATGCTACACAAGTAGCCATATACTCAACCTCTGCTATGCTCAAAGCAACACTATTTTGCTTTCTACTTAGCCATGCAACACACTTTGAACTTAAGTAGAAGCTACAGCCACTGGTTGATTTTCTGTCATCTGTACTTCCTGCCCAGTCTGCATCAGTGTATACTCGTAATTTTACAAAATCCATGGCAGAATACCACAAACCCATTTCAAGTGTCCCTTTGAGGTATCTTAGGATTCTTTTCACTACCAACACATGAGATTCCTTAGGATCAGCTTGAAATCTGCTGGCGATGCACACAACCTTCTGTAAGGTACAGAAGGCTCCCTATCATCTTCTTGTATTCTATGAGGCTTGTACTCCTTCCTTCCTGATCTTTTGTTAACTTGCAGCCTACTGTCATAGAGGTACTGATAGGTCTGCTATCCTCCATGCCAAACGTTTTCAGCATTTCTTTGGCATATTTTGTCTAAGAAATAAAAATACCTTTTTCACACTGTTTTATCTATAATCCAAGAAAGTAAGTCATTTCTCCAATCAATGACATCTCAAATTCCTCACTCATCTTTTGTGCAAATTTTTGGCATAGCTCAGAGTGATCCCCTTGAAATATAATGTCATCTACATATACTATGGTTATCAATTGGCCTTTCTCTGAGTTAAATACATATAGGTTATTATCAACTGTTCCTCTTCTGAAGTTCAACCTTCTCAAATACGCATCCAGCCTGCTGTACCATGCTCTTGGGGCTTGTTTAAGGCCATACAAGGCTTTCTTCAGCTTGCACATGTGTGTCTCATCCTCACTGATTTGTAGTCCATCGGGTTGTTCAATATACACTTCTTCTTTCAGGAGCCCATTCAGAAAGGTTGATTTCACATCCATCTGGTAAACTTTATACCTCTTATGTGTTGCCAAAACTAAGAACATTTTGATAGTTTCCAACCTTGCTACTGGTGCAAAAGTTTCATCAACATCTACTCCTTCTATCTGAATGTAGCCTTTGTAAACTAGCCTAGCCTTATTCCTTACCACCTTGCCATCTTCATTGTGTTTATTTTTAAACACCCATTTTATTCCTACGACATTCTTGTTAGTGGGTCTTAGAACCAGCTCTCATGTTTCATTCTTCTTGATTTGATCCAACTCCTCATTGATAGCTTTGACCCAGGCTTTGTCTTATGTAGCCTCTTCAACACATTTAGATTCAACTTGTGAAAGTAAAGTAGTAACTCCCATAATTCTTCTTCTTATTGTAACTCCTACTAATGGGTCACCTATTATCTAATTTCCTTGATAAGTACTGGTCTATGTCTTCTTTGTCTTTCTCTCGTGCACAGTCTTAGTCGCAAGAGAATCTTTATCTTCATCTTCAAACTCACTCTTTTCTAAGTCTGAACTTACTTTTTTTCCCTCTTCTTCATGTTGGTCAGATTCTTCATCTATCTTGAAGTCATCTTCTTCACTATCCTTAGCTGCTCCATTATGCATTGTTTTCTAATTTTCATCTATTCTCACATCACTGGAAGTAACCACTTTTCCCAGTTTATGCAGAAAAACTCTGTAATCTTTTGTCTTTGCTGAGTATCCCACAAAGATGCCTTCATTTGACCTAGCATGGAATTTTCCCAACTTTTGCTCCTCGTTCTTCACAAAACATAGGCTGCTAATGATTCTATGATACTTGGCTATTGTCTTCTTCTCATTTCATAGCTCATAGGGAATCTTATCAATATTGGGCCTTAGTAAAACTCTATTTAGTAGGTGCACGGCTGTAAATGTTGCTTCTGTCCAAAATCTTGTGTGAAGCTTGGATTCCAGCAGTAGAGTTCTTGCCATTTCAACCACAGCTCTATTTTTCCTCTCTACCACCCCGTTCTGTTGAGGTGTGCTTACTGCTGTCATCTGATGGTGAATTCCATGCTTCTCAATGTAATCTTCAAAAGCTCCATTTGTGAATTCAGTGCCTTGATCTAACTTCAATACTTTGATCTTCTTTTCATTCTCATTTTCAGCCAATCTTTTATATCTCTTGAAGCATTTCAAAACTTCTAACTTGTGTTTAAGGTGCATGATGCAAGTCCTTCTGAAATAATCATCAACAAACAAGATGAAGTACCTCTCACCATTCAACCCTTTTGTTTTCATCGGCCCACACAAATCAGTATATACAATGTCAAACACTACTTCAGAACTAATTTCTTTGGTCTTATACTGCTTTTTGACCTGTTTTCCTTTAAAGCATGCTGAGCAGACATATTCCCTCTCTCTCTTGAGGTTTGGAATGTCTCTGATTGCATGAGTAGTGGTCAGCTTCCTTATGTTCTTCTATGTTAAGTGTCCTAGCCTCCTATTCCAAAGTTGATTTTCTTCTTCTTTTGTAAGTAAATAGTTGTTTGTCTTGTCCTCATCAATCACATACAAATTTTCAGCTGTTCTTTTCCCGGCTGCAACACTATTGCCTTCTTTACTCTTTACTTGGCAACCTGTTTTTGTGAATATCACTTTGTGATCTTCATTGCATAATTGGCTGACAGATGCTAGATTATATCTGAGTCCTTTAACGTGCAGAACATCTTTCAACTTTCCTTTTCTAATATTTACTGAGCCTTGACCACTGATGTTGAGTGAATCATCATTGCCAAACTTGACTCTGCTTTCTCTTGACTTGTTCAGCTTTGATAATTTACTCTTGTCTCCTATCATGTGTGAAATGCATCCATTATCAAGGATCCACTACTTATCCTTGTAGTCAGCCTTTAGTGCAATTTCAGCTATATTAGCCTCCTCTCTTTTAGCTTTATATTCCTTTTTTTGAACTGGCTTAAAGATAGCTTTTTCTTTTTTCTCAGCTTTGACTGTACCAGTTGGTTTTACTGTGCCATTGAGTGTCTTCTCTTGCTCAGGGAGAAGTGTCATGCATCTCTTGGCATTATGACCATCTTGCCCACACCTTTAACACTATTCCAAGTCTCCTAATATAGCAAACTTGTTCTTTGAAACCATTGGTTTGGGCTTCCACCAACAATCCTTGTCAATGGGTCCTTGCTTTTTACAGTATGTGCAAGAACTCACGACAAGTGTTCTCTTCTGAATTTTGTATTGTCTTCCCCTGTATGCAGCATCATATCTTCTCAAGTTGGAGACATATACTGGCCTTCTCCACCAGCATTTACTTGCCTTATAACCTCAAACTTTACAATAAAGACAGTAACCTTGAAACTGCCTCTTCTTGGGTCTAATCACAGCTTGTTTTCTTTTGTTCATTACTTGCTGTGTAGTCAAGGTTGCTGGCTTCTTTGCTTGTGTAACTTTCATTTCAGTCACCTTCTTCTCCTTCTTTTGTTCAGCCGTAGCCCTTTGCTGGTTGACTTTCTTTTCTTCATTTTTGTTTGCAACCCTAGGTTACTTCTTCAAATCTTCTTTATTTTTAGCCTTCACTGTTCCTAGCTGATCAATCTTTTCTTTCTAAGACTTAACCTTTTCTTTCAACTTCTGTGGCAAAGTCTCATTATCTTTAAGCAATATGGCCTCAGATTGTTGCACTTTCTCTTCATTCTTCTTTTCTCTTACAGAGCTTGTTTTTCCTACCACTTCAAGCTTCTGCAAGTTCTCTTCACTCCTTTTGAATTGTTGCTAAAATCTCAACAACTCTATCTCCATTTCTTCAATTGTTGAAGTCCTTGAGCCAAGTTCCATAGTAAGGTCTTCACATATTTTGATCTGTTCTTCAAATCTTCTCTTTAAGTCAATATGTTCAGCCCTTATTTTATCCTTTTGACTTTCTGCTTCCTTAATCTTTACTTCAACATGTTTTATATGGGCCTCTAACCTTCTTATGATTCTGCCTCTTCTAATTATCTCCTTTGAAGCTGCTTTTAACTCAGTTTCAAGATCTGGTTCTTCTTCATTAATTTCCTCTTCCTCTTCAGAGGTTGAACTACCACATCGAACTGATGCCATAAAAGCATGCTCATCTAATGAGTCTACATTATCCTCCTCATCGGCTTCTTTTGTCTGGCTCACATAACTTTTAAATGAACCTCTCTTTTTCTTTTGTAGATTAGCAGTCTTCTTGCTGGACTTCCTTGACTTGAATGATGGTCTTCTCCATTTTGAATTATGCTCATTATCACCATCCTCATCTTCATTATCAAGTTTCACTTTGCACTGAGAAGCAAAGTGTTCAATTTGCCTACAATGATAACATCTCAAGGACAACTATCATTTTCCCTTCTTAAACCCCTTTTTGAATTTCCTTGTGAAGTAAGCCAACACTTCACCTTCACTTTCTTCCTCATCATCATCATTATCCTCACTGGATGATTCTTCCTCTTCTCGTATCTTTAAGTGTCTCATAGCTTTGAAAGCTACCTCTTTTGATAGCTTTGATGTTGAGGAGCTTTCAGTTGACTTTATTCTCATCTCATATGCAATGAGATTGCACTAGAGATCATGTAGTGACATAGAATTGAGATCTCTACTCTCCTCTATGGCTGCCACCTTTGAGGCAAACCTCTTAGGCAGAATTCTCAGAATTTTCTTCACAATAGATGAGTCCTTCTTGTTCTTCCCATGACTTCTAAGGTCGTTTACAGCATTAATAACCCTGGTGAAAAACTCTTTGACTGTCTCATTCTTCTGCATTCTGAGGGATTCATATCTCTCCTTGAAAACTTGAAGCTAGGCCTCCTTCATTCTGCCATCACCTTCATAGACCTTCTGCAATCTATACTATATCTCCTTAGCAAATTTGCAATCCATAACTTTAGCATATTTAGCATTTGTTAATGCTAAAATGATGACATTTGAGGCCTTCCCATTGATCTCAAACTGCCTTAATTCCTCTAGGGTTGGATCTCTACCTTCTTTTTGAGGCTCAAAACCCTTTTGTACAGATTTCACCACATTTATGCCCATGGTTGCAAATACCACCTGCATTCTCGCTCTCCACATATGGTAGTTGGTTCCATTGAAGATTGGAACCTTCTTGCTGTAAGTAGTGCTGGTGCTGGTACTAGTATCCATTTCTCAGTATGCTGAACAAGTTAAAACTTTTGAAACCCTTCAAACTAATACACCAAGCTGTTAAGCTTCAAACTAGTGAACCAGGCTCTGATACCAATTAAAGTTCCCAACTTCACCCTAGGATCTATTAGTCTGTGATACTAAGAGGAGGGGTGGATCAGTACACACCCCTTAAAAAAACTCTGATAATTTAAGCCAAAAATGAACTTTTTCCCAGATTCAACTAAAGTAGATCTATTTTTACCTACTGATCATAATAGTCTCCAAAGTTACCTTTCAAACACCTTGCCTACTAGACAAATCGATTGTTCTTGACTAAGTCTTCTTTTAGGTTATGGGTTTGATGATTCTTTAGCTGTGTTCACAACTCAATTCAAAATACAGAATGTAAATTCAAAGCAAGGACATGAGAGATTTACGAGATTCCGTCAATGTGAAGTACTCCACGGTGGTAGAGTTTCTTCCTCTACCAAGACAATCCATTATACTTAAGAACACCAGTATGGTATTCCTTATGTTTACAATGGATGTCTTAATCTTCTACTCCTTTCACTATTGCAAATACAAGCAATCACAATACAAAGAGTGTCACTTACTGTGTCTACCCTTTTTTTATCTTGTATTGCCTCTATTTGATTTGAATGGGCTGCTTCACTACTGCTTGGAAGATCGCCAAAACACTCTCTAACCTCTCTTGAAGAAATCTGAAAAATTCGTTGAGTTCTCTCAAATGCTTCACCGAATATCTTCTCTAAGTTGTCTCACACAACTTCTGGTATCACCCGTCTCCTAGTCTCATCGTCTCACCGTCTCACTCTTTTCTGGTCTTATCGTCACACTGTCTCCAGGTCTCACATCTCACCGTTTCTAGTCTCACGTCTCACCGTTTCTGGTCTCACGTCTTACCATTTCTGGTCTCACCGATTCTAGGTTACACGTCTTTTCTAGTCTCACTAGTTTCACCCTTTCTGGTCTCACGTCTCACTTGGTCACACGTCTCACTTGGTCATACGTCTCACCTGGTCTCACGCCTCACCTAGTCTCATGTCTCACCTGGTCTCACGCCTCACTTGGTCTCACGTCTCACCTAGTCTGTATCCCTAACGTTTCTCGGTTTCCAGATCTGGTCTCTCCCATTTCTAGTCTACTTTCATATCTCACGATTTTCAGGTCTGGTCTCTCCCGTTTCACACTTCGCTGGTCTCTCGTTTCTGGTCTGCTCTAACGTTTCTGGTTTGCTCTCACCGTTTCTAGTCTGTCACGCTCTGTCGCACGTTCTGGTTTGTCACTCCCCGTTGCACGTTCTGGTCTGTCACGCCCCATCGCACGTTCTGGCTTTACTGGTCTTGGTCTGCTCTTACCGTCTTATGGATACCAAGTCTGGTCTTTCACCTCACGTTTCCAGGTCTACCATCTTCTCTAATTTCTTTTCTTACAGTGGTTTTTTCAACAAAGAGATAAGTCTTAGTTTATATACTCCCTTCTATGCAAACCCTAGTAGGGTTTATTGGAACCGCAACAAATTTCCTTTCTTGCCCCTCTATGTGGCTTTATATTACTGTTCCATTCAAAATTTAGCATTATCCTCCTTAATTTATTTTTCTTGCTCTTTTCTTTCTATTGAAAAACTTATTCCTTGAATGCTTGAATGAGACACTTCTGCTTGCACACTTAAATCTAGTTGACAACAATTACAACTCATATAAGGTTGTGGGAACAACAATGAATAATTGGTTTATAAAAGACATCCTTTTCTTTTATTTTTTAAAAATTGAAAGAATCAAAAGTTATATGTTTACAATAACTAGAATCAATTAAATAAAGTGAATTATGTGAGATACTCAATAAAATAGAGCAAGCAATAAAATTAATATATGTTATGATACAACCTCTTTAACATAAACTTAGTTGACTATAATTTCAAATAAGGACATTTTATGCATTAAGTAACATGATGCACCAACCATATCTTAAAACAAAAATAATTAGATAAAATAACTTTAAAATGCAAAGAACACACTTGAAAATTGTCATTATTGAATCAAAAAATGTTACAAGGGTTAACTAACATCATGTGATATCAATCCATAAGAGAAAATGGGAACAACAATAAGCTAGCCTAATTTAAAATTACCTCTCTTACATTTAATAATGCTTTTTTTCACAAAATTATGCCCCACTCCAATACTTTCCCTAGATATATATTAGAGAATAAAGTTAATGAAAGAAGAAGATGTAGATATAGACTTAGGGCAACTAACAAGCACGATAAACCTATCAGCAATATGAATAATTGGTTTATAAAATGCATCCATTTTGTTTTTTTTTTTTTTTTGAAAATTCAAAAGAATCAAAAGTCATATGCTTACAATAACTAGAATTGATTAGCCAAAGTGAATTTTATAAGGCACTCAATAAAATAAAGGAAGCAGTAAAACAAGAAAGTACTGTAATATATTTTTTTTTGACATAAATCTAATTAATCATAATCTTAAATGATGACATTTGATGGATTAAATAAAATGATGCATTAACCATATCTTAAAATAAAAACAATTAGACAAAACAACTTAAAAAGTGCAAAGAGCACACCTAGAAATTGTTAGTATTGAATTAAAAAATGCTACAAGGCACAATTAATGTTATGTGATATTGATACATGATAGAAAATAAAAGTGGCAATAAGGTAGTGAGTAGAGGTGTGCAAAATACAAAACTATAATTAATAAAACTTCTCTTCATGAAAATTTAACAAAAAAAAGGCTAAAGAAAGGAAGAACAAGAAGAAAAGATAATTACTAATAAGAAAAAAAAAAACCATGAAGAGAATCCAGATCATGGTCTAATACTATGACAAATAACTTTTAGAATCTCAAGTTCATCGAAAAGCTCAAACTTATAGGTGAGGAATTCTATAAACATTATAAGTCATATAGGTAGGAAATTTCCCTTTTTTAGTATTACTTTTGTCATAATACCAAAGCTTGGCTAATTGTGTTGTTTACACTCTTACCAATTTGTAGTTTGTCCATTTTTATGACTTTAATATTGTCGATAAATCCAATGTTAATAGGCTTTAGTACTTAAGTTTGACCCATTCAGTTAAATTTCATGTTATGTGTTAATCAAAACTAATATGCATTAAAAAAGGACATTAAAGAGTATAAGTCTTGCATGATTATTTTCTCTAGTATGTTTCAGAATTTGGCAAAATATTGAGGTGACAATCTTAGGTTGTTTTTATGAATATGTCTTAGGATTGTTACCTTGTGGTCATGTAATCAATGTCTTCACTTGAAACTTTGTTTTTTTTTTTTAAGTAAAGATGGAATTCTTTTATTCACTTTGAAATATTATGTACGTTGTTGTCAATAAAAGAGAAAATATGGCCTAAGCTAACCTCATTAGAAATTGCCTTTTTTACATTTGACAATGCTTTTTTCACCGGCATATGCCCCACTCCATTACTTCCCTTAGATACATATTGGGAAATAAAGTTAGTGAAAGAAGAAGGTGTAGATATAAGCTTAATGCAACTAACAAGCATGGCAAACCTATTAGCAATATGAATAACTGGTTTAGAAAAGCCATCCATTTTGTTTTTTTGAAAATTCAAAAGAATCAAAACTCATATGCATACAATAACTAGAATCAATTAACCAATATGAATTATGTGAGACACTCAATAAAATAAACGAAGCAAAAAAACCAGTAAGTACTATGCTACAATTTTTTTGACATAAATCTAGTTAATCATAATCTTAAATGAGGATATCTAATGCATTAAGTAAGATAATACACTAACCATATCTAAAAAAAAAAAAACAATTCGATGAAACAATTTAAAAAGTGCAAAGAGCACACCTAGAAACTGTTAGTGTTGAACCAAAAAATACCAAAAGGCACAACTAATGTTATATGATATTGATGCATGATAGAAAATGGAAGCAACAATAAGGTAGTGAGTGGAGGCATGCAAAATATGAAACTATAATGATAAAACTTCTCTTTATAAAAAAAGTCAATAAAAAGAAGGTAACGAAAGGATCAGAGAGAAGAAAAGATATTTACTAATAAGAATAAGAAACTTCATGAAAAAAATTCAGATAAAGCCTCTAATAGCTGACAAACAACTCATCGGAATTTCAAGTTTACCTAAAAGTTCAAACTTATAAGTCAGGAAGTCTATAAATATTATAAGTCATATAGGTAAGGAATTTCCCTTTTCTGGTGTTATTTTTGTCTTGGTACCAAAGTTTGGTTAGTTGTGTTGTTTGCACCCTCGTCAATTTGTAGTTTGGTTATGTTTAGGACTTCAATATTATCAATCAATCCAATGCTAGTAAGACCTAGTACTTGAGTTTGGCCTATTTATTTCAATTTTATTAGGTTATATGCTAATTTGAACTAAGACAAGTTAAGAAACTATATTAAAGAGTATCAATCTCACATCATTAAAATATAAAGATTTGAAGTGATTTATAACGTTTATGAACCTCTTCACCTACCAGCTCGAGCATTTTCGCAAAGTTTTGAAATTTAGATCAAACCAACTAATTTGATAGATAAAATGGAGAAACGATCGAATCTCTAATCCAGTTATGACATTAAAATCGAAAGAGCCAAGAGCCAGTCAAAAATTGATGAACTAAACTGGTTGGACCACAAATCGTTAAATCAGTCTTGATTAGTAAGCTAATTGCCAACATGATACATGTGGGGAATGCCAAGTCGTCAACTGTATTTTAATTCTAAGTTCAGCGTTCATGAAAGTGGAACCCGTATCTTCGCTTTTGCCAGAAATAAGGTATAATGCCGAATTGATTTGTTTGTTTGTTGTTATTTATTAATCATCATACGAGCAAATAGATAATCAAATGTTTAGACTTTAAAGCTTTATACATGCAGACAAATCTAGACTTCATAACTAACTTATACACTTTTTGTGTAATAAGAACATGTCCCCTTGATAAATACCTTAACTATCAAAGAATTGGATATATGATCTTGATTAGAGAAATCACATTAATCAATTTAAATTTAAAATATGTGAATGATACGTAAAATATTCATATTTTATTATACTTTGTGCTTAATTACACTAACAAGTATGATGGGTATGAATAGAAAAGTTTGCTAGTTTCTAATTCAATTTAGTGAATTTTTTCCTACTAATTGAAACATCATATTATCTATTCTTTTAACCTTGGGGCATATAAAATCATAAAATAAATGTAATTAATCTATCAAATATAATATTACAATATGTATAACAATTACATTTTACATATCAATTTTTCTTATATAAAGTATATAAGTATTATATTTTTATATTTTAAAAATAAATATCAATTTAATCTAATTAAATTAATTGAACTATTTAAATCTTAATTTTTTTTAATTTTCAAAACCTTAAAATTAGGTAAATTTGAGATTCTAATAAATCATTTAACTCTTTGTGTATATATATATATATATATACTGCTGTAATGCAGGCAATCTTTGTGTTCAAGACAATGGCAAAATTTTCAAAGCAAGGTAAAATCTAGTTTTTAACAGCGGGCTGCTTGGGGCGTTAGTTCCTCTTCTACCAAAAATAGAAATAGTACATCTTTAAAGGGTAAAGAAAACATGGCAAAAACAAACAATCAATATATATATATATATATATATATATATATATATATATATATACACGTGGATTTTCCTTTTTATTTTGCCCTTAGAGCCACTAGATCTGGTTTCAAGACATGAGATCTACATTTTAGAAGATATCTATATATATAGATACTTAGTATGATTATTATTATTATTATTATTATTATTATTATTATTATTATTATTATTAT
>CM038609.1:3813219-3841397 GCA_021533255.1 Ceriops tagal | reverse complement strand
AGTAAGCATTTCAAGTTCATGATAACCAAAACAGATGGTACAACAAAAACCAAAACTTAACCGAAACCGATGACACCACAAAAGCCTACCATTGTCTCTTAGTTAATTAAACCACAATGGCAAGGGCAAAACAAAATTTAAAAATGAAAAAAAAAATTCATGGGGACTTTTTTTTCCTATAAGAGTTGATGTGAAAAAAGATAAATAAAAAAATTATGCTAATTAAAATTTGTAATAAAGAATAAAAACAATAAAAAATATAGTTTTTTTTTTAATCCGTAACTTACTGTAAAGGGTATTGTTCCATTTTGAGCAGGTCAGGCAAGCATGTTGGCGATAAAGTAAAAGGCAACTATAGTCATTGTTAATAACAATTAAGTTATTTTTAATAAAAATTAAGTTGGACTAATTAAAAGTTTCATTTTAAGAATATCAAATAACTTATTTTGATTAGAGAAATCCATAAGATAGTAATAAAAAGATCTCTAACTTAGTTTATATAAAAAAGACCTTATGAACCATTAATATGATGTCTTATTAAAAGTATAAAGTAAAAGGCCAAATGACTATTTCAAATCTTTCTTTGTTGTTACAAGAAATTTTGATCAAAATAATTAAAGATATAATTTTCATTAAATTAACCTATAGCTTATAGTTTTTTATATTATTTTATTTGGTGTCAGAGGTTAATTTTTAATTATGTTGATTACAATTAAAGATTATATGTGCATCATAATTTTATGTGTTTTTTTTGTTAACAAATTGTAGCCTCCAAAGGATTTTGAGTCTTCTTACCATTTTTGCAATATATCATATTAATTTTGTATTTATCAACAACATAAGATCCTTTGCCTTACACATGAAATGGAATGATGATAAGTTAGCAAAATTTCAAGAGTTGTTGGTTGTATTGTCTTGAAATATTATGTGTCATATATATTTTTTTAGTTTTCTTATGCATATACAATTGAATTTTTGCACCATCAAAGCAATTTAACAAGATTAATACTCGTCGTAATGAAGCTATTACTACGGTTTTTTTTTTAATAATAAGTGTTTTTATGTGATAAAGAAAACATATATTGAGGTCATATTCATGCAATATTAAAAAAAAAAAAGGGTATGTGACTTTAGGAGATAAGCTAGTCATTAGGTAGGTTTTTGTTCTAACTTGATTAGTTTAATAATCAATTTCTAAATTGTTTCTATCTTAATGGTTGTCCATATCATGTCATTTTACTCATATGTGTACTTATCAAATATTTTATTTGTGTAGCAAATATATGCAAATAAGAAAAGGAGTATATAACACAATGATGATATGCCTACATTTAGTATTAATATTTGAGCATGTATACATGATTTAATGACAAAAAAAAGGACATGTCATATCGTGTTTATATAGGACTAGTGATTCATAAATTAATTTTCCTATTTGTCATATGTACATTATGTTTTGGTCTTATAAATGTTACTATATGAAAACCATTTTGATTTAAGAATAACTACATCATTTTGAATTATTATGATATTAGTGATTTATGAAAAAAATCACATAAGAATATAATTATTAGATTATAAATGAGACATATAAGTTGTGATTAATTCTTTGAAATAAATTACTTGGTTCTTCAAATTAATTAGAATAAGATGACCAATTAGACATAAAAAAAATTAAATTTTTTTATGCTTATAAGTATGAAAATTTTGTATTTTGATGTTGAATTTATCAATCTTTAGATTTATATTTTTATATATCTATATATATATATCTATATATATATTTATTTTTTTATTTATATATATATATATTTATCATGCATACAGTGACCTTTTCTCATAATAAGGTTTGTATTTGTATTTTTTGATGGTTTATTAGCTTCATGGAATCGATGTATGTGTATTTTTGGTTAATGCATTTCTTCTTACTACTTTTCTATAATGAACATGTTTGTATTCTAATATTGTTTAGTGATAATTTTGTGAGATTAAAGAAGAAAAGAAAAGGTCCTTTTGACTTCAAGATACATGGATGTATGTTTGACCTTTTTTTGTAGATCAACCACTTATTCCCAAGAAATCAAGAATGACAGTTAAAAGAACTACTAATGATAAGTGGGAGCAATCCAATTACTTAAGTTTAATACTTATTAGCACTTATATCAACAAAAGTATAATGGCTTTTATTCTTTTAAAAAAAGCCAAAGTTTGCATGAAAATTATTGAGGAATAATTTGTAAAATTTGATAAGATGTTGGTTAAAACCTTAATAAAGAAACTTTCAAGAAAGAATTTTGATATTTTCAAATGTATGACTAAGTAGATTGTGAAAATAAGTGACATTGCTACTTAACTTAAACCCTAAGAGGTTAACATAACTAATAACATTTTAGTGTATTGTATCTTAAATTCTTTTTCATTTACATATATGTCATTTAAGATATCTTACAACTTATATAAGAAACAATGGTTTATTAATCAACTTTTAATCATATGTGTTTAAGAAGAAAAATGAATTAAACATGAGAATTTAGAAAGTGCTTACTTTGTTACTAAAGACAAGCTTGATGGCAAGAAGGGTAAAAGTGTTTCATCTTGAAAGAAAGATTTAAAGGTGTTGAGAAGGAATTTAGCAAAAGAATGCATTCCTCTTCTATAAAAAAATATATAGAGATATATAAAGAAGACTTATTAATAAAGAACCCATTAGTCATCTTGCCCTAAGAATCCTTAAATAAAATTGTTATATACACTCCAGAAAGTTAGAAAACAAGTTAGATTTATTAAATTAGAAGCCTAAGGAAACTAAGTCTTAAAAGCTTTAATCTTAAGATGTCACAAAGGTTAATTACTCTTTTGATAAGTTAAGACAATGTCTTCTTTCAAAAACACAAAAAAGCAAAGCAAAACTTATTGAGTTATTTCAATCTTAGTGATTCCCATTTTAGTGATTTTTTTTTCTTATTTGAATCAGGAGGATAAAAGTCAAATGAGTCTAGTGCGTGAAAAAGATTAGATGGAGATTACTAAGGGCTTTATGAAGAAATAGGGCTTATTAAGGCTGTACTTTTTTTCTTTTTTCTTTTTTTCCTTTTTTTTTTCATTAAGATGTTCATTAGATTATTGTAATTTTATTTTTTGCCACAAACCCTCTTATTTTAGTATCTAAAAATTTGACTTAATTTGTAAAAGGTAATGATTACACTTTTTTTTTCATAGAGCTAAGTTTTAATTATAGGAGATTTCTTTAATTAAGAAATACAAATTTGTCTTAATGTTAGAATCCTTAAAAAAACTACAATTAATAACATCTAGACATAAATGTTAAAGTAAAACCTTAATTAATGTATCAAAACTTGACCAAACCTATAAGGCTAAATAAATCTAAGAAGTTAACCTTTTTACATATATATTCGACGTTAATTTAAAATCTAGCAACTCAAAATAAAAACATGCCCTTTAATACAATTTAACATACAGATCGAGCTTTTTCTTAGCATAGTCATGCGACTTGGACTTATATTATGGGCTTCAACTTTTGTTTTTCAAGTTCTTATCCCTATCCATCATATTACACATAAAGATAAGTGATTATCCTTGGTGTAATATTGAAAATTTTTAGAATAACCTTAGAAACTTCTAAAGTAACCTCTTTGTCATGCATCTTTATGATTAAACCTTGTAAAGTCTCTTTTATTTTCTTTGTTCTTACTTTAGTTATTAAACCACTGATTCTTTGTAAAAGATCTTGGGAATATTTGCAATTTTGCACTCGATTAGCACCTTTTTCTCCATTATTCCCTTATCTTTGAAAGGATTTATCGTCGAATCACTTATATCAAACAAATATAAGTCAATAACATTAAAAGTAGCACTAACATTACCATAGTTGCTTGATAAATCTAACTTGTAGGCATTATCATTAATCCTTTCCAAGACTAGAAAAGGTTCATCTCTTTGAAGCTATAATTTGGACTTTTTTATAGGGGAAACTATTCCTTCCTCATATACATCCACATTCAATTATTCTAATTTTTTATAGGGGAAACTATTCTCTTGCTCAGGGAGAAGTGTCATGCATCTCTTGGCATTATGGCCATCTTGCCCGCACCTTTCACATTGTTCCAAGTCTGCCAATACAGCAAACTTGTTCTTTGAAACCATTGGTTTGGGCTTCCATCAACACTTCTTGTCAATGTGTCCTTGCCTTTTACAATATGTGCAAGAACTCATGACAGGTGTTTTCTTTTGAATTTTGTATTGTCTCCCCCTGTATGCAGCATCGTATTTTCTCAAGTTGGAGATATATGCTGGCCTTCTCTACCAGCAGTTACTCGCCTTATGACCCTAAACTCCACAATAAAGGCAATGACCTTGAAACTGCCTCTTCTTATGTCTAATCACAACTTGTCTTCTTCTGTTCATCACTTGTTGTGTAGGCAAAGTAGTTGGCTTCTTTGCTTGTGTAACTTTCATTTCAGTCACCTTCTTCTCCTTCTTTTGTTCAGTTGTAGCCCTCTACTGGCTGACTTTCTTTTCTTTCTGAGATGTAGCAGTTATGGGTTGCTGCTCTTTAACCACATACATCATTTTTGGCCCTGGCTTTGGTTTGATAACTGTCTTCACTTCTTCAGTTATCTTTACTTGAGTCACAGTCTTCTCTTTCAACTTCTATGGCAAAGTCTCATTCTTCTTTTCTCTTGCAGAGCTTGTTTCTCCTACCACTTAAAACTTCTACAAGTTCTTCTCACTCTTTTTGAGTTGTTGTTGAAGTCTCAGCAACGCTTTCTCTATTTTTTCAAATTTTGAAACCCTTGAGCTAAGCTCTACTGTAAGGTCTTCACATATTTTGATCTGTTCTTCAAATCTTCTCTTCAAGACAATATGCTCAACCCTTATTTCATCCTTTTGACTTTTAGCTTCCTCAATCTTTGCTTCAACTTGTTTTATATGAGCCTTCAACCTTTTTATGGTTTTGCCCCTTTTGATTATCTCCTTTGAAGTTGCTTCTAGCTTAGTTTCAAGATCTGGCTCTTCTTCATCAACCTCTTCTTCCTCTTCAGAGGTTGAACTACCACCTTAAGCTGATGCCATAAAGACATGCTCATCTGATGAGTCTTCATCTTCCTCCTCATCAACATCATTTGTCTGACTCACATAACTCTTGAATGAGCCTCTCTTCTTCCTTTATGGGTTGGCAATCTTCTTACTGGACTTCTTTGATTTGAATGATGATCTTCTCCATCTTGAATTCTGCTCATCATCACCATCCTCATCTTCATCATCAAGTTTCACTTTGCATTGAGAAGCAAAGTGTCCAGTCTGCCCACAACGATAACATCTCAAGGACAACTGTCCTTTTCCCTTCTTAGACCCCTTTTTGAACTTCCTTGTGAAGTGTGCCAACACTTCACCTTCACTTTCTTTCTCATCATCATCATTATCCTCACTTCTTCCTCTTCTTTTATCTTCAAGTGCTTCATAGCTTTGAAAGCTGCCTCCTTTGATACCTTCGTTGTTGCAGAGCTTTCAGCTGACTTTATCTTCATCTTATATGCAATGAGATTGCATTAGAGATTATGTAGAGACATAGAATTGAGATCTCTCCTCTCCTCTATGGCTGCTACCTTTGAGAAAAACCTCTCAGGTAGAATTCTCAGAATAGATGAGTCCTTCTTATTCTTCCTATGACTTCTCAGGTCATTTACCGTATCAATATCCCTTGTGAAGAACTCTTGAACTGTCTCATTCTTCTTCATTCTGAGAGATTCATATCTCTCCTTGAACACTTGAAGCTTAGCCTCCTTCATTCTGCCATCACCTTCATAGACTTTCTGCAATCTGTCCCATATCTCTTTGGCAGATTTTCAGTCCATAACTTTAGCATACTCAGCATCTATCAATGCTAAAATGATGATATTTGAGGTCTTCCCATTTATCTCAAATTGCCTTAATTCCTCTGGGGTTAGGTCTTTACCTTCTTCTAGAGCCACAAAACCCTCTTGTACGCATTTCACCACGTTCATGCCTATGGTTGCAAATACCACTTGCATTCTTACTCTCCACATATGGTAGTTGGTTCCATTGAAGATTGGAACCTTCTTGCTGTAAGTGGTGCTAGTGTTTGTATCGGCTTCCATTTCTCAGTATGCTAAACAAGTCAAACTTCTAAATCCCTTCAAACTAGTACACCAAGCTGTTAAGCTTCAAACTAGTGAACTTGGCTCTGATACCAATTGAAGTTCCCAACTTCTCCCAAGGATCTACTAGTTTGTGATACTGAGAGGAGGGGTAAATTAGTATCATCACAATTTGCAATTCGCAGGTAAGTGAACAACTTCAACCTCTTTTTAAAAGCAAACTCTTTCTTAGGCTCGACTAAGATAGATCTATTGCTACCTACTAGTCACAATAGTCCCCAAAGTCACATTTCAGACACCTTGCCTAATAGAAAATTCGGATGTTTTTGTTTAGGTCTTCGTTAGGTTATGGGTTAGCTGATACTTTAGCTGCGTTCACAACTCAATTCAAAACACAGAACGTAACGCAAATTAAGGACACACGAGATTTACGTGGTTTCGTAAATGTGACGTACATCCATGGTGGTAGGGACTCTCTCTTACCGAGACTATCCACTATACTTAAGAATTCCAGTTACAATGGATGTCTTAATCCTCTACTCCTTTCAATATTGCAATTACTAAGCAAGTACAATACAAAAAGTGTCACTTACTGTGTCTACCCTTCTTCTAGCTTGTCTTGCCACTGTTGAATTGAAAGGCTGCTCCACTGCCACTTAAAAGTTCACCGCAATGCTTTCTAACCTCTTTTGAAGAAATCTAGAAATACGTTGAGTTCTTTCAATGCTTCACCAAATTCCTTCTCTATGTTGTTTCACACAGCTCCTGCTTTCACTGTCTCACGGTCTCACTTGTCTTCTTGTCTCACGGCTCACCTCACGTTTCTGGTTTGCCGTTCCACATCTCACGGCCTGCCTCACATTTCTGGTTTGCCCTTGTCCGTTTCACACCTCCTTTGGCTGTATCAGATTTCCTCCCTTTTCTGCTGGTCACTGTTCATCGGCTGTCCACCTTATGTTCTGGAATGTTCTTGTTTAGGTCTTCTTTTAGGTTATGGGTTGGCTGATACTTTAGCTGCGTTTACAACTCAATTCAAAATACAAAATGTAAAGCAAATTAAGGACATACGAGATTTACGTGGTTTCGTCAACGTGATGTATATCCATGGTGGTAGGGACTCTCCCTTACTGAGATTATCCACTATACTTGAGACTTCTAGTTACAATGGATGCCTTAATCTTCTGCTCCTTTCACTATTGCAATTACTAAGCAAGTACAATACAAAGAGTGTCACTTACTGTGTCTACCTTTCTTCTACCTTGTCTTGCCTCTGTTGAATTGAATGGTTGCTTCATTGCTGCTTAGAAGTTCACCACAATGCTCTCTAACCTCTTTTGAAGAAATCTAGAAATACGTTGAGTTCTTTCAATGCTTTGCCGAATTCCTTCTCTAGGTTGTCACACAACTCTTGCTTTCACTGCCTTACAGTCTCACCTGTCTCTTGATCTCATGGCTTGCCTCACATTTCTGGTTTGGCGTTTCACGTCTCACGCATGTCTCTGGTTTGCTCGCTTTGCTGGTCTCACGCCTCACACACGGTTCTGGTCTCATGTCGACGCACGTTCTAGTCTCACGCCGTCGTACGTTCTGGTCTCACACCAACGCACGTTCTGGTCTCACGCCGTCCAGCTGGATCTCTCTTACCGTCCAGCCAGATCTCACTCACCATCCAGCTGGATTTCCTTTGTTCTGTCGTCCACCTTGTTTTTCCGTCCACCCTGTTTTGCCGTCGTCCTTGTTTTTCATCCATTCTGTTTTGCCGTCAACTCGTCCTTTCTCTTGCTGGTGGTTATGCGTTTCTCATGGGTTTTCTCTTTCACCGTTCCATATTCGATCTGGTCTCACCCGTTCTAGATCTGGTCTGGTCTCACCTGTTCTAGATTTGGTATGGTCTCACCCATTCCAGCTTCAATCTGGTTTTGGCCATCACGGATTTTCTCCCTTTTCTGTTGGAGGCCTGCTTTTCTTCGTCCTGCCATCTAACCCCTATTCTGCCGTCACACTTCTTTTGGCCATTTCGCTCTCCCGATTCTCTCCAAAGTATTTGCCGTTTTGCTCTTTCGGTGGTATCACTTTATTCTGCTGTCTAGCCCCCTTCTTCTTTTGTATCGTTCTATCGTCCCTCCTTTTCGGCCGTCTCTTCTTTTTCTCTTTCTTCCAATGGCTTTTCTTTTCTCTGTTTTTGCCCACGGGTCTATTTGGTTGGCTGGTTATATAGGTTTTCCGAATGGTTTGCTTTAGACGTCTTTTTTCTTTGGTCATCTCCTTCCTTACGTTTTCTCTCTTTGGTTGGCTGGTTGTCTAGGTTTGCTGTCCGTTTTGCTCAATTTCCAACTTCTCTTGGTTGAAAGGTTGCTTGTGTTTTGTCGAGTATTCAATTATGCCGTTCACCCTGTTGTGTTTTGCCGTGTATTCAATTGTGTTGGCCTTGCCCTAGTTTTGTATTCAAAGGTTTTTATATACTCTCTTCCATGAAACCCTAATAAGGCTTACGTGGTGGATTTACATTCTTGCCCTTACACGGCGAATTTACTTTCTTGCCCTTCCATGTGGCTTTACCTTCTTGCCCTTCCATGTGGCTTTACTTTCTTGCACACTTAAACCCAGTTGACAACAATTACAACCCATACAAGGCTATGGGAACAACAATCTCACTCTTTGTAATTGTTGGCAACATTCATAACAAAAGCCACTATGCAGCACTTTCAACTCCCCCTAAATATGCACTCCCCCTACACTGTTGCTTCTCTCCCCCTTTGCCAACCAATTACAAATCTGAAAAACTCACAAAGTAGAGATGGAGGATTCACCTGATTTTCAGGCTTGAGGAGGCATTTGCACAGATAGACTCAATCTGTGCTTTTCAAACAGCTTTGTGGACAGAGATTTAGTTAGATCTTGTGTAGCCTCTTCAATAGATTTAGGTTCAACTTGTGAGAGTAAAGCAGTAGTTCCCACAATTCTTCTTCTTGTTGTAACTCCTGTTGATGGGTCACCTATGATCTGCTTTTCTTGATGAGCATTGGTCCACGTTTTCTTTGGCTTTCTTTCTTGCATAGTTTTAGTTGCAAGAGGATCTCTTTCTTCATCTCCAAACTCACTCTTCTCTGAGTCTGAACTTACTTCTTGTTCATTTTCTTCAGGTTGGTCTGATTCTTCATCTGCATTGAAGTCATCTTCTTCATTGTCCCTAGCTTCTCTATTTTGCATTGTTTTCTAGTTCTCATCTATTCTCACATCACTGGACGTGATAACTTTTCCTAGCTTATGCAGGAAAACTCTATAACCTTTTGTCTTTGCTGAGTATCCCACAAAGATGCCTTAATTAGACCTAGCATTGAATTTTCCCAAGTTTTGCTCCTTGTTCTTCACAAAATATGGGCTACTAAAGATTTTGAAATACTTGGCTGTTGTCTTCTTCCTACTCTATAACTCCTTAGGAGTCTTATCAGTATTGGGCCTTAGTAAAACTCTATTCAGTAAGTGCATTGCTGTAAATGTTGCATCTGTCCAAAATCTTGTGTGAAGCTTGGATTCCAGCAGTAGAGTTCTTGCCATTTCAACCACAGCTCTATTTTTCCTCTCTATCACCCCGTTCTGTTGAGGTGTTCTTGCTGCTGCTATTTGGTGACAAATTCCATGCTTCTCAAGGTAATTTTCAAAAGCTTTATTTGTAAATTCAGTGCCTTGATCTGACCTCAATAGTTTGATCTTCCTTCCACTCTCATTTTTAACCAATATTCTGTATCTCTTGAAGCAATTCAGAACTTCTGACTTGTGTTTAAGGTGCATAATGCAGGTCCTTCTCGAATAATCATCAACAAACAAGATGAAGTACCTTTCACCATTTAACCCTTTTGTCCTCATCGGTCCACATAAATAAGCATGCATAATGTCAAGCACTGCTTCAGAACTGAACTCTTTGGTCTTATACTGCTTTCTGGCATGTTTTCCTTTAGAGCATGCTGAGCAAACGTACTCTCTTTCTCTCCTGAGGTCGGGAATGTCTCTGATTGCATGAGTAGTGATTAGCTTCCTCATGTTCTTCTGTGTTAAGTGTCCCAGCCTCCTATGCCATAGTTGATTTTCTTCTTTTTTTGTAAGTAAACAGTTGTTTGTCTTGTCCTCATCAATCGTATTCAAATTTCTAGCTGTTCTCTTCTCGGCTACAACAGTATTGCCTTTTTTACTCTTTACCTGGCAACCTGTTTTTGTGAATATTACCTTATGGTCTTCATTGCATAGTTGGCTAATAGATGCTAGATTATATCTGAGTCCTTCAACTTACAAAACATCTTTTAGCTTTCCTCTTCCAATGTTTACTGACCTTTGACCATTGATGTTGAGTGAATCATCATTGCCAAACTTGACTCTGCCTTCTCTTAACTTGTTTAGCTTTGACAATTTACTCTTGTCTCTCGTCATATGTGAAGTGCATCCACTATCAAGGATCCACTGATTATCCTTGTAGTCAGCTTTGAGTAAAATTTCAGCTATATTCCTTCTTTTGAACTGACTTAAAGATAGCTTTCTCTTTTTTCTCAGCTTTGACTGCACCACTTGTTTCATTGTGCCATTGAGTGCCTTCTCTTGCTCAGGGAGAAGTGTCATGCATCTCTTAGCATTATGGCCATCTTGCCCGCACCTTTCACACTGTTCCAAGTCTGCTAATATAGCAAACTTATTCTTTGAAACCACTAGTTTGGGCTTTCAACAACACTCCTTGTCAGTGTGTCCTTGCTTTTTACAGTATGTGCAAGAATTCACGACAGGTGTTCTTCTTTGAATTTTGTATTGTCTCCCCCTGTATGCAGCATCATATCTTCTCAAGTTGGAGACGTATACTAGCCTTCTCCACTAGTAGTTACTTGCCTTATAACCCCAAACTCCACAATAAAGACAATGACCTTAAAACTGCCTCTTCTTAGGTCTAATCACAGCTTGTTTTCTTATGTTCATTACTGTAGGCAAGGTTGTTGGCTTCTTTGCTTGTGTGGCTTTCATTTCAGCCACCTTCTTCTCCTTCTTCTCTTCAGCCATTGCCTTTGGCTGGCTGACTTGTTTTTCTTTCTGAGACATAGTAGCTATGGGTTGCTGCACTTCTGTGGCAAAGTCTCATTCTCTTTAGGCAATGCAGCCTCAGATTGTTGCACTTTCTCTTCATTCTTCTTTTCTTTTACAGAGCTTGTTTCTCTTACCACTTCAACCTTCTGCAAGTTCTCCTCACTCTTTTTGAGTTGTTGCTGAAGTCTCAGCAACTCTATCTCCATTTCTTCAATTGTTGAAGTCCTTGAGTCAAGCTCCATAATAAGGTCTTCACATATTTTGGTCGGTTCTTCAAATCTTCTCTTCATGTCAATATGTTTAGCCCTTGTTTCATCTTTTCGACTTTTTACTTCCTTAGACTTTGCTTCAACTTGTTTTATGTGTGCCTCCAACCTTCTTATGGTTCTGCCCCTTCTGATTATCTCCTTTGAAGCTGGTTCCAGCTTAACTTCAAGATCTAGCACTTCTTCATCAATCTCCTCTTCCTCTTCAGAAGTTGAACTACCACCTTGAGCTGATGCCATAAAGGCCTGCTCATCTGATGATTTTCATCTTCCTTGTCATTAGCTTTCTTTATCTGACTCACATAACTCTTGAATGAGCCTCTCTTCTTCTTCTCTGGGTTGGCAGTCTGCTTGCTGAACTTCTTTGATTTGAATGATGATCTTCTCCATCTTGAATTCTGCTTATCATCACCATCTTTATCTTCATCATTAAGTTTCACTTTGCACTGAGAAGCAAAGTGTCTAGTCTACCCACAACGATAACATCTCAAGGACAACTGTCCTTTTTCCTCTTTAGACCCCCTTTTAAATTTCCTTATGAAGTAAGCTAATACTTCACCTTCACTTTCTTCCTCATCATCATCATCATCATCCTTACTGGATGATTCTTCCTCTTCTTTTATCTTCAAGTGCTTCATAGCTTTGAAAGCTGCCTCCTTTAATACCTTCGTTGTTGAAGAGCTTTCAGTTGACTTTATCCTCATCTCATATGTAATGAGATTGCACTGGAGATCATGCAGAGACATAGAATTAAGATCTCTACTCTCCTCTATGGCTACTACCTTTGAGGCAAACCTCTCATGCAGAATTCTTAGAATTTTGTTCACAATCGATGAGTCCTTATTGTTCTTCCCATGACTTCTCAGGTCATTTATTGCGTCAATATCCCTAGTGAAGAACTCTTGAACTATCTCATTCTTCTTCATTCTGAGAGATTCATATCTCTCCTTGAACACTTGAAGCTTAGCCTCCTTTATTCTGCCATCACCTTCATAGACTTTCTACAATTTGTCCCATATCTCTTTGGCAGATTTGCAGTCCATAACTTTAGCATACTCAGTATCTGTCAATGCAAAAATGATGATATTTGAGGCCTTCCCATTTATCTCAAATTGCCTTAATTCCTCTGGGGTTGGGTCTTTACCTTCTTCTAGAGCCACAAAACCCTCCTGTATGCATTTCACCACGTTCATGCCCATGGTTGCAAATACCACTTGCATTCTTGCTCTCCACATATGGTAGTTGGTTCCGTTAAAGATTGAAACCTTCTTGTTGTAAGTGGTGCTAGTGTTTGTACCGGCTTCCATTTCTCAGTATGCTGAACAAGTCAAACTTCTAGATCCCTTTAAACTAGTACACCAAGCAATTAAGCTTCAAACTGGTGAACCTGGCTTTGATACCAATTGAAGTTCCTGACTTCTCCCTAAGATCTACTAGTTTGTGATACTGAGAGGGGGGGTGAATCAGTATCACCACAATTTGCAATTCGTAAGTAAGTGAACAACTTCAACCTCTTCTTAAAAGCGAACTCTTTCTCAGACTCGACTAAGATAGATCTATTGCTACCTACTAATCACAATAGTCCCCAAAGTCACCTTTCAGACACCTTGCCTAATAGAAAATTCAGATGTTTTTGTTTAGGTCTTCGTTAGGTTATGGGTTGGCTGATACTTTAGCTGCGTTCACAACTCAATTCAAAACACAAAACGTAACGCAAATTAAGGACACACGAGATTTACGTGGTTCCGTCAATGTGACGTACATCCACGGTGGTAGGGACTCTCCTTTACCATGACTATCCATTATACTTGAGAATTCCAGTTACAATGGATGCCTTAATCCTCTGCTCCTTTCACTATTGTGATTGCTAAGCAAGTACAATACAAAGAGTGTCACATACTGTGTCTACCCTTCTTCTAGCTGTCTTGCCTTTGTTGAATTGAATGGCTGCTCACTACTGCTTAGAAGTTCACCACAACGCTCTCTAACCTCTCTTGAAGAAATCTGGAAATACGTTGAGTTCTTTCAATGCTTCGCTAAAATCCTTCTCTAGGTTGTCTCACACAACTCCTGCTTTCACCGTCTCATGGTCTCACCCTTCTCCTGATCTCATGGTTTGCCTTACGTTTCTGGTTTGGCGTTTCGCGTCTCACATATGTCTCTGGTTTGCCCGCTTTGCTGGTCTTACGCCTCACACACATTTCTAGTCTTACGTCGACACACGTTCTGGTCTCACGCCGTCGCACGTTCTGGTCTCACGCCGATGCACGTTCTGGTCTCACCCTATCCAGCCGGATCTCTCTCACCGTCCAGCTGGATTTCCTCTGTTTTGCCGTCCACCCTATTTTTCCATCTACTCTGTTTTGCCGTCATCCTTGTTTTTCATCCACTCTGTTTTGCTGTCAACTCGTCCTTTCTCTTGCCGGTGGTTGTGCGTTTCTCATGAGTTTTCTCTCTCACCGTCCAATCGGGTTTTCTCTCTCACTATTCCAGTTTTGATCTGGTCTCACCCGTTCCAGATCTGGTCTGGTCTCACCCGTTCCAACTCCGATCTGGTCTTGGCCATCACGGATTTTCTCCCTTTTTTACCGGTGGTCTGCTTTTCTTCGTCCTGCCATCCAGCCCCTATTTTGCCGTCACACTTCTTTTGGCCGTTTCGCTTTCTCGGTTCTCTCCAACTATTTGCCGTTTTGCTCTTCTGGTGATATCACTCTATTCTGTTGTCCAGCCCCCTTCTTCTTCCGTATCGTTCTATCGTCCCTCCTCTTAGGTCGTCTCTTCTTTTTCTCTTTCTTCCAATGGCTTTTTTTTTCTCTATTTTTGCCGACGAGTCTATTTGGTTGGCCGGTTATATAGGTTTTTCGAATGGTTTGCTTTGGATGTCTTTTTTGTTTGGCTGTCTCCTTCCTCATGTTTTCTCTCTTTGGTCGGTTGGTTGTCTAGGTTTGCTGTCCATTTTGCTCAATTGCTGACTTTTCTTGGTTGAACGGTTGCTTGTGTTTTGCCGCTCTCCCGGTTCTCTCCAACTATTTGCCGTTTTGCTCTTCTGGTGGTATCACTCTATTCTACCGTCCAGCCCCCTTCTTCTTCCATATCGTTCTATCGTCCCTCCTCTTCGGCCGTCTCTTCTTTTTCTCTTTCTTCCAATGGCTTTTTTTTTTCTTTATTTTTGTCGACGAGTCTATTTGGTTGGCTGGTTATATAGGTTTTCCGAATGGTTTGCTTTAGACGTCTTTTTTGTTTGGTCATCTCCTTCCTCACGTTTTCTCTCTTTGGTCGGTTGGTTGTCTAGGTTTGCTGTCCATTTTGCTCAATTGCCGACTTGTCTTGGTTGAACAGTAGCTTGTGTTTTGCCGAGTATTCAATTATGCCATTCACCCTCTTGTGTTTTGCCGTGTATTCAATTGTGTTGGCCTTGCCCTAGTTTTGTCTTTTAAGGTCTTTATATACTCTCTTCCATAAAACCCTAATAAGGCTTACGTGGCAAATTTACGTTCTTGCCCTTACGCGGCGAATTTACTTTCTTGTCCTTCCATGTGGACCTTCTTGCCCTTCAATATGACTTTACTTTCTTGCACACTTAAACCTAGTTGACAACAATTACAACCCATACAAGGCTGTGGGAACAACAAATACCTTGTGAACTAATAGCATAGCTAAGAAATATAAGGAATTCCATGCAAAATATACACTTTTTGAGATTAACATACAATCGATTCTCTTTTAACACACTAAACACAACATATAAGTGTTTTACATATTTATCCAAATTTTTGGTATAAACTAAAATATCATCAAAATAAACTAATACAAATTTCCTTGTGAAAGCACATAAGACATAATTCATTAACCTCATGAATGTACTAGATGCATTAGTTAATCCAAAAGGCATTGCTAACTACTCATACAATTCATATTTAGTTTTTATACTGTCTTCCATTCATCTCCCCCTTTTATATGAATTTGATGATAGTCATTCTTTAAATCAATTTTTAAAAACACACACAAATCATACAACTCATCAAGTATAGCATTTAATTTATAAATAATATATCTATACTTTACATTGATTTTATTGATCGCTTTGCAATCCACACACATATGTCATGTTTAATCTTTCTTCAGGATTAAGATGACAGGAATCAAGTATAGGCTAAGACTCTCCCTTACAAATCCCTTTTACACCAACTTATCCACTTATCTTTGTTTCTCCTTGGTTTCCTTAGCATTAGCTTTATAGGCAGGTCAATTTGGCATGGTAGTATTAGGCATAAAGTTTATTTGTTACTCAATTTTTCTTAAATGAGGTAATCCATAGGGAATTTCTTTTAAAAATAAATCTTTAAACTCCTGTAATAATGGAATAACCACATTAGGTGAAGAGGGGTTAAAGTTATTAAATAAAAAAAAACATTCTTGTACATAACTGCAAGTAATTGTTGCCTTTCTATCATAGCATTATTAACCTCACCTTTCCCAGTAAACACGCTTACCTCCTTACTTTCTGTCTTTTTTATGCATTTTTCTCTTTAGCTTTTCTCTTAATTTCACCCTCTTCACTTAAATTTTTCCTTTTAACCACACTTTCTCTCTTTCCCTTTAAACTTTTACTCTCTTTCTTTTTCTTTTCCCCTTGTTCTCTCATATGTTCTTCTGTCA
This sequence comes from Ceriops tagal, assembly GCA_021533255.1. Classification (NCBI taxonomy): domain Eukaryota; kingdom Viridiplantae; phylum Streptophyta; class Magnoliopsida; order Malpighiales; family Rhizophoraceae; genus Ceriops; species Ceriops tagal. Next base: position 3,825,268 of record CM038609.1, on the reverse strand, counting down.
TTTTACACTCTCTTACTATCTTAGTTTGATCTTCATATGCTTTAACAAGTTTGAGAGAAGTTAATACAAAAATCTAATTATTAATTACAAAAGAGTATCTATTCTTATGACCATTATGAGTAACCTTCCTATCAAATTGCCATGGTCAATAAAGAAGTATGCCATACCACAAAGAACCTCATCCTTATAATTGCCAATAAAAGAGGCAACTAAAACTTGCTTGATTACTTTAATTTCTCCATAATCATTTAACCATTGCAGCTTATATGGCTTAAGAAGCTTAAAGGTATCTAGATTTTACATATTTACCAACAAAGCATTAGTAATATTAGTACAACTTCCACTATCAATAATCATGCGACATACCTTATCTTTAACAAGGCATCTTATAGGAAAAATATGCTCATGTTTCTCATCATCATTACCATACTTAGGTTAAATACTTAGTGCATGCCTTACAATTAATATATCTCCATTAGTATCACTTGAACTAATACTTTCTATATCACCATTCTCTAATATGACCATAGCTCTTTTATTTGGATATTGAGAAACAATATGTCCATGCCTTTTGACACTTAAAGTACTTAATATCACGAGATTTAAAAAGAGATTTAGTTTAGATTTTACTTTTAAAAATAGCAACTGATTCCTTTAACTTTACATCTTCTTAACTTCGATGTTGATTTGGTGTCATTCCAAGTTGTCTTCCATGTAAAACTAGAAGTCAAACTAGATTTGGACCCTTTGGACTTAATTTGTTTCTTCACCTTAATAACCTTATGCAACAACTCCTCCATTTCTAAATAATATTGTAAATCCACTACATTGGTAATCTCCTTGTTCAAACTGCCAATATACCTTGCCATAGTAGCCTCTTAGTCTTCTTTTACATTAGTTCTAATCATAGTGAAATTCCCGACTTCTCCCTAGGATCTACTACTTTGTGATACTGAGAGGGGCGTGAATCAGTATCACAACAATTCGCAATTCGCAGGTAAGTGAACAACTTCAATCTCTTATTAAAAGTGAACTCTTTCTCATACTCGACTAAGGTAGATCTATTGCTGCCTACTAATCACAATAGTCCCCAAAGTCACCTTTCAGACACCATGCCTAATCGACAATACAGATGTTCTTGTTTAGGTCTTCGTTAGGTTATGAGTTGGCTGATACTTTAGCTGCGTTTACAACTTAATTCAAAATACAGAACGTAAAGCAAATTAAGGACACATGAGATTTACGTGGTTCCGTCAATGTGATGTATATCCACGATAGTAAGGACTCTCCCTCTACCGAGACTATCCACTATACTTATGAACATAGGTTACAATGGATGTCTTTAATTCTCTGCTCCTTTCACTATTGTAATTACTAAGCAAGTACAATACAAAGAGTGTTACTTACTGTGTCTACCCTTCTTCTAGCTTGTCTTGTCTCTGTTGAATTGAAAGGCTGCTCCACTGCTGCTTAAAAGTTCACCACAACGCTCTCTAACCTCTATTGAAGAAATCTGGAAATACGTTGAGTTCTTTTAATGCTTCGCCGAAGTTCTTCTCTACGTTGTATCACACAACTCCTGCTTTCACCGTCTCACAGTCTCACCCATCTCCTTATCTCACGGCATTACTGTTTCACGGTCTGCCCTCACCTGTCCGTTTCATACCTCCTTTGGCCGTATCAGATTTTCTCCTTTTATTACCGGTCACTGTTCATCGGTTGTCGGGTTTCTCTCTCCTTCTGCAGGTGGTGAGTTTCTCTTCATCTGTTTCACGGTTCTCTCCTTGCCATGTCGTTCGTTTGTCTCACGCCGTCGCAGATCTGCTGTCTGCTCTTCCAGTGGTGTCTCTCTCTTCGTCCGTCTTCGATTCTGCCGGTGGTTTCTCTCTTTTCATTCAGCTGGATCTCTCTCACTGTCCAGTCGGATCTATCTCATCGTCTAGTCGGATCTGATTTTGGCCGTATCGTCTCTTTTCCGTTCACCCACTTGGCCGTTCACCTCTTTGTCTCCTTCCCCTGTTTGGCCGTCGGGTTTCTTGTGTTTTGGTTGACCACCCTGTTCTTCCGACAATGGCTTCTCTATCTTCTTGAGTGTATTTTGGGCGTATTGGTGGTGTCCGGTTTTCTCCCCTTTTTGGTCCTTTTTTCTCCTTCACCCAATGACGGCTCCGATTTGGCCGTATATATATTTTTCTCTTTTTCTCTCTTTCATCCGACAAATTTGTTTTCTCTCTCTTCCTCTTTTCTGATGACGACTACAATTTTCTTTTTCTCTTCTTCTTCCCGTCAATGGCTCTTCTCTCTCTTCTAAGTGTTTTCTCTCTCTTTGTCCGATGGTTGCTCCTTTTCTCCCTTTTTCGCTCTCTTCGTCCGTTGGCTACTGTTCACTCGACAGCTACTGTTCACGCGACGGCTACTGTTCACGACGGCTACTCTTTTCTTTTGCAGGTGGTGTTCTTCTGTGTAGGGTTTGGTGTTTTTCCGTGTATTCAATTGTGTTGGCCTTTTCCTTAGTTTTGTCTTTCAAAGTCTTTATATACTATCTCATATAAAACCCTAATAGGGCTTACGCGGCAGATTTACATTCTTGCCCCTCTAAGGCTTACGCGACGAATTTATGTTCTTGCCCTTACATATAGCTTTACTTTCTTGCCCTTCCATGTGACTTTACTTTCTTGCATACTTAAACCTAGTTGACGACAATTACAACCCATACAAGGCTGTAGGAACAACACATAGTTATCTCTATCTCCTTATAATAGTCTTTCATATTTATAAACCTTTGAACTAACCCTTGTAACTTTCTATGTAAGTCTCTAGAATTGTGGTTAAATATAAATCTCGTGTATTACTATTTTCATCTCTTTTAATGACTGAATTGGTCTCCCACCATTTCTCCTCTTATTTTTCATCAATTGATCCTACCAAATGCTTACATAATCAGTGAATTTTACAGCTGTCAACTTTACTTTATTCTCTTCAGAATAATTATAGCAATCAAATACATGCTTAACCTTTCTTTCCCACTCTAAATAAAGCTTAGGATCATTCTTCTGTTGAAATGTTATTGAAGTTCCTGACTTCTCCTAGGATATACTAGTTTGTGATACTGAGAGGGGGGTGAATTAGTATCACCACAATTCACAATTCGCAGGTAAGTGAACAACTTCAACCTCTTCTTAAAAGTGAACTCTTTCTCAGACTCTAATAAGGTAGATCTATTGCTAGCTACTAATCACAATAGTCCCCAAAGTCACCTTTGAGACACCTTGCCTAATAAACAATTCGGATGTTCTTGTTTAGGTTTTCGTTAGGTTATGGGTTGGTTGATACTTTAGTTATGTTCACAACTCAATTCAAAACACAGAACGTAAAGCAAATTAAGGACACACGAGATTTACATGGTTCCGTCAATGTGACGTACATCCACGGTGGTAAGGACTCTCCCTTATCGAGACTATCCACTATACTTGAGAATTCCAATTACAATGGATGTTTTAATCCTCTACTCCTTTCACTATTGCAATTACTAAGCAAGTACAATACAAAGAGTGTCACTTACTGTGTCTACCCTTTCTCTAACTTGTCTTGCCTCTGTTGAATTGAAAGGCTGCTCCACTGCTGCTTAAAAGTTCACCGTAACGCTCTCTAATCTCTTTTGAAGAAATCTGGAAATACGTTGAATTCTTTTCAATGCCTCACCGAATTTCTTCTCTACATTGTCTCACACAACTCCTGCTTTCACCATCTCACGATCTCACCTGTCTCCTTGCCCCACGATCTCAGTGTCTCATGGCTCGCCTCACGTACGTTTCTGATTTGCCCTTGTCCGTTTCACACCTCCTTTGGCTATATCAGATTTTTTTTTCCCTTTTCTGTCGGTCACTGTTCATCAGCCATCCACCCCTCTATTCTGGCCGTAACGGGTTTTTCTTTCCTTCCCTGTTTGGTCGTCGGGTTTCTCTCTCCTTCCACCGGTGGTGTGTTTTGTCGTGCTCACTTGGTTGGCCGTCGGGTTTCTTTTTCTCTCCTTCCCGTTGACTCCTCTGTTCTGGCCATGTACCTTTTTTCTCTCTTTTCCAACGGCTGTCTCAATTTTTCTCTCTTTCTCTTGTGTTTTGCCGATGGTCTCTCTCTCTTCATCCAGCTGAATCTCTCTCACCATCCAGCCGGATCTATCTCACCGTCCATTCTATTTTGCCATCGACCTGTTTCTCTCTCTTGCCATGTCGTGCTTTCTCTCTCACCGTCCAGTCGTGTCGACCCATTTCTCTCTCTTTTGCTGTCCAACCAGATTTCTCTCTCTTCCCCTATTTTACCATGCTAGTTTTCTCCTTCGGTCGATGGTGGCTCTTCTTTAACCTGCCATCCAGCCCCTTTTCGGCCCTTCTATGTGGCTTTACTTTCTTACACACTTAAACCTAGTTGACAACAATTACAACCCATACAAGGCTGTGGGAACAACAATCTCCCCCTTTGTAATTGTTGGCAACACTTACAACAAAAGCCATTATGCAGCAGCAGTTTCAACTCCCTCTAAATATGCACTCCCCCTTTCTTAACAGCTCCCCTTGCACTGTTGCTTCTCTCCCCCTTTGCCAACCAATTACAAATCTAAAAAACTCGCAAAGTAGAGATGGAGGATTCACCTAATTTTTAGGCTTGAGGAGGCATTTGCATAGATAGACTCAATCTGTGCTTTTCAAACAGCTCTATGGACAGAGATTTAGTTAGATCTTGTGTAGCCTCTTCAACAGATTTAGGTTCAACTTGTGAGAGTAAAGCAGTAGCTCCCACAATTCTTCTTTTTGTTGTAACTCCTGCTAATGGGTCATCTATGATCTGATTTTCTTGATGAGTACTAGTCTACGTCTCCTTTGGCTTTCTTTCTTGCACCATCTCAGTTGCAAAAGGATCTCTTTCTTTATCTTCAGACCCACTCTTCTCCGAGTCTGAACTTACTTCTTGTTCCTTTTCTTCAGGTTGGTCTGATTTTTCATCTATATTGAAGTCATCTTTTTCATTGTCCGTAGCTTCTCCATTCTGCATTGTTTTCCAGTTCTCATATATTCTCAAATCACTGGAAGTGATCACTTTTCCCAACTTATGCAGGAAAACTCTGTAAGCTTTTGTCTTTGTTGAGTATCCCATAAAGATGCCTTCATTAAATCTAGCATTGAATTTTCCCAAGTTTTGCTCCTTGTTCTTCACAAAACATGGGCTGCCAAAGATTTTGAGATACTTGGCTGTTGTCTTCTTCCCACTCCATAGCTCATATGGAGTCTTATTAGTATTAGGCCTTAGTAATACTCTGTTTAGTAAATGCACGACTATAAATGTTACTTCTGTCCAAAATCTTGTGTGAAACTTGGATTCCAGCAGTAGAGTTCTCACCATTTCAACCACAGCTCTATTTTTCCTCTCGACCACCCCGTTCTGTTAAGGTGTTCTTACTGTTGCCAATTGATGATGAATTCCATGCTTTTCAAGGTAATCTTCAAAAGCTTTATTTGTAAATTCAGTGCCTTGACCTGACCTCAATACTTTGATCTTCCTTCCACTCTTATTTTTAGCTAATCTTTTGTATCTCTTGAAGCAATTCAAAACTTTTGACTTGTGTTTGAGGTACATGATGTAGGTCCTTCTCAAATAATCATCAACAAACAAGATGAAGTACCTCTCACCATTCAACCCTTTTGTTCTCATCGGCCCACATAAATCAGTATGCACAATGTCAAGCACTGCTTTAGAACTGAACTCTTTGGTCTTATACTGCTTTCTGACATGTTTTCCTTTAGAGCATGCTGAGCAAACATACTCTTTCTCTCTCTCTTGAGGTTGGGAATGTCTTTAATAGCACGAGTAATGGTCAGCTTCCTCATGTTCTTCTATGATAAATGTCCTAGCCTCCTATACCAGAGTTGATTTTCTTCTTCTTTGGTGAGCAAACAGCTGTTTGTCTTGTCCTCATCAATCACATATAAATTTCCAGCTATTCTCTTTCCAGCTGAAACAGTATTGCCTTCTTTACTTTTTACTTGACAACCTGTTTTTATGAATATCACTTTGTGGTCGTTATTGCATAGTTGGCTGACAGATTCTAGATTATATCTGAGTCCTTCAACGTGCAGAACATCTTTCAACTTTCCTTTTCCAATATTCACTGACCCCTGACCACTAATGTTGAGTGAATCATCACTGCCAAACTTGACCCTGCCTTCTCTTGATTTGTTTAGCTTTGATAATTTACTCTTGTCTCCCGTCATGTGCGAAGTACATCCACTATCAAGGATCCATTGCTTATTCTTGCAATCAGCCTTTAGTGCAATTTCAACTATATTAGCCACCTCCCTTTTTGCTCTATATTCCTTCTTTTGAACTGGCTGAAAGATAACTTTCTCCTTTTTCTCAGCTTTGACTACACCACTTGTTTTCACTGTACCATTAAGTGCCTTCTCTTGCTCAGGGAAAAGTGTCATGCATCTCTTGGCATTATGGCCATCTTGCCTGCACCTTTCACACTATTCCAAGTCTGCCATTACAACAAACTTGTTCTTTGAAACCACTGGTTTGGGCTTCCACCAACACTCCTTGTCAATTTGTCCTTGCCTTTTACAGTATGTGCAAGAACTCGCGACATGTGTTCTCCTTTGAGTTTTGTATTGTCTCCCCCTGTATGCAGCGTCGTATCTTCTCACATGAGAGACATATGCTGGCCTTCTCCACTAGCAGTTACTCGCCTTATGACCCTAAACTCCACAATAAAGGCAATGACCTTGAAACTGCCTCTTCTTGGGTCTACTCATAGGTTGTTTTCTTTTGTTCATTACTTGCTGTGTAGGCAACGTAGCTAGCTTCTTTGCTTGTTTTCTCTCTTTTCCCCTGTTCTGCCGTGCTAGTTTTCTCCTCCGGCCAGTGGTGGCTCTTCTTTAGCCTGCCGTCCAGCCCCTCTTCAACCATTCACCATTTTCTCTCTCTCCCAAGGTTAGGTTTTCTCTCTCCTTTTTAGGTGGTGTTTTTTCCGTTCATTGGCCGCCTTTTCTTTTCTCTATTTTTGCCGTGTATTCAATTGTGTTGGCCTTGCCCTAGTTTTGTCTTCCAAGGTCTTTATATACTCTCTTCCATGAAACCTTAATAGGGCTTACGCGGCAGATTTACGTTCTTGCCCCTCCATGCGGATTTACTTTCTTGTACACTTAAACCTAGTTGACAACAATTACAACCCATACAAGGCTGTGAGAACAACAGTTATCTTTATGTTACCCAAATTGTTATCTCTTTTATAAATAACCTTCTTGCCTTTTCTAAAGTTTAACTTTTTATAATTTGTTTCTTCCTTAATCACACGTCTTCTAGAGAATTTAGATCTGCTAGATGATTGTAAATCATCCACCCTTGCATTTATCATCTTAAATTGCTTAGTAATAACCTTCATCCAAATCTTTATGTCTATACTTCATTACTTATGTTTACAACCTATAGAAACACGTTAGTAATTAAAAGAAATTTGTTTCTCACACACTCCCTTACATGTTTGCTCTCAATTACATTGTTATCACTCGTATTTCATTCTATTCTAGCTTTTTTTTGATGATGATCTCATTACTCTCACCTTTTTTCACTCAAGCTAGCCATCTTTATGTTCTTAAAAGACTCAATATTAATAAATCACAAAGAGCAATCCATCAAAATAAAAAAAATTAAATATCCTTTTTTGGCTTGAAAAGAAAAACAAAATCAAATTTGCAACCTTATAAACGTACACAATAGGTTGTAAGAATCCTTTTTAGGGTTAGAAAGAAAAAAAAAATTAGATTTGCAACCTTATAAATATACATAATAGGTTGCAATAATCAAGATGCACTGCTCAACTCAAACATAACTTTTTTGTCTTGCTTTTTTATAAAAAAATTTTCTATTCATTTTTTCTTTCTCACTCAAATCAAACACCAAAAGAATTAACATGACTGCAAAAGTAAGAAGCTGATCAGAACAAATGAGAAAAATTAAGTAAATAAACATAGGGAATGAATAAAGTATAAAGCAAAGTACCAAACAAAATAGATAAAGGATACGTCACTTGTTTCTATAACCAAGACTTTGATACCAGACGATAAAAAACCATTAGGTGACCTGCCCTAGAAACCCTCAAATCAAATTATTATGCACACCCCAAAAAGTTAGGAAACAAGTTGGATTTATCAAATCAAAACTCTAAGTAAACTAAGTCCTAAAAGCCTTAATCTCAAAATGCCACAAAAGTTAATTAATCTTTTGATAAGTCAAGACAATGTCTTTTTTCAAAAACAAAAACAAAGCAAAACTTGCTAAAAATACTTTAATATTATTCATTCCCATTTTACATAGTTGTAGCCTTTATATGCAAGTAAGCTTCACAATCCTATAAGAAAAATGTGTTTCTTAATATAACTATATAGGAAAAACCTTAATTATAGAACATTCCTTTAATTAAGGAATACAATCTATCTTTATGTAGAAATCCTTAAATAGACTACAACTAATGATCATTAGACATAAAAGTCAAAGTAAAAACCCTAATTAATGTATCAAGGTTTAGCCAAATCTACAAATTCAAATAAACCTAAGAAATTAAAATTAAATTAAAATCTAGTAACTTAAAATAGAAACATGCCCTTTAACACAACTTAGCATACAGATTGAGTTTTTTCTTAATATAGTCATATAGCTTAGACTTATATCATAAGCTCTAACCTTTGTTTTTCAAGTTCTAAACATTGTTTATTATCTTGTACAAAAAGATAAGTTTTTATCTTTAGTATAACATTAAAGACTTTTAGAATAACCTTAGGATCTTCTAAAGTAATCGCTTTGTCATGGATATTCATGATTAAGCCTTGTAAAGCCTTTTTTATCCTCTTTGTCCTTGTCCTAGTAATTGGATCACCAATTCCTTGCAAAAGATATTGGGAATACTTGCTTTGTTGCACATGATTAGCACTTTGTTCTCCATCATTTATATTAAGTATAAGACATGATTGGAAAAGAAATTTATTTTGTGTCCTTAGGGTATCATCAACTTTTTTAATTAATGTTCTAAGTAATACATGATGAATTGATTTGGATACTATAATCTATGTTGCCAATACTATACAAGGCTTTTTAAACCTAATAAAGTCAAAGGAAGGTAAACAAGATATCTATTCATGAAATCAAATGTGTTTTCATGTTAAAGTTGTAGGCATTTATTATTTAATTTTAAGATTTGGTTTTGAGTTAAACTTTGAAAATACCTTTTATGTTTTATCATTCTCAAGAAATTAGATTCTTATTTCTAAATTTGCACATATAATTATCAGTTTGTTTTTGATAACTCCATTTATAGTATTTTATATAATAAAAATATCATTCATTTTGGTTGTTTAGTTAATGACTTGTATAAATTTAATTTAAACCTTACTTAGGAATATAATGTTACATTAAATGATAGTATTGGCATAAAAGTTGTAATATTAATGAATAATTTTCTTTATTATGGTCTAAAAAAGAAAGTGATATTTCTCTTGAGAGAATAAAAAAACTAATAAATGATAAAGTTTTAACAATTTAACTTTAGAATATTTGATACTTGTATGGATTACTTAAAGGGTAAGCAAACTAATAAGAACACTAAAAGTGCTAAAAGAAGTTTAGAAATTTTTAAGATTATGTACATGAATATTTGGGGACTATTTTTCACTATCTATTTTAATGTTCAAAAATATTTTATCTTATTTAATGATGGTTATATGAGATTTATATATTTCTATTTATTATTTGATAATGTTGTTCCCACAGCCTTGTATGGGTTGTAATTGCTGTCAACTAGATTTAAGTGTGCAAGTAATTTGAAGCTATATGGAAGGGCAAGAAAGTAAAGCTGCATGAAGAAGAAAGTAAATCCGCAATAGTAAGCCCTACTAGGATTTTAATGGAAGGGAGTATATAAATCCAAACCCTTGGAAGAAAATGGAGTACATGGTATAATAGAATGAAAAACAGAAAAACACCACCTACAAAAGAAAGAAGACCCAGCTGGACGGTGAGAGAGAAAACTTGGCTAGACGGTGAGAGAGAAAACCCGGTTGGACGGTGAGAGAGAAAACCTGACTGGACGATGAAAGAGAAAACCCGTGAGAGATGTACAACCACCGGGAGAGAAGCGGACGACACGGCAAGGAGAAAACTGTGTGACGGCAAGAGAGAGAAACCAGTGAGAAACGTACAACCACTGGTAAGAGAAAAGACGACAACATGACAAAGGAACGCCCGACAAAAGGAAACCTGTAAGAGACGATACACCACCAGGAGAGAAGACGACACATCAACAGCAAAACCAGGAACGCACCACCACTGGAAGAGAAGAAAACTAGAAATGTGAGGTGAGGGAAAAAACCAAAAATGGGAGACCAGCGGAACCGTGAAATGGATGAGGAGAGTAGACTTGGTATCCGTGAGACTTAAGAGCAACGAAGCGGGTGCAGACCTGAAATGTGAGACCAGAACATGCGGCGGCGTGAGACCAGAACGTGCAACAGCATAACTGATTAGAAGCGTGGGGTAAGCCGTGAGACATGAAACAGCAGACTAGAAGCGTGAGTGCAAGCCATAAAACCGTGAGACGGTGAAAGTAGGAGTTGTGTGAAACAACCTAGAGAAGGAATTCGGTGAAGCATTGGAAAGAACTCAACGTATTTCCAGATTTCTTCAAGAGAGGTTATAAAGTGTTGTGGTGGACTTCTACGCGGCAGTGAAGCAGCCTATTCAATTCAACAGAGGCATGACAAGCTAGAAGAAGGGTAAACACAGTAAGTGACACTTTTTGTATTGTATTTACTTTGTATTTGCAATAGTGAAAGAAACAGAGGATTAAGTTATCCATTGTAACTACATTATGAACATCGGGAGTACCACACTAGTATTCTCAAGTATAGTGGATTGTCTCGGTAGAGGAAGAGTCCCTACCACCGTGGATGTACATCACATTGACGGGAACTACGTAAATCTCTTGTGTCCTTACTTTGATTTACATTCTGTGTTTTGAATTGAGTTGTGAACGCAGCTAAAGTATCATCGAACCCATAACTTAAAGAAGACCTAATCAAGAACATCCGATCTGTCTAATAGGCAAGGTGTCTGAAAGGTGACTTTAGGGACTATTGTGATTAATAGGTAACAATAGATCTACATTAGTCGAATCTGAGAAAGAGTTCGCTTTTAAGAAGAGGTTAAAGTTGTTCACATACCTGTGTATTGACGAGAGCGAAAGTATTAAAGAAGTAGAATGCTCTGGCTTAAGTTATCAGAATTTTAAGGTGTGTGATACTAATTCACCCCCCCTCTCAGTATCATAGACTAGTAGATCCTAGGGTGAAGTTGGGAACTTCAATTGGTATCAGAGCATAGGTTCACCAGTTTGAAACTTAATAGCTTGGCGTACTAGTTTAAAGGGTTTTAGAAGTTTTAGCTTGTTTAGCATACTGAGAAATGGATGCTGGTACCAACACTAGCACTACTTACAGCAAAAAGGTTCCAATCTTCAACGAAACCAACTACCATATGTGGAGAGCGAGAATGCAGGTGGTATTTGCAACCATGAGCATGAACGTGGTGAAATTTGTACAGGAGGGTTTTGAGCCTCTAGAAGAAGGTAAAGATCTAACCCCAGAGGAATTAAGGCAGTTTGAGATCAATGGGAAGGCCTCAAATGTCATCATTTCAGCATTGACAGATGCTGAATATGCTAAAGTTATGGATTGCAAATTTGCCAAGGAGATATGGGATAGATTGCAGAAAGCCTATGAAGGTGATGGCAGAATGAAGGAGGCCAAGCTTCAAGTTTTCAAGGAGAGATATGAATCTCTTAGAATGCAAAAAAATGAGACAGTCCAAGAGTTCTTCACCAGGGTTATTGATGCTGTAAACGATCTTAGAAGTCATGGGAAGAACAAGAAGGACTCATCTATTGTGAAGAAAATTCTGATAATTCTGCCTAAGAGGTTTGCCTCAAAGGTGGCAGCCATAGAGGAGA